>CM056384.1:30272440-30622440 GCA_029718625.1 Synaphobranchus kaupii | reverse complement strand
AACCTCATCTGCATACAGTGTGCACACTTTCACAAAAACAAAGCAAGCACGGAGAACAAAAAAAACAAAACCTTTATATACATGTATATTGCATGTCTGCTCTACAGCTTCCACACTCAGATTGAGTTATACAAACCCCAATTCCAAAAAAAGTTGGGACAGTATGTAAAATACACATAAAAGCAGAAAGCAGTGATTTGTAAATTCTCTTTTACACATATTTAATTGAAAACAGTACAAAGAAAAGATATTTAATGTTTTACATTATCAACTTTATTGATTTTTGTAGATATACGGTAATTCCGAATTTGATGCCTGAAACACACTCCAAAAAAGTCGGACAGGGGCAAAAAAAAAAAAAAGGGGTTGTTTCTCCTGGCTCATTTTTCCATAGTCAATAGGAAAATGAGTCAGGAGAAACAACCCTTAAAGTGATCCATCCATATCTACTGCATATCTGGCAACATAGTGATGGTTTGAGGCTCGTTTGATACCTCAGACCCTTGATGACTTACAGCTATTTAGCCAACCATGGGTTCCATACTATTCCTGTGTAATTTACAGCTTAATCTAGTCCCACAACCCAATTCCCATAGAGATCAATTTAAATGCAGAGAGGTTATAGTATCGCTTGTAAGAGTACCTGAAAATAAGATATCAAGAGTCTTTTGATATCCTTTTATACCCAGTCATGATAGCATCACCTGTTTACCAGTGGAATGTTTTGAACTTCCCAGTCTTTTTTTTGCCCCTGTCCCAACTTTTTTGGAATGTGTTGCAGGCCGAAATTATTAAATTATACATTTCATTAATTTAATAGTATATAATAAACTGCTCGCCTCAATATTTTGATTAAATATCCTTAAGATATATCCATTCCTTCTGGGAAAGTAGTTTTTAAGCCCAAAACGTTGAGATAAAACTTCATAAATAACGTTGGAAACTCCTACGTTAATTCTCAAACATGTATTGCAGCTTGATGTCACACCATAAACAATGTGCTGGTAAACTGTTCTGCTTAATTGTATTTCACAAAACTTTGGTTTGAAAAATCATTATACCTTTAGGCTTCAAGAAAAAATACTTTAAAACTTTCATACGGCTGTATATTTTTTTCCAATTTTAAACCGACTTGTGCTTTCCTGCACTTGATTACGAGTAGTTTGGCTGTGTTCAGTTTGGCGTTGTGAAACTCAGCCAGTTTCTGGAGTACCAATCCTGTGGCTTAGTATATTTTAGCCAAAGTGATTTTGTACTTGATTGCAGAGATTTATGCAAAACCGTCATCAATTGGGTGTATTTCTTTGACTGATAGCACAATAGGCCTATCTGAAGTGGGAAAAACTCGCTTCGACCCGCCTCCACTATTATTTTCTTTCCATTGGGTTTTAAAACTGTCTGTCAAATATTCCAGCCAATAGCCAAGACTCTTATCTTTCAGACAAGCCCTCATTCAACACAAAGCATTTGGAAGTCAGGAAGATCAGGCAAGAGGCAACCAAGCATAATTAACAAACCAAGATGGCGCAGTGTTTTTACCTTGTAGCGTAGCTCGCTACATTCCGTTTAGCAAAGCACAATTCATAAGGTAACTGCGCTGTTTATCTTTTTACTTTACAGTCTCTTTCATATAGTTTTTGGTTAGTTATGTTTAGGTTATTTAGGAGTTTCTCCGTGCAGCAGGTCCTAGCCCAAATATGGTTTTGCGGTCTCAGTGACGCAGAGTGATATAAGGTAACAGATTATTTTGCCGGCATACCAGTGCGAATTCACTGTTATGTATAAAACGAATCCCTCTGAATTAAATGAATATAGCTAACATTACTATATTGTAACAATGGCAAGCTAGCCAGCAAAATTACACATAGCAGCTAGCTGTCTATTTGTGTCTGAGACGTGCTGTTCCGAGTTTCTTTTGAATGAAATGGCGTCAGAAGGGTTTGATTTGTTCCACATGAGTAAATTGTTCTGTAAGCAGTACAGCAGGCTCTGCAGGTAAACGAATGAGCAAATTATGCATGACGTAACACGAGGGAGAGATAACATGAGGATGAGTTTGTTGTTGTTGATTATTATGCAGGGGTTTATTTTATCTAGTGTGGGACATTTGATTTTATATACCTGGACTCATTTCTGGCTAATGAGGCTCTGGTGGAATACAGGATTCACTGTGCTGCTACATGGGTTTGGAGAGCTTTTTGGGGACCATGGGTAGGCCAGTTAGTTTTGTAATATGAAACACATCTAAAAATGAACTTTTATTGCCAATTATCAGATTTTATTGTAAAACTTTTTAAAAAAATCATATTGAGACTTTTCTGGAACCTGGGCCATTTTGCACAATTTGGCACAATTTGTGCCAACTTTGGTAGCCGAAATGGTTCACCTGAAAAAAGCTCTGTAGAATTTGAATGGTTTGAGATATTGACACCATATCTTTAGCAGAGATAGGCAGCATATTGAGGAATAACAAAGAGGAGTTATTTCCTCCATAGCTCTTGTAGCTAATCAGGTAAAAAATCTGAAATTTGAATGTAGGTACCCCGTTTTTTAGTTTTTTCACAATTTCTGTACATACATTCTTGTAGTTAAGTAGCAAGAAGTGTATGTATATGAATTATGACTACTTAGTCATAATAGTGCAGTTCTCTGCTTTTTAATAAAAGTTATGAACCATATTTGTAGCCTTTACAGTTTTAGATAAACAGCTTTGTTTGTCACTAGTAAAAACAGGCGAGAATTGGTATATTTTGCCCTTGGTATTAAGAGCTTAAATGCAGAGAGGTTATAGTATCGCTTGTAAGAGTACCTGAAAATGAGATATCAAGAGTCTTTTGATATCCCTTTATACCCAGTCATGATAGCATCACCTGTTTACCAGTGGAGTGTTTTGAACTTCCCAGTCTTTTTTTTGCCCCCTGTCCCAACTTTTTTGGAATGTGTTGCAGGCATCAAATTAGGAATTAGCGTATATTTACAAAAATCTATAAAGTTGACAAAGTAAAACATTAAATAGTTTTTCTTTGTACTTTTTTCAATTAAATATATGTAAAAAGAGAATTTACAAAACACTGGTTTCTGCTTTTATGTGCATTTTACATACTGTCCCAACTTTTTTGGAATTGGGGTTTGTAGAATCTGTTGTGAGCTGTTCCATTTATTTCTTTGGCAGCAGGGCTTTGGGTGCCATATGGTTGGGGCACTCAGCATGTTATATTTCTGTGAAATAGCTCTTACAGATATTCTGCACCTTTCTGGAGAGGCCAAGAATCAGCTATCTTTTTGCCCCAAACTACACCATCTTGTTGCACATGTGTGAGGAGGAGCTGAACTTCTGTCAGCAGATCCTTGACTGTCAGAGAGAAAAAGTAAGATGGGGGAGATTTCAGTTACAGACTATTTTTAAGAAGCATGTAAATTCTCATATTTTTATTAAAACTCACAAATTTCTGCCAGGTGAATACATATTGATATGAGAAGCAGGAGCTGATTTGTCTCTGGCATGGTGGTGTTTCAGATGCAGAGTGGCTGCGCCGTTCTGGGGAAGAACATGCCTCTGGCAGCAGGAAGCCTGATGTGGGCCCAGGAGCTGCGGGCTCGAATCCTGACCAGCCGAAGCAGTCTGAACCACTTGCTACACATGTATGTAGTGTGGCATATGTTAGGTGATGTGTAATATCTAGAGATGGGGCATATGTTAGGTGATGCGTAATATCTAGAGATGGGACATCTGTTAGGTGATGTGTAATAACTAGAGGAAGGGCATAAGTTAGGCAATGTGTAATATCTACAGTAAGGGCATATGTTAGGCAATGTGTAATATCTACAGTAAGGGCATATGTTAGGTGATGTTGTTGGGTACCAGTAAACTCCGCACAACCCAATTCAATAGTACAAGCGGCTTTATTTTATGTATACACACGGGAGCAGCATCATCACACTGTCTCACCAAATATTCAATTAAACCAAATATTCAATTAAACATTCTTTTATACATGTAATATGGTTCATGTAACCTTTTTATAAGCATGTACATCAGTGGTCATTGCGACCATGGATAAAACTACTTGGACTAATGACCAAGCATATTCCTGCATGTTTTTCCCTCATCAATGTCCAAAACATTCGGAAAAAAATGTAGAAAGCTGAATTTTTCAGGAAACATTCTTGGATGATCACTGATTGCATAGCTGATGAGTCCCCAAAAGTCCTCAATTAGAGTTTTGCATAATTTTCCTCATTCACATACTAATGAGGCTGTAAATCCCGCGCAGCTAGACCAATGAGGGAATAGCTCGGAGCGAAGGTTTAAGCGTGATGTTTTCTGCTGTTGCTGTGGGAAAAGGTAAGAGTTCTGTTGAAATATTACCGTTCTTGCACCCGGGTGAGACTGCTCTTTAGATTCACGGGATCAGCTAATAATTGACCATGTGTCAAAGGCAATAGTACCACTTTGCCCTCTGCTTTAAGTCTGGTCTGGGCTGACCCCAGCTTATCCAAAAGGCAGCCTGTGTGCATTACATTAACTGTGAGCCACCAACGCTGATTCTATACTCATGTATCTGACTCCAATTTAATTATTAAAATCTAATTGCTATGTAAAATTTACATTTGATTTGCTAAAGGACTCCTGTACTCTTGAGCCTGTTCTCTGAACTGGATGCGCTGGTTCCACCGGGTGCTACATACGGCCATTTATGTACACCTCTCACGGCTGACTAGATATCTGCATTTATCTCAGAGGTTGCAGAAGAGGCTACTTCGTGAGGTATAGCCTATCCAATAAGGCTCAGGGACCCAAGAAGGTAATATTGGCAACCCCCGTTCTCAACATGTATAAACGCCATGCGGAGATGATCTAACTTAAGACATAGTTCTACGGGTGCAATACTCCGTGATACATTAAGCTTAAATAGACAACTTCCCTAGATCAGCAGAGGGGGTAACCCAGACTGATGAAATTAATCAACTCATTACCTGTTAACAGAGAAACCACACAAATCAAGTTTAACGATTTTGTTTACCAGGTAGGTTCTTTACTTAAAATAATTATGAAAATAAACAAATCTAAGTTTGTATTGTAAAGGGTACACCTGTCTTGTTTCATTTAAGCCATTTACCAAGTTTATATGATGCTCACATCTGGAGTTATAAAGCCTTTAACCGGGCACCCCCTAAATAGATGAGAATTGACTAAATTTGCCATCTGCGCCAAGGGGCTAGCACCCATGCGTCTCATACTCAACCAATCATACCATTCTGTTTAAAGCTTTATAACTCCAGATATTCATGTAACACAAACACCAATAATGGCTAAATTAAAGAAGACCCTGGTACCATTTATTATCATGCCTTAAATTTAATTATTTTCATAACTGTAAATTAAATGTAAATTATGGGCAGTGAATGCACAACCCCCGGTGAAAAACAAAGTTCCACCACTCTAGTTTACAGTGAACACCTGAGAGTCAAATATCTGAATAAGGTTAAACTTTACATTTTCTGGTTTGCAAACTGCATGTTTACAAAATATGAAAGCGTTATGTATTACTGCTCAAATCCTATGAGGCAATTTGAAACGGTGTACCTTGGTGTCCAAAATCTACCCAAAATGGATAATTGTGCATCACAGTAATTCAGGAGGTAATCAAAATTTTTCAACAGATAAACTCTTTTGTCTCATTGGAAGTATATTTTCATCTATATCATTAGATAATTTCCAACTTTTGCAAAAGATTAGGGGAATGGTTATAGGTGTCCAAAAACCTACCCAAACCTTTTCAGACCCATGAAAACATATGCAAAGTATCCAAGCTGTCCAAAGCTATCCACGCTATCCAAAGCTATCCGAACATGAACACAGCTTTAGTGTCCATTTGAAGCACATTATTATGTCCTATGATGAGGCAATTACTGAGGGGAATGATTGCATTAATCAATTCCTTTGTCTCAGTTTATTTCGAGTGCAAAATGTCCAACACAGCCCCAGTAATTTATTACCAACCAGTCAGACTAACAATGTATGAGAACATGCACACAATTTACAGCGTCATACAAATGACTACATTACAGGCATTTAGCAGACGCTCTTATCCAGAGCGACTTACACATCTTTTTAGCATTTTTATTTTTTATTTTTTACATATTATCCATTTATACAGCTGGATATATACTGAAGCAATTCAGGTTAAGTACCTTGCTCAAGGGTACAACGGCAGTGTCCTACCTGGGAATCAAACTTGCAACCTTTCTGTTACAAGGACAGTTCCTTAACCATTAAACTACACTGCCACCCCACTACTACTATTACCGTTACAACTACTACCAATATCTCCTATATAAACATATGCCAGCCCATGGATTACTGTATGGGACAACTAGCTGCCGTGCCATCCATTTATATTAATATTTTAATTATCTTTCTATACCATTTCCAGCAATTGATACCACTGCGAAGCAAATACACCTACAATTTCTTTAGGAATTGTTAATCTAGCAGCTTGGTGCAGGGCAGGCTGGATAGTGGATGCCCTTATCGACAGACCATCAGTTGTCCATAGCGACCTACTTAGCCTATGTTACCGTGCTGAAACGATAATATTTATTTGGTCTCTCTGCCTTGCAATGAAAGCCATCCAGGTGCTATGGGGTATTAGCGGCAGGTACAATTCAGGTGTTGGAATCAGAATAAGCTAAATAAGCCGATGCTCCAGCTCACCGGTTTGTATTGAAAGGCATGCGCTATATGGGGTTCGTGGCAGGTAGGCTACAATTCAGTAGTTGGAATCAATAAGCTAAAGAAGCCAATGCCCCAGCTAACCGGTTTTAATACATTTTTGTTATTATTTTGAGGTGAGAAATGTTGCACAAGCACTCATACATTTTTTAATGTTATGTCAAAAACTTAGCTAAAATGCAGAAATGTGATAAAAATGCATTTTTATATTTTATCAATAGTTTAACTAGCATCCTAGCATTGCTAATCATTTGCCTGTTTGCTAACTACTGAGTGAATTTTACAGTTTTAAAATCATAAGTAATTATTTGGAGTCCTACAATATTATAGCAATGTTGTGACTGGTCAGTAAGTCAGTAACTTTTAGATGTTTAAGAATAGGGTTTTAGAATGTTATGAAAACCATGTGGAAAACTGACTGTCCGATTTATGTCACAAGAACTTAAAAAATCGATAGTAATCCAGTAAATGCAGCTATAGTTTCTGATGAGAACATCAACACCATCACAAAGCATCAAATGCTGTCACGTAATGTTATGTTGTCTAAGTTACAAAACACAATTGTTAACAAAAATATTTTTAGTACTGTTGCAATGTTTGCCTAGGTTTTAGCTAAATGCTCATCTAGTCATCACTCCATGAGGTTAGCACAGACAACTTGCTAACAAAACATGACAAAAGCATAAGCCAGCTAGGCTACTGTGGTTCAGCTACCACAAAAAACAAACTTTTCACTCTGCATGAAAATGCCAAATCAGATTGGGTTATAATCTCAAGTTTATGTGAGTCAACAAAGTTAAATTAAGTTACTATTTGCCAAACAACGTTTAAATAACATTGCTTTACGCTAGCTGCATGCTTGGTAGGCTAGATGAATAGAATGCTGAATTAAGCACACAACATGTGGTTTGGACTTCACAAAATGGTGAGATCTGTAATCAGAATCAGAGTTTGTTGAATAAAGTGGAGAATAGATTTGGTTAAAACCTAGGCAAAAATTGTATTAACCCATATTTTTCTAATCTATTGAGATCCGTAGTCCCGCCCACTTTGGTGACGAGTTATGTAGTTACGTTTCTTTGATTTTGATTTAAACGTGGTGGTGAGTATATAATGGACTTTAATATCACATATATGTCAAGGTTTGGTCCATACAATGCCATAATATCATCATAAGGGTGACTGAAAGATCCCGAAGTGGGGGCAAGTAATGGCTTCCGGCAGTTTTCCGGGACCAGTCAGGGATAGGAGGGGGCAGGACTACGGAGCTCTATTAATCAAACACAACTACGACTGTGTCCAAATAGTCTGAATCAGCACACTTACCTAGTATTTGAGTATGTCAGTTGAGTATACTTTTTAAAAAAGCCTTACCTATGCGGCCAAATTGAGTGTTCTCAATATCACCAGATGATATAGCCAAAGAGTGTAAAGGAAACCGATATAGCCTACTTATGTCCAGGTTTATATGGAGGATATTTCGCGTACTGCATGTCACTGCAGTACAGCCTACAGTAAGTAGTATGCTAGTACACAGGACACAGTAAATAGGGCTCTGATCCGACCAGTAGGGCAGTGAGCAGTTGCACTGCAGTAGTTACTTGATCAGACGGTTGATTGTCTGCTTCCCAAACAAAGAGCCAAAGCCTTCATCTGAAGAGCTGAGTATTATTACTGCGAGTGTTTCATATTAAACAGGTGAGAAAATGTCACCAATTACCATAAACACTCTGTAACATTAATTAAGATTGTAGCTAGCTAGCTAGAGAGTGGTTAAGTTACATGACCTGAATATGCACCGTTAACGTACAACAGCTTGTTTGTTATGAGGAGCTAATGTTTTGTAGCTGTAGCAAGGCTACATTCAAAAACAAAACAGTTTTGCGGATTACAAATCGAACGCCAGACATCGACTGCCATAGCTCGGCCATCTTTAGGGCTGGCAACTAATTAGTCGCATCTCACTTAAAACCAGAGGTCGAGGGCTAATGTTACAGTCATCGTTACAGAGGTCGTTATTATAACTGAAGTTGACTGTTTGAAAATCAGATGATGGGAAGGTCAAGGAGGGAAAATAAATGGAAATCTTCTCCTGACTTATTTTTCCATAGAGTTCAATAGGAACATTTGTCAGGAGAAACAACGCTTAAAGTGATCCATCCATACTGTATCTACTGCATATCTGGCAGCAGAGTGATGGTTTGAGGCTTGTTTGATACCTCAGACCCTCGATGACTTACAGCCATTTCACCAACCATGTATTCCATACTGTTCCAGCATAATTTACAGCTAAATCTAGTCCCAACCCCCAATTCCCATAGAGATCCATTCAAATGCAGAGAAGTTATAGTATCGCTTGTAACAGTACCAGAAAATAAGATATGTACAAAAGGTTCTATAATTTCTAAACGGTTCATCCGATATGGATGAAAATACCCTCAGATTAAAGCGGACAGTCTGCACTTCAACCCCATTGTATCCTTTCAAACTCAAAGTGCGATATACAGAACCAAAATAACAAATAATATGTCACTGTCCAATGAATTATGGTGCTCACTGTATCTAGGAGTCCAATCCCCTATCCAAAACATGTCATAAAATGAATAAACGGTGATGTTATTGAGGTACAATTAGGCTACATACACGCTACGTCCAAAAGTATATGGACGGCTGCTCTGGAATAATGGTAGCTGCAATGTTTATTTATGTTTAGAGTAATGTTTATTTAAGCAACATTCATGTACAACCAAATAACTATACTTGCTTCCCCGTCTTAAATTGCCGAATTTGTCTCTAGGATATGAGCCACAAAAACAAACACTTTTTGTTATCTGTTTGTCATGGTTTTGAACCCTGTTTTCCTATGCGGTCGTTTTCCTCGGTGGCCACGCGAGGGCGCTGCCCTCTTGGTAGATGCTTGCTCCGCCCTGCTGAGTTGGGGGAGCTTCTGTTAAGCGTTTACACCTGTGCATAGTCACCTGAGAGACATATAAGCCTACCGTTTCCTTCGTTCGGGGCTTCGACATTAATTGTTCATTGTGTTGTACTGTGGTGTTATTGTTGGCTGTGAGTTCTCGTACCATTTTGGCTACTCGCCTATTTTTAACGTCTCTTTGTGGAGGCAGGGCTTATTTCTTGCTGGCTTGGTAGTTCCTTATCTCGTAGAAGTTTGGGACCGTAAATCTCTGCTCTATTTCGCCTTTTGGTGCTTTTTCTCCGTGTATGGAGTTTTGGGCGATTCTGTTCGGAACAGTAGTTCTGTTAGCCCTTCGGCACATGTCTTCCCATAGGGAGATCAGGCGTTTCGCTTCTACTTAGTTTGTTAGCTCGTAGAAGTATAGAGTAGCAGTTTCTCTGGTCCATTTTTCACCTTTTGATTGGTTTTCTTACTGAGAGACCTGGCGTTTTAGCTTCTACTCATTTCCGGGTTACGGTGAGCCAGTAAGTAGCTTTGGTACGTTTATTCCCTGTTTGGTCTCCCTCTCGTGGACTACGTTCCCTGCTGAGGTCTCTCCACTGGCTGCCAGTTGCAGCCAGGATCAGGTTCAAAGTTCTGACCCTGGCCTACACTGCAGCCAATAGGACAGGCCCCGCCTACCTGCAGGACTTAATCCAGAACTATGTTCCTGCTCGACCACTTCGCTCTTCTACAGCAGGGCGACTGGCACTTCCCCCCCTCCGTGTCAAAGGCTCTCGCTTGTCCCGACTGCGGAGTTTTTCCACATTAGCACCTCAGTGGTGGAATGAACTTCCCATTCCCCTACGTTCTACTCCAACCCTGCCTGCATTCCGTCGAGGCCTGAAGACACACCTCTTCAGACTCCACCTTGACTGATATCCTCACCTAGGAATATCAGTTCCCTGTTCCCTGTGTTTTCCTGTCTGTTTATTATAGTTTATAATAGTATTTGGAATGGTTTATAATAGCATAGTTTCTAATAGTATTTGGAATGGTTTATAACCGTATAGTTTATAATAGTATTTGGAATGAAGTGTGGTGTTGCTGATTTGCCCACAGCTTACTGTGAACTACAGTCAACGTTCATTGCTAGGGATAGCTGCTACATTATGCAAAGGATGTGCTTTGCCTTGTCTGTTCTGTAATGATGATGATGTCTCTGTACGCACTTACTGTACGTCGCTTTGGATAAAAGCGTCTGCTAAATAAATGTAATGTAATGTAATGTTCCACTTTGTTGTGAGTCAGGGTTTTTGTTTATATTGAGAGGCTGTCGTGCTATTTTGCGTTGGTCTTTGTTGCAGCTGTCCTCCGTCCTTTTTACCTACGGGACGATTTTGTTTCGGAACTATTGTTCTGTTCGTTTTCCTGGTGTGTTTCTCCTTGTGTGGAGTTTGGGCGAGGTTGTGGACAGGTTTGTGTGTGACTGCGCTTAGCATGGGAACGTTAGCTCTCTGTTCCTTTGCTTCGTTACATATTCCATTACTTAGAGGCTAGGGCGGTTGTTTTATATTAAGCTTGCGTTAGTCTATATGGATCGTAAAGTTATGGGACGACAGTGTTCCGTCGGCTCACCTGTAAAATATTTCTCTCTCCTGGGAGATCGGGTGTTTACCCCTTTGCTTTCTGCATTTGACTGCGAGCCTATTAATCTCGCCATGGGAACGTTAAATCTCTGTTCCTGTTCGCCTCGTTACATTTCCCCTTACTGAGAGGCAGGGTTTGTGCTTGTGTTAATCAGATAGCCGATAGTTTCGGTGCAGCTGTCCTTTCGTCTTTTGTGCGCTTTCTCCGTGTATGGAGATTTGGGCGATTCTGTTCGGAACTGTAGTTCTGTTCGCCCCTCGGTGCAATTCGTCTCTTAGGGAGACCGGGCGATGTTTTGGACATGTTTGCGTTTGACTGCTAGCCTATGAAACTAGCCTTGGAACGTTGGATCTGTTCCTTTCGCCTCCTCAGATTCTATCGTATTATTTTGCAGTGTTTGTTTACTGTTTTATGTGCCTTTACGCTACTCGCCCGTTCTTATTTTGTCTCGTTACCGAGACAGGGCACATATTTATTTCAGGCTGTTCAGATCCCTGTCCTTGCGCTCTACTTGGCGTTTGACAGTGAGCCGGTTAGTAGCGTTTGTAGTGTTGTTCGTTGTCTTGTCTCCTCCCTTATCTGCGGGTATCCCGCCTTAGTGGCCTAAGGGCTTAATGAATCCCCTTGCTGCGTTTGGCTCCTCCCACCTCACACGTCACACCCCATTACACTGTTATTGGAAATCTAGCCTTCGGTGTGGAATGCGATGTCCTATGTGTGATGATAACCTATGGAAGCACCCACAATTTAGGCTAAATATCTTGCATTATGGAATCACTATCTGGGGGAAATTCATATAAGGCATAGCTGTATCACCGTTGTTGCCATCTTTCAATCTCTGGGCATAAGCACGCTGATCTCACCCAGAAATGTGAAAATTCTTCTGCAGTAGAATACATTGATGTATCCTTCACTGGGGGAGAGGAGGAGCCGCTTCGCTCATCTCCTCCAATATTGAAACAGTGGAGGGAAGGAGTCTCACCAGAGATTTCACAGAACCGCTAGCTGTGATGTATATAACATGCGCAGCAGTGTTAGCTTTCTGCTAGCAACATAATAATTTCACTTAGAAAGATCCAGTGGCATTTAAGAGAGAAATGCGTGAGGATAAAAACATCTAAGTTTTAAATGCCAGCTTATCACAGACTGTGACAGGGACAATTATGTGAAACTCCATTCATTTTCTCCATAGAGAAATTTTTTTTTGATCCGGAAATCCATATTTTGGCAAATATTTTTGCTCTGTGTTCTGTCAGACTTCTGAGGTCTATAAACCAAGTTACAAAGCCAGTAGTAACACTCTGGCTGCTGCTTTATTCTGGTATGACCTGACCCAGTATCACCTACATAGTGCCCATAGGTGCATTAACCAATTTTAAGGTATTATGAGGTATGTCAGCGTGAGGTTTCCACGTTTCCCTGTTCCCACAAACACACACACACACACACTCACACAAAAAACACACATTTACACCCCCCCCCCCCCGCCCCTCTCTGTGCCTGCTCTCTGTGTCTTATCTCTAGGCTTTTCTGGCCTAGCCGTTGAAGTTTCATAGGGCCCCAAACAGGCCAAATAGTGAATTAGAGGTCCGACAGTATGTATGTCTGTGTGTATGTGTGCACTTATGTGTGTGTGTTTGTGTATGTCTGCATGTGTGTTCAGACCCCTAGGAAGCAGTGAAGTGATACAGGTGCTGAAGCAGTGTGAGGGGCTCCTGGAGGCACTGGATCAGCATGATGAGGTGGTTTACTCCTCCTGGACCCTAGGACTGGAGCAGCGCTGCCACACCCACCTTCAAGAGCCCCTGCTCACCATCCACCAGGACACTGGCCTGTTCCAGCTCAACTTCAACCCCACTGTAAGTTAATGTGAAAGATGCACCCCTCAGACAGTATTAACCCTGCTATAAGTTACTATGAAAGATGCACCTGTCACACACAGATGTAGCCCTGCTGTAAATTACTGTGAAAGATACACCTGTCTCAGACAGTAGTAACCCTGCCGTATGATACTGTTAAAGATGCAACTGTCTCAGACAGTGGTAACCGTGCTGCAAGTTACTGTGAAAGAAGCACCTATCTCAGAAAGCAGTAACTTTGCTGGAAGTTACTGTGAAAGATGCACCTCTCTCAAATTGTATTAACACTGCTATAACTTACTGTGAAACACCTGTCTCAGTTAGTAGTAACCCTGCTGTATGTTACTGTGAAAGATGCAACTGTCTCAGACAGTATTATAAACCCTGCTGTAACTTACTGTGAAAGATGCACCTGTCTCAGACAGTATTAACCATGCGCTGTATGTTACTGTGAAAGATTCAACGGTCTCAGACAGTATAAACCCTGCTGTAACTTACTGTGAAAGATGCACCTGTCTCAGACAGTATAAACCCTGCTGTAACTTACTGTGAAAGAATCACCTGTCTAGGACAGTATTAACCCTGATGTATGTTACTGTGAAAGATGCAACTGTCTCAGACAGTATAAACCCTACTGTAACTTACTGTGAAAGAAGCACCTGTCTCAGACAGTGGTAACCCTGCTGTAAGTTACTGTGAAAGATACACCTATCTACCTCAGAAAGCATCAATTTTGCCTTAACCCTAGTATTCTGTTTACTTACGATTAGCACCTGTAAAATTGTTACATATACCCAGGACATTATTGGTATTTTATAGCAAAACAGAAATAAAACACCACGGGCCCTATCTTACACCCGGTGCTAAGCGGCGCTAACCCAAACGCAAGTGTCTTTGCTATCTTACACCCGCCGCATGGTTCATTATAACACCTTGCGTTCACGTTGTTTAAATACCATGTATTCTTGCACCCATTACAAGTGAACTGGGCGTGTTGGTCTTAAGATGAGGAGTGGCCAGGATTATTTTTGGCGTATTGCTATCTTGAGCCAGCAGAAAGCGCTTGCGCTAGAACCACAACACGCGTACCCTCCTGTCTGTTACACACAGGGACGCGCACAAGCATGACTAAAATACGAAGTTTACAATGTGAAATATTATTATTGTGTAGGCTATATCAAAAAATGCATAATAATAAAAGGGTCCATAGGTCCACATAGCTACCTGTCCCTCAGCGAAGGGGAGTGCCACATTAAATTTCTTTCAGCCCACTCCATCAACATCCAGGCGATGTGCGATGGTACGGGACAATGGCTATCCATTAAAAAGGAGCTGATAACACCTATATCGAGCCTAATGCACAAATTGTCATTTACACCTAATGCGTGAATTGTCATTCAATGGAAAACTCGCGCACTGCAATAGACGGACATTTGAGTTCTGAAAATGCGCTTCAGATGTCATTACAATACAGCTTTGTTTATCTAGGAATACAGTCTGTAAGTAAATAGAATGGTTTTGACTGAAAAAAATTCAAAACCTTGTCCAGTGAATATTGCATTTGTTTTTCAAATAGCCGAGGCTACAGCGGATTCCCTGTGCATAAGGTTTTTTCGATAGCCTATGGTTAAAAAACGGAGATAAATGTCACCATGTTAAAGGAGCACTGTCACGCTTGTTTAAATTGAGATTATTTGGATTGAATGCTTAAATTATGTGTGTAGGCCTTTTTAAAATCACCGTCAGTGCAGCTGTTTCCTATTTATGGGAAATACGGCGGCAAAACTTCAAAGGGCAAACACGTCCAGTGACGTCACTGGACGTGTTTTGCTTGAATTTCCAGCCAGTGTTTCCCAGAAGTTAACGGGCGCTCAAACTCCACCCTTGAACGCAGAGACTGGTTTATGGGCGGGCACCCATCCAGGCGACACTCCCACGAAAATACGGTAACGTTAGCGTACAAATATCACGTGGCCTATCTTGGCCGACAACTATAGCCTGAGAGATATGGCGGACATCTCTGAGTTTGCGGAGTTAGAGGACGAGCTTTTCGATTTTGACGAAGATATACAACCGTACAGTTTTGAACCGGAATTTACAGAGGAAGAATTACGTGAGCAAGAGAGACAGAGAGCGGAGGACGAGGCAGCCGAAGCTAACAGAGAGCAGAGAAGTGGGAATATAAATTGGTGCCAGTGTAATTAGTTACAAGTTGTAATTTAGCTAACGTTTGCTAAACTTATGTTAAAGTCGATATGTTGTGCTTGCCAGCATGACACCAAGATTCGGACATTCCATGTAACGTCAGTTAGGCTGCTGTCCGAATCAGTCGCTTGTTGGCTATACCTAGATGGCTATCTAGCTGCTCATTTAGCATCCTTTGTGCAACAACAGATATTACATTACTATAACCAGTTTTTTCTGTCACCCCTTTATTTAACGTTAGGCAATTCAGACTGACCGCTTATCGTTGGCTATTGGAATGGGTACTCCATGACGAACGCCTGGGGAGAGGTGTAAAGGCCAGTTTATAGTCCAGCGACAGAGTGTCGCTCGAATGAAATCGCAGAACTTTCATAAACATTCTATTGTCGCGCTACATACACTGTGGTCGTTGTCGTTCGCAAAAAGTATAAATGCACTCCAGCGACAGTTTACACTCGGGACAATGGAGGAAGAAGCAGCTTTTATAGGCTAGCCTACATCTCATGTCTTCTGCTTTACCCCTTTTTCTGTCGGAGGTCTCTGAAATAAAGTTTATAAATGTCCATTTCGAGGGCACCGTATATTGTTTGAAATATCATTCACTGCGTCTTTCACACACTTGTAGGATGTGGGTTTTGAACGAGGTAGCAAATAAAACGTTCAACATCGATGCAACTCATATTAAACGTTATTTAGTAGGAAAACACGGAGGGCATAGCCTAGCCTACGTTCGGGAAGTAAATAGCTAGTTACAAGACGGGACTCATTGGGGGAGCAGCCTACAATTATCTAGTTAGAGATTGAGGTTCAAGAATGTGGAGTAGCCTATTTCACTCGCTATCAGAATGCCACGGATCAGATGGGCTGAGTCGTTGCACAAAGTTTAATCTGGCAAATCTAAGTTAGTTACTGTGAAAGCAAATGACTTTGCAATGCATTCGCAGGCGCCTACAACGCTACAAATGTGTAGTCAAGCTGAAAATGTGTCTTTGTAACCATTCACAATAGCCTACATACTAATAGACTATCGTAGGCTAAATTGTAGCATTGGAAGCGAGCTGCTTCTTGTTTTGGATTGTAACGTTTTCTCAACCTCTAGCAAAGCATCCATCGGTGAAATTACATCGTTATTATTATTAGGCTATTTATAATAATAATATTAAATTGTGCTCATTTATAATGATATTCACACGCTTGCTACGTAGGTAAGCTATGGGTAGGTAAGCCGACCCTATGGCTGCACGCACAAATTTTTCCAACAGAGAAATCTGTACATTAACAGTTAGCTTATGTGCTAGCTAGTAAGTTGACAGCTCGACCGAAGCCTCCGCTGTCCGAGACAAATGTTACCATAACAACAGAGGCAGCGATAGGGTCAAAGTTGAATTTATTTTATGTCTCAGCGACATCTTCAGCGACCGTCGCAGCGACCACAGGACGACAGTCGCCCGAAGTATAAACCAAATGTCCATGGCACGTCGTCGGTCGCAGCGACACTCTGTCGCTGGACTATAAACTGGCCTTAAGAGTTGTGCTGCCATCGTGTGTAGTATCTGCAGTACGTCAAAGATACCCTTCTCCCAATGGTCAATATGTTGGATTTCTGGACATTGACGAAGACTGAACCAGACTCTGCACTTTGTGATACCTCACGCTTTACTTTTGTTTTATTATTGTAAAAATGTGACCATAATTGTCAGAAAATTGAGCCCATAGTGTTCAATAATAGACATACAATGCTATATTTACTGTTTCTCCTGTTGAGTTGGCTTAGTATACATTTCCAACATATTTGTTGGTTTACAAGGTCTAAGTTTGAAAATGCATACCTCTATCACATTCAATAAAATCACTGGGATTGTAATTGATTATTTGGAATGGTTGTTACTTCAACATAAGATTATCTTCATTATGGCAAGGTAAACAAAGGCAAAAAAAAATACAGAAAGGTGATAGTAATAATGGTAGTAGTAAATCTTTATTGTCCCCAAGGGGCAATTATTGTGCAGTAGTTGAACAACACATACTGAAATGTCTAAAAATAAGTAAAATTAAATAAAGTAAAATTAAAAATTAAAATGCCAGAATTTCCTATATTTCTTAAGGTACCGCAGACTCGACAAGCAAATTCTTTGATTTAGCTCCCAGTAATTCGCCACTATAGTCGCGCTGGAAGTCCTCTGGCTTGAAGTGTTTCGAACAAACACGAACTTTGTCGTAATCCTTTTTTGGCAAATTTATCGGATATATCGGGTTGTTAATTGCTGCCAGGCACTGGATGCACCTCGTCTCATTTTTGGGCAAACGGTATCCTGACTTAATATCGCACCCACGTACGGCGCACGATGGCATTTTGGGCAGACACGCAAGAATTTTCTGCGGTATCTTCACTTGAACAGTTAGCTCGTCACCGTGCTCGCAGCAGTGGCGTGTACGCCCCCTATTACATATTCATGCACACCAAACCTAAGCGTGCGCAGGGAGATATGGGAAATGTGGTAAATAAGGCTGGAGCTGCTCTGGAGATGGAGCTGTTCTTGAGGGCCCATATCTCAAAAACCACAATTCCAATCTTTATGAATTTTTGGAAAATATGAAACATTGAAATAGTAGATTAGAATGCAGAAAACATGCTCCTTTAACTGAAATCACCATGTTAACTGAAAACCTTAGCTGTTCTTCGTCCTTCATATTTTTTAAATTACAGTGACAAGGTTTCCATACTCTCAGCTTATTAAAACCCCGCTGATTTCACCTGTTATTCCATAACTGAACAAAAGATTTTAAAGAGAACTAAGCGTCTAATTAGAAACGAAAACTAATTTGCAGCACGTTACACAATTAATTCACAATTAATTTTAATTCCATTATCTGCATGTGCGCTTTACAGGAGCAGGTCTGTTTCCCCTGCTGCAAATTGCACTTTTCACGGTCTTCCTGGGAAACTGGATTGTTTTAAAGCATTTTTTTTTTTGCCCATCCCAACTTTTCTGGAACGTGTTTCTGGAACGTGTTTCAGGCATCAAATTTGGAATTAGCGTATATTTACAAAAATCAATATAGTTGATAAGGGAAAGCATTAAATAACTTTGTACTGTTTTCAATTAAATATATATAAAAGAGAATGTACACTGCTTTCTGCTTTTATGTGCATTTTACATACTTTTTTGGAATTGGGGTTTGTACACTGGTTTAGTGAAATACTGGTTATGAAAAACATCTCTCAAAAGTGTAATTCCTCCTTTACTAAAAGGTTAAAGTGTATCAATTTGAACCAAACCAAACACAAGGGTTAAGTGTTTTCAAGTGCAGAAATGGAGATCATGAATATGGCTGCAGATTACTTAACTCCTTTACGTAGAAGGTCCCGCCGGTGGGACCTTTTTGCTCAACTGAGACATTCGTTGGAGTATGATCAATATTATTCAGACTAACCATTAGCCTATGAGTTCCCGGTAATTCCCGACAAGGCTGTTTTTTTTACATAATATATGCGGTTAAATTTTGTTAAAAGGACCTGCAACCGCTGAGAATTAGCTATCAATGGCTTCAGTCTCACCTTAGAAAACGTCAAATTAGCCTGCATGTTCAGCGAATTTCGTTTGATTATGCAGTGAAAGTGTCAAACATCGATTCCATGAGGCTGTTCTCATGGAGTTCTCGAAGTTCAAGCTTCATCAGAAGTTCATTAGGCTACCTGCATGGTAATATTGATTAATAACATAAATACCGTTATTTTGCCTTAATGATGACACTAAATACAATAAAGCTGTCAGGTTGGCAACTCATATGTTCACGCATATTTCCCCTTGTTTAATAATGTCCTGTTTATGGAAATGTGACCAACCTGTTTTACTCGTAGCGTAATGCTTTAAAACAATCCACTTTCCCAGGAAGACCATGAAACATGCGACTTACAGCAGGGGAAACAGAGAACATGCAGCGCACATGCAGAGAATGGCATTAAAATTAATTGTGAATTAATTGTGTAACGTGCTGCAAATTTGTTTTAGTTTCTAATTAGACGCTTAGTTCTCTTTAAAATCGTTTTGTTCAGTTATGGAATAACAGGTGAAATCAGCTGGGTTTTAATAAGCTGACAGTATGGAAACCTGGTCGCTGTAATTTAAAAAATAATAATATTTCACATTGTAATCTTGATATTTTAGTCATGCTTGTGCGCGCCCCTGTGTGTAACAGACTGGAGGGTGTACGCTCGTTGTGCACACGCATATGTAGACGCACTTATATGCGCCGTTAAAATAACATGTAAACAACTGCGACATGACTTTAGACCAGGTTTGTGGTGGTTCTAGCGCAAGCGCTTTCTGCTGGCTCAAGATAGCAATACGCCAAAAATAATCCTGGCCACTCCTCATCTTAAGACCAACACGCCCAGTTCACTTGCAACGGGCGCAAGAATACATGGTAGTTAAACAACGTAAGCGCTAGGCGTTATAATGAACCCTGCGCCGGGTGTAAAATAGCAAAGACACTTGCGTTTGGGTTAGCGCCACTTTGTGCCGGGTGTAAGATAGGGCCCCTGGAGTTATAAAGCCTTAAACAGTGCACCCACTAAATAGGTGAAATTTGCCATCTGCGCCAAGGGGTTAAAAGCTGAATGGAAAAATGTCTGATGATTTGCACACATCAATGTTTCTGCTATCCATTCCCCAGCTGACCTCTGTTCTGAGGGAGGTGAAATACCTGGACATGTTGAAACATCAAAATATTCCCAGAGCTGCCCTTGACCTGTACTCCAGAAAGGAAACTCTCTACATGGTGAGAAGTGCATTTTGCACATATCTGACAATAATGAAATCACTAAAATGACACTTTTATTATATAATAATAATACTAATAATACACACTAATAATCTTGTTCCAAACAGCAGACATCTCTTAAAAATAAAGTGATCTCTATTGACAGTAGGTCACGGCTCTAACGTCTGAGCAAATTGACCACCCTACAATGCTTTACCGCACTTGGATGGAGTCAAAGCTGTCATCATCAATATTTCCCCAATCGTTATGACAGCAACCTCAGCCCTCCCACTCACAGCAATGGAGAGGGGAATGTGAAAAGATGGCAGTTTTATTTGGGGGATATTTCCCATTTCATCATATTATCGACAGAGAGACTCAAATACCATCAAAAAACTGATTTTATGGTGAAGTTGCCCCGTTTCTAGCAAGACTTTTTCTTTTTAAAAAGGCATATTGGCATTTCATTCACGTGCTGTGTTGAACCACAGTGCCTCCAGTGGTCCTTTACGGTACAGCGTGCTGTGTGTTGACTGTCTTGGTGGCTGTTTGTGCCCTCCCAGTACACCCGGACCCTGTCCCTGATAACTCAGTGGTGCAACAGGCTGCAGAGCTCTATGTTGGATGTGGAGCTGCGGCTGGTGGAAAAAGACATGGAGCGGGTGCGTCTGCAGCTGCGACCAGCACTGGAGAGCCTTACCTGGGCCCAGGACAGCCTGTGGGACTACATCACGGAGACGCGAGACCTGGCGCATAGTGTGGACAGCAGGGTGCAGAGGAGCAAGCTGAATGTGGAGGCCATACAGCAGCTGATGAGAGGCTTCAGCCAGATGGCCTTTGTTACCAGGAAGAGCGGCCGTGGCGGCAGCCTGTTGGATGTCAGCGACACAGAGGAGAGCGTCTGTGGGAAGTACGCCCTCATCACTGCCACCGGGGAGAAGATACACCAGCTGGTCCAGGTTGTGCGCCTGCGTCCCCTCTTTACATTCATTCATTTAGCAGATGCTCTTATCCAGGGTGACGTACAATGTTTGACTGAGACCAGTGTATTTAAACTGTTCACTCATCTTTTACAGTTTAAAACAGTAACTTTAACCCAATCCATGTTGGACCCCTAGTGGTAGATGTATCCCTCCCAATTACAGTATTCATGTTTGTCTGAAATCATGAACTACAGCTTTAAGAAAACCCTGTAAATTTTGAAGCAGGATTGTTTAAAAGGGTAGACACTTGCGAAAACCTCAGCCTCTCCAGTTACACAATAATTTTAAATGGAGAAAATTGCAATATTTCTCCATCAATTTACACTCAATACCCCATAATGACAAAGTGAAAACATGTTTTTAGAAATTTATGCAAATGTATTAAAAATCAAAAACTGAAATCTCTCATGTGCATAAGTATTCATACCCTTTGCTTTAATGTATTTTTTAAGTATCATATTTCATATTTGGTCGTATATCCTTTGCATGCTGTTACTTCCTGAAGTCTGTGACCCATCAACATCAAAAGACTCTCGATATCTTATTTTCAGGAACTGTTACAAGTGATATTATAACCACTCTGCATTTGAATGGATCTCCATGGGAATTGGGGGGTGAGACTAGATTCAGTTGTAAATTGCACTGGTACATTATGGAACACATGACTAGCGAAATGGCTGTAAGTTAACAAGGGTCTGAGCTATCGAACGAGCCCCAAATCATCACTCTGTTGCCAGATATGGCGTAGATGTGGGTGGATCACTGCAAGGGTTATTTCTCCTGACTCATTTTCCTATTGAACTCTATGAGGAAAGTCAGGAGAAGAAAGCCTTAAAGTGATCCATCCACATCTACTCCATATCTGGCCGTAGAGTGATGGTTTAGGGCTCGTTTGATACCTTAGACCCTTGTTGACTTACAGCCATTTCGCCAGTCATGTGCTCCATACTGTACCAGTATAATTTACAGCTGAATCTAGTAAGATATCGAGAGTCTTTTGATGTTGATGGGTCACAGACTTCAGGAAGTAACAGCATGCAAAGGATATGTGACCAAATATGAAATATGATACTTAAAAAATGCATTAAAGCACATGAGAGATTTCAGTTTTTGATTTTTAATACATCTGCAAAAATTTCTAAAAACATGTTTTCACTTTGTCATTATGGGTTCTTGAGTGTAGATTGATGGGCAAAAATGGCAATCTTATCCATTTAAAATGAAATCTACAACACAATAAAGTGTGCAAAAAGTGAAGGGGGTTGAATAATTTTGAGTGCAACTGTATGTAAAAACACACGTGATTTCGTACATTTAAAAAAAAAACGTGTTTAAATACATTAGGCTAATTATTTTATGCGTATTATGTTTATACTGTATGCGACAATTCTGAAATAAATGTATTCTGTTGCGAATGATACAGCCTTCTTCAATTCGAAATTTAAACCATGGATGTGCAGTGAATATTTTTTGAGATATTGACACTTAAATAAGACTAGTAAGACTAGAAACTAGGTGGAATTTGACTCTGGAGGGCCAGAATTAATAGGGTTAAGCCATTGAATTGAGCCATTTTTTCTGTATGGAAGACAGTCCAAGCTTTTTCTCAAATGGATGATTGGCCTGCTGTGAACCTCTGTCTCCCAGGAGAACCAGACGCTGCTTGGTGCTGACCCAGGCTCGGGCCAGTGGATAGCGTACACCCAGTACGTGGATGGTATAGTCCTGCAGGGCTTTGTCAGTGCAACCCGCTGCTCCTTGCAGTACGTCATGGAAAACATGGACCCTGCCCTGAAAATCTCACCCCTGTTTGAGGTACAACTGGTGCTCAGTGGCAGTGACATGTCCTTCAGGCCTCCGCTAGACATGACCAAAAAGGACAACTTCTACGACATGATCGACAAGATGGTGGGCAGAATCTTTAAAATGGCCTCTTTCATGCAGAGAGTGGCCAGACACAATGGACGGGAGACATATCAGGTAAGATGTCGTTCTGGACGTGTGCGGGACAAACATGTAACAATACAAAATATCATAAACACCTACAAAAACTGAATATCTAGTAATTAATAACAAGTAGGCCTACCCTTTGCCTTCAAAACAGTTTCAATCCTTCTAGGAATGCTGTCATGCAATTTCTGAACTGTGTGTAGTGGGATATTGGCCCATTGTTCAAGAAGGACAGTCTCCAGTTCTTTGAGGGATGAAGGAGATGTCATGGGTTTTTGGCAGTTCTTCTCCCTTTGTGGCCGTTCGCCGCCGGGGCAGCGTGAGGGCACTGTCGGCTTACTTTACTACTCTGTTCCAGCTTTTCGCTCTCCGGGTACTCAGCCGTCTCATCTGTGCTGAGTTATCTGTCCGCTACATAAGCTTCGCGTTTCCTGCTTCCGGCGCTTCTGTATTGTATTCATTTGAGATTCAGAGCCGGTAAGGTACAGGACTAGGCACCTATGGAGACCACTTTGCTGCACAGGTAACGCGGGACTTGCCTTCCGTGCATTCGCTTCTTTAGGTTTCTGTCTTTCTGTTGCACTTTCTGTCCCTCGCTCGGGTTTCCCTTGCCCTGTTCTGCCGAGACAGTTTTTGTCTTTGCCGTTTCCTGTCCATCTCTCTCCGCCTGCTTTTTTTATTGGAAGCAAGAGGTTTTTTTATACTGGGCTGTTTAAAGCTTCTCTGTTTTTGTTTCCCACTCTAATATTGAGTTGGGGGCGAACCCATCTTTCGTTCTTTCTTTGTTTCTGATCGCTTTCTCTAGTCCCCTCTCTGTAGTTGAGAGGCTTAGGCGTATCTTCCTATATTCTCTCGCGCCTATGAGTTTTTCGCCCGATTTCCTGTGTGTCACTTTAATTTCTCCTTTTTTTCAGCCTCCCTCTTATTCTATTCTCCTGTGGAGAGTGGGAGTCTGTTTATTTTCGCCTTTCTTCCCTTCCTTATCTATGGAGTTTTCTCTGTTCTTGTGGTTCCCACCCGTGGGAACTTTCTGACTCCTACCTCCGAACCAGACTCACCTCACCCTCACAGGAGATGGGAATCTAGTTTGCACTCTGTGCTCCAGAACTTCCCATAAAGGTTCAATTTATCTATCACTAGGCTCCTCCCCAAACCAGATATTGTCCAATCATTGAAACCAATGGAAAGATTGCAGTAGCTCACTGAAAATCGTTTAAAAAAAAACATATAAATTGAATCAGATAGGATGGTGAAAAGATGTGCTTGGGGAACCTGTAGTACCTACACCGGGTACCCTGAAAGATTGGAGGGAGGAGTAATTTTTTTCCCCTTTTCCAAAGCCCAAAACCAGAGACAAATGCATTTCTGCTAACTTAACGTTAGCTATTATGTTAGCTAAATATCCCAGTGCTCAGAATGTAACAATGTGTTAACTTCAGTGCTTCAGTTATTGAGACCGCACTGCTGTAACGTTAATGCTGGTCTTCATTACCACCATATCTGATGTGCGCTCAGCAACTTTAGGTAACATTAAGTTATTTATATCTAGCTGGCTGGCGTTAATGTTAGCTACGTTAACTCGGCTGACCAGACGTCCTCTTTCCTGAACTTTTCTTCTTTTGGGAGTGGAAATATCCGTCCAGGTGGGATTTCTAAATTCCTAAAAATGTCCGATTAAAGGGATAGTTCCGAATTTTGGACATAATGTCTCAATTACGACTTACCCATGATGTAGTTGATTGATGGAAACCATTTTCAGATAATTCCATGCTATCCCTTCTTTTGGACATACACACATTGCTAATGCTAGCGCAACTCTAAGGTAACTGGTAGCATCCACTACCAAACGCACTTAAACACTCCACAGTGCACCCAAAGCAAATAAAATACGACGACAGTCGGGGTTATTTTCAGTGATTATACCATAATTTTTTAAGTCAAACTATCGTTGAATCCTTTACTTTGTGCTCACCTATATACTCTGTGGAAGTACGGCGGCGGAGCTAGCTGTAGATTAGCCAGGGTATCTGCCTGTAGGCTATCTGCTGTACTTTGTTTGCTGTGTTTGGTAGTGGATGCTACCAGTTACCTTAGAGTTGTGCTAGCATTAGCAATGTGTGTATGTCCAAAAGAAGGGACAGCATGGAATTATCTGAAAATGGTTTCCATCAATCAACTACATCATGGGTAAGTCGTAATTGAGACATTATGTCCAAAATTCCGGATTCGCTGTGCATAAGGTTTTTTCAATAGCATACGGTTAAAAAACGGAGGTAAATGTCACCATGTTAACTGAATTTGAACCGTATTCTTCATCCTTCATATTTTTTAAATGACAGTGACAAGGTTTCCATACTCTCAGCTTATTAAAACCCAGCTGATTTCACCTGTTATTCCATAACTGAACAAAATGATTTTAAAGAGAACTAAGCGTCTAATTAGAAATGAAAAAAATTTGCAGCACGTTACACAATTAATTCACAATTAGTTTTAATGCCATTCTCTGCATGTGCGCTTTAACTTCATGCATGAGCAGGTCTGTTTCCCCTGCTGTAAATCATACTTTTCACGGTCTTCCTGGGAAAAGTGGATTGTTTAAAAGCATTAGCCTACGCTACGAGTAAAACAGGTTGGTCACATTTCCATAAGCAGGACATTATAAAACAAGGGAAAATATGCTGAACATATGGGTTGCCAACCTGACAGCTTTACTGTATTTAGTGTCATCATGAAGGCAAAATAACGTTATTTATGAAAATTAGAATGCAGGTAGCCTAATGAACTTCGGATGAAGCTTGAACATGAGTTCATTGCTTCATTGCATAATCAAACAAAATTTGTTAACCACTTTATACCAAGGGCAATTTTCGCCTGTTTTCACTTGTAACCAACAAAGCTGTTTATCTCAAAAACTGTAAAGGCTACAAATATGGTTCATAGCTTTTTTTAAAATAGAGAACTGCACTATTATGACTAAGCAGTCAGAATTCATATACATACACCTTTTACTACTTATTTCAACTATTTATGTTCAGAAATTGTGAAAAAACTAAAAAATGGGTACCTACATTCAACTTTCTGATTTTTTACCTGATCAGCTATGGAGAAAAAAACTCATCTTTCTGATTCCTCAATATGCTGCCTCTCTCTGCTAAAAATATGGTGTCAATATATCAAACCATTCAAATTCTACAGAGTTTTCTTTCAGGTGAACCATTTCGGTTACCAAAGTTGGCACAAATTGTGCCAAATTGTGCAACATGGCAAGGTTCCAGAAAAGTCTCAGTATGATTTATTTTTTAAGTTTTACAATATAATTTGATAATTTGTCAATATTGGCAATAAAAGTTAATTTTTAGATGTGTTTTTGGTGTGTCATATTACACAACTAACTAGCCTACCCGTGGTCCCCAAAAATCTCTCCAAACCCATGTAGCAGCACAGTGAATCTTGTATTCCACCAGAGCCCCATTAGCCAGAAATGAGTCCAGGTATATGCAAATTGGATATAAAATCAAATGACCATCAGTTTCCTCGATAAAATAAACCCCTGCATAATAATCAACAACGACAAACTCATCCTCATGTTATCATGTTATCTCTCCCTCATGTTACGTCAGGCATAAATTGCTTGTTCATTTACCTGCACAGCCTGCTGTCCTGCATACAGAACCATTTACTCATGGGGAACAAAACAAACCCTTCAGACGCCATTTCATTCGAAAGAAACTCGGAACAGCTCGTCTCAGACACAAATAGATAGCTAGCTGCTGTGTGTAATTTTGCTGGCTAGCTTGCCATTGTTACAATATAGTAATGTTAGCTATATTCCATTTCATTCAGAGGGATTCGTTTTATACATAACAGTGAATTCGCACTGGTATACCGGCAAAAAAAGATATGTTACCTTACACCACTGAGCTAGGACCTGCTGCACGGAGAAACACCTGAATAAACTAGATATAATTAACCAAAAACTGTATGAAAGAGACTGTAAAGTAAAAAGAAGAACAGCAGCAGTTACCTAATGAATTGTGCTTTGCTAAACGGAATGTAGCTAGCTACGCTACAAGGTAAAAACATTGCGCCATCTTGGTTTGATAATTACGCTTGGTTGCCTCCTCCTCTTACGATATTTCTGAATGCTTTGTGTTGAGTGAGGGCTTGTCTGAAAGATAAGAGTCTTGGCTATTGGCTGGAATATTTCACAGACAGTTTTAAAATCCAATAGAAAGCAAATTATACTCGGGTCGAAGCGAGTTTTTCCCACTTCAGATAGGCCTATTGTGCTATCAGTCAAAGAAATACACCCAATTGATGACGGTTTTGCATAAATCTCTGCAATCAAGTACAAAACCACTTTGGCTAAAATATACTAAGCCACAGCATTGGTACTCCAGAAATTTGGATTGGTTTTGATTGGTTTATTGCATGTCACGGCCAAGACACACCTATAATTAATTAAGAGACTAGGTTCAGCCCATTTGCACGTTGCGCCGTGCTTAGCGCCCAAAAGACACGCCGTTAAAATAGCAAAACTGGACTTTGACACGCCCTAAATGCACTTAACGCCATGCGCTTAGACGAAGCCCTAAGATCGCCAAGATAGAGCCCTCTGTGTTTTAACTTTATTGGTAGTCAATTTCTGACAACTCTGCTGAATACAGAGTTTCTTAGTGTCAGTATTTTCCGTAGCAAGTCCATTTAACAAGCAATTCCACACCCAGTCTGTACCTACCCATGGGTGACATAGTGGACAATAGCGTCTATGTGTGAGTTCATAAATATATTTATTCATCATATAAAATTAGAATTCCGTCATAGCAACAAGATAAACCCAACAATAGCCTGATCGTATGCCAAACAAGCGGTGAAAATCCCTACTCACTCAAATGCAAAATGAACATGTTAAATTATTGTCTCATTGTACCATGTATTCTACTATGAATATCTGCTACTAAATATGAAATAAATATACAATCCTACCATTGGTTTTACAGATAAGACATGTTCCTTTCAAAATTCAGTGGTTGTATGTATGTACAAGAGTGAATGATACATACATACATATTTAGGTGTATGTAACACTGTGATATCATCATGTTTTTTATCTTAACAATTTATCTTAAATCATGCATGTCCTGGCCAAACCAAGCATAATAATCAGGTACCACAAAACAGCAGCCTACTCAAACAGACATTCTCAGATCAGGTGTGCGCTACTGCCAGTGAAAATGACCTTTGCTCTCTGACCCTCAGCCAGACATTGACCAGATGTCAGAGCCGGCGGAGCTGGCTCAGATTATCAGGAGCCGGGCGCGCTGCGCTATTGCCCAGGCAAAGGAGTTCCAGAGCAGCTTCAGCAGTTACCGCTACCTGTGGATGGACGACCGTGCGGAGTTCATGCGCCAGTTCCTGCTGTACGGTCATGTGCTCAGCACAGAGGAGGCGGAGCTCTATGCAGACTACGAGCTGACAATGAACCCACCCAAGCTGGTCAACTTCAAGGAGCAGGTGGCTGAGTAAACCGCTTTTATTACATTATATTCATTAGCAGACACTCATATCCAGAGTGACAAGGCTGTCTCAAAGGGTGGGCGGGGCCCTGGGCGAGTCAACCTACGTGGGGCCCAGCTGTTACCACGATGACATCATAGCTAACCCATCATAGGCTTAAATAGTATCTATTATATAACCATGAAAAAAGGATTTACAGGATACGACATAACACAAACAACCCATATACAACCAACCAATTGAAGAATCAGTAGGCTGTGCCATTATTATTACCAATTCCAAAAAAGTTGGGACAGTATGTAAAATGAACATAAAAGCAGAAAGCAGTGATTTGTAAATTCTCTTTTACATATATTTAATTGAAAACAGTACAAAGAAAAAAACCTTATCAACTTTATTGATTTTTCTAAATGTACGCTAATTCCGAATTTGATGCCTGCAACATGTTACTTACAAGCGATACTATAACCTCTCTGCATTTGACTGGATCTCTATGGGAATTGGGGGGTGGGACTAGATTAAGCTGTAAATGACATGGGAATAGTATGGAACCCATGGTTGGCTAAATGGCTGTAAGTCATCAAGGGTCTGAGGTATCAAACAAGCCTCAAACCATCACTGCTGCCAGATATGCAGAAGATATGGATGGATCACTTTAAGCTTGTAAGAGTACCTAAGAATAAGATATCAAGAGTCTTTTGATATCCTTTAATACCCAGTCATGATTACATCACCTGTTTACCTGTGGATTGTTCAAAGCAGGTGTTTTTTGAACTTCCCAGTCTTTTTTTTGCCCCAGTCCCAACTTTTTTGGAATGTGTTGCACACATCAAATTCATAATTAGCGTATATTTCCAAAATCAATGAAGTTGTTAAGATAAAACATTAAATATCTGTTCTTTGTACTGTTTTCAATTAAATTGTAAAAGAGAAGTTACAAATCACTGCTCTCTGCTTTCATGTGCATTTTACATACTGTCCCAACTTTTTTTGGAATTGGGGTTTGTACACGACCTGGCAAGCTATTCCACACAGCGACTACTCTCTGTGTGAAGAAGTACTTCCTAATGTCTGTGCGGAATTTACCTTTTGCTCATTTCCATCTGCCCCCTCGTTCTACTAACAGAACTCTACCTGAATAATCTCTTGTAGTTCACTTTATTAATCCCTTTTATGACTTTAAATGCCTCTATCAAATCACCCCTAAATCTTAAAGAGATTAAGTATCCCAAGTCTTTCCTCATAACTTTTATCTTTCATACCAGGAACAAATTTAGTTGCCGTTATCCATAGACTTTGAATGGAATCTTGTCGCTGTTGCGACTATAGTGTGAACCTGGCGTTAGACTGATCTTCTATTGGTAGTTTTTGATATTTTTTTTTATTTTTTATTGTTTACAGCTGTGTGACCATTTTAGTGTGTTTCTGGCAACATTCATGGATGAAACTGTGATTCTCTCTTGTTGAGATTAGCTTTTTATCTCACTAGATCAATATGTTTGAGTTATTGTACATCAAAGTCAGTAAGTTTGAAGACAAGAAGATTTTCTGTGGCTGGTGTCAAGTTGACATCAAACCCTTCAAGATCTCACTGATGAATGTGATTAAGAAGTGGAGCTGGATGTTCAAAGAACACCTGCTTAATCATGTCAACAACAGGCAAGCACCCAACTCCTTCATTCAAAAAATAAAAGACCCTGGGAGATGGGCTATCAGGAGCTACTGTTGATTCAACAATAGAATTTTGTGCATAATTATTAAGAGGTTACTTGCAGTTTACACTTTCTGTCCGTATGTGAACATAGCATGTGTGGAACTGCATAGGTGTACAGAATATGAAACTGTGTGAATTATGTGAATTTATGTGAATGGTTCCATCTCAACAGAGAAAACATTATTTTCTGTTTTTTGCAACATGAATACTTTTCTGTATTATTCTTTATTTTTACTGTTATTGTACAATATGATACTATAGTATACGGACAGGTTATTCATTATTATGTCTTATAGTCTTATAGTGAAATATTTATAAAATTCAGATGGATTTGTATCAGTGATCCTCTTGGTGTCTCACTGGCTTCGTTCACAGTGTGCAAGACCTGGGAACCTTTGTCCAGGAAACGCACAAGGGACTGTCCAATAAGGTGGTGGATGGAGACTATGCAGGCCTGGTGGATATCATGGGACATTTGATGGCCATTAGGGACAGAAAGATCACCACTGATCAGCACTTTAAACCCCTCAAGTCCACTGCAGACCTACTCAAAACCTATGGCCAGCAGCTTCCAGAACAGGTCTGCTCTCAGCTGGAGGTAACAGATTCTTAACTCCAGACTGGACAGACCAAAGGCTTTAGATTTAGCTGTATTGTGCACATACGTATCTAACCACTGGTTTTTAGTATGGTGCTCCTACACTGCGTTGACACCTTCACCTACTGCTAGCAATTCCTCATGTACAAACATCCTCCCATAGGAAACCATTATATTTACTACACTCTGAGGAAGCATTAATGACACATCGGATTTTAAAAAGCATGAAAAAAAGTTATGTGTGGTGTATTATGATGCGCAAAGTACGACAACGGAGACCCCAGACTCTTGAGCAGCTGAAGTCTTATATCAAGCAAGAATCTGAAAAAAAGTCTGCTTTCAAAACTACAATTAGTGTCCTCAGTTCTCAATAGATTACTGAGTGTCGTTAAAAGGAAAGGTGGTGTAACACAGTGGTAAACATGCCCGTCCCAACTTTTTTGGTTTTTTATTTACAAAAAACACTAAAGTTGATTAGTTAAAACATTAAAAATCTTCTCTTTGTACTGTTTTCAACTGGATACAGGTTAAAAAGGATTTGCAAATCATTACTTTCTGTTTTTATTTACATTTTATACATTGTCCCAACATTTTTGTAATTGGGGTTTGTAGTATGGAAAGCCCCAGGGCATAGGCTACTATAGCAGCATAACTAAAACATGTTAAGAGAGGGGTGCACACAACCACGAGAGTGATGCTGGACTGACAGTACCCCAACACGGCACAGAACAGCAAACCTGAGCATTCACATGCATAAGCAGGGCAACAGCAACGGTTGGATTATAAGATTTCCAAATTTAGAGATTAAGCTCATTACCTGCATTGTCTATTTTTTGCATAGCTACTTTTTCTAACAGGATATTCTTCCAAGACATGGAGCCGCTTGAAATTGACATACACTTGCGGCCACTATTATTGGCCCCCCCTGTAAAGATGAACAAAAAGGGTTATAAAAAATTCACCGTTTGGTGAATTAGCTTAATCTCACACTGAAAAAACAAGAAGAATCCAACCTTTAATTGACATTAATTTATTAAGAGAAAAAAAAATCCCTCATCAAGAAATTATTATTTTTAACAAAACCACATTGGCCACAATTATTGGCCCCCCTGCATTTATATATAGAATAAAGTAATAATTTTTAATATTTGGTCACATATCCTTTGCATGCCATGACTTCCTGATGTCTGTGACCCAACAACATCAAAAGACTCTTGATATCTTATTTTCTGGTACTCTTACAAGCGATACTATAACATCTCTGCATTTGAATGGATCTCTATGGGAATTGGGGGGTGGGACTAGATTTAGCTGTAAATTATTCTGGAACAGTATGGAATACATGGTTGGTAAAATGGCTGTAAGTCAACAAGGGTCTGAGGTATCAAACAAGCCTTAAACAATCACTCTGCTGCCAGATATGCAGTAGATATGGATGGATCACTTTAAGGGTTGTTTCTCCTGGCAAATTTTCCTATTGAACTCTATGGAAAAATAAGTCAGGAGAAGAAACCCTTCAAGTTATTCATCCATATCTACTGCATATCTGGCAGCAGAGTGATGGTTTAAAGCTTGTTTGATACCTCAGACCCTTGTTGACTTACAGCCATTTTACCAACCATGTATTCCATACTGTTCCAGAATAATTTACAGCTAAATCTAGTCCCACCCCCCAATTCCCATAGAGATCCATTCAAATGCAGAGATGTTATAGTATCGCTTGTAAGAGTACCAGAAAATAAGATATCAAGAGTCTTTTGATGTTGTTGGGTCACAGACATCAGGAAGTCATGGCATGCAAAGGATATGTGACCAAATATTAAAAATTATTACTTTATTCTATATATAAATGCAGGGGGGCCAATAATTGTGGCCAATGTGGTTTTGTTAAAAATAATTATTTCTTGATGAGGGATTTTTTTTCTCTTAATAAACTAATGTCAATTAAAGGTTGGATTCTTCTTGTTTTTTCAGTGTAAGATTAAGCTAATTCACCAAACGGTGAATTTTTTATAACCCTTTTTGTTCATCTTTACAGGGGGGGGCCAATAATAGTGGCCTCAACTGCAGCTTAATTTAACCCAGACCTCTGGTGCATAAACTGAGCTATTTTGTCGTGTCCTTGTTCAACTGCATTGAAGGTAATTGCTTGTTGAAGCAGGTGTAGCCTAAATGCCCTTCTCAAATCTAGTTTGTTTAAAATAATCATTGGAATCCATCAAACTTTTTTCCGAGAATTTTATTACAAACGCGCAGTACATAGCATCCAAAAAATAAGTGAGGTGGACTTAATTGGAAACTGTTTTGTTGTTGTTGTTTATTGCTAGAGACAACCTCAAAATATTGATTCTTAAAAGCTGAATTCTTCCCCAACGGTGTAGCCTTCTAACAAACATTATGAGGATCTCATCTACTGATGTAACATGGCATTTTTCATGAACTCACTTATAGTCACACAACAGATCCAGAACAATAAAGATTGCTTGGATTAATTGATTTTGCATTAACTGATTTTTCCAGCCTGAGTTTCTGTATTTCTCACAAATCTCTGCAGGAGCTTCCAGAGAAATGGAAGAACCTGAAGAAAGTGGCTTTCACTGTGAAGCACGAGGTGGCCCCGCTGCAGTCCAACGAGGTGTCCGTCATCAGGAGAAAGTGTGTGCACTTTGAGGTGAGTCTGTTATCTCGGCAACTCGCACTTCCTGCCCTCCGTGCAAACACTAGTGTCTCGATCACAATGTTGTAGCTTATCATGTCTTAGGCTACGTTCACACTGCAGGCCTTAGTGCTGAATTCCGATTTATTGCTCAGATCCGATTTTTTTGTTTGACTGTTCACATTCATTTTTTAATTCGAGCCATATCCGATTCCAGTGCTCTGCAGAAATGACCCGCAAGTGCAAATTAACAAAAACAAAAGACATTGCACCTGTCACACAGCCTGCAGAAATAAACAACAACAAAAAGGAAGTCTTCAAAATCACAGCTTCTGCGTTCATTTTAAAGTTGATGAGCAGTGGAGCTAATGATGATAAGGGTGAGGAGACGGGGGGGAAAAGCCAAGGTTTTAACTAGCTTTTTGTGCTGCCATGGCTGCTACCTCTGTGCAGAGAGGGACTCGTGAATGCAAGATCAGAGCCAGGAATGGGGGGACCGTGACACGGGCAGTTTAAGTGAAACACAAACAAGGCATGAAATGAACCTCGCCCACTCGCCTGGGCGAGTGATTCTGAGGACGGGCGAGTTAAGAAAATAGAGCGCTCGGCCGTTTGGCTAGTGAGACCAGTCGATATAACATTTAGCCTATAAAACAGATAGTTCCGGGATGCAGATTGGTCAATACAGCGTTCCAGTCGTGTTAAAATACACAATGTAAAAAAAGCTATCACACGACACATCTGTTCACCTTGGCTTAGGCTAGGGTACTCTGTAACGTTACCTAACATCACTGCGCACCTTTATGCGGCGTTCACACAGCGGGCGGTAGACGGCAGGATGGTAGACGGTACAATGGCAGGGACGTACAGAAATGTCCGTCGCGGTAACGCATTGTTTATATCCATTGCCATATTTATGCTAGTTTAGGCAGCTTCGCTAGCTAGTTAGTTACACCTCAAATCATACACAGAAAAGCTTTTGAAAATACAGCTAATAATAATGTGTATACCTGGAATCTGCATGTCAGTGCTTACAACACTCCATGCTGCAGCCTTTTTTGTCAAGATCTGTTTTTTTTAAAGTTTTTGGTTCGATATTTCCTCCCACCTTTCTCGTTCTCTACCACGAAGTTGCACAAACTTCTCATCCATTTTGAAACGTACCACTTCCGTTCCATCAACACGTGACCCTACCGCAACGGTAGATGGCAAAAATAAAAATATTTTTTATTCCGATGGCAAGTTTGTCCTGCCGTCGGCGATTTTGCCATCGACTGCCGTCTTGCCGTCGTTGTCTCATTGAAAACGATGACATCCATTTTCGTCCTGCCGTCTACCGTCCGCTGTGTGAACGGCCCTTAAAGGAGCTATATGTAACATTGACACCGAGCGTTTAAAATGGGTACTGCAGTCCAAATTCACAATATTGGAGAGTTGTCTCCGCCCGCCCCCTCCTCCCCAGACTCGAAGCTCACCCGGTTTTCCAGGTTGAGGACACTGAACGAACACGAGCCGAGCGCAACATTATATTTTGAGACGAGCTTATTCTATTTTGACAATGACAAGTGACGACGAGTCCTACACTGTAAGTTGATCAGCTAATGTATACGTTTGCAATTTATTTATTGTTTGCAAATTATAAACCAGCTCATGTGGATTTTTTATAACTCTGTCAATGTTAGCTAGATGCATGGCTGGCTATGTTTACGGTCACACAGATGTAAGCTAACGTTAGTGGTATGTTTAGCGAGTAACTATATACATATATATATATTTAAATCTTTAGCTAGCTAGCTAAATGAAAACGATGTTGAACTTAGCTTAGGCATTTGTAAATCGGCTGTCGGAGTGCCGGAGTACATCTGGTTGTTCGTAATGGGCAGTGGGCGGAGTCAACTCGGAGAATAGTGAATCACACAGGCCAAAACAAATTCAGACATTCCGACCCGGAATGGACATTTCAAAGGAGAACATGCTGGCTGTAGCATTGTTGTCGGAGAAGCCAGTATTTCGACTTAGCATGTTTCCTTAATCTCTGATGACATATCATGGTCATTTTATGATTTAGTACAGTAAATTTGTTACATATAGCTCCTTTAAGGTTAAACTATTGACACGTTATTGGACCGACAACCATTAACGTTCGGTAAGCAGCTACATGTGAAAACCGTGAATAATAAATACCTTGCTACAAACCAGGACAATAATATGGACAGTTCTAACATTATTTTAAATCACAAAACAGTTAACGCAGCTGTCTGCAAATTATATAAAAACGTAGCCTACTTCCGACTTATTATGGTGTAGCTATCGTTTGTGCCCAAAAAAATCCATATGATTAGCTAATATAATATGAAACTGTTGATAACCTACCCTGTACAATAGTGATTTAACTAGCCCGTGCGCTACGTTCTAATGCCCTGCTACATCAAAAATTACATAAAAAGTCACATGAATTCCGATGCGACTATTCAGACTGCGGTTGCTTTGACACAAACAGATATATATCAGAATCTAATACCACATTCAAAAGTAGCCCAAATCAGGATTGTAAATGTCAGATTCTATGTGATTTTCGCTGTTCACACTTCCATAAAAAAAATCAGATCTGTGTCACATTTGAGGAAAAAATCGGATCTGGGCCACTTTTTACCTGCAGTGTGAAGGTAGCCTTACTGAGTTACCCATAAGACTTAGCCATAGCTTATTGTGTGAACTAGACTCAGACTCAGTAGCTGTTAGGCTATGTACAGGGCTTAATGCTCAATTCAGATTTTTTCCCCAGATCCCCAGATCCTTGACTGTTCACATTAATTTTTAATGTGACCCATATCTGATACCCAGTGTGAACTGATTGCACTCCTGAAATGACTTTTGTTTGATTTTTGTGTCCACACTGCTCTGAAAAAATCTGATCTGTCACGAGAGCAAAAAAATCTGATTTGGGCCACATTTGCTTGTAATGTGAAAGTAGCCTTACTTCATGATAGAACTGTACTGTATCTGATGTGTTTGGCTCACTCTGCTGCAACACATTTAATTTGTCTGCAAATGTTTATAAATAATACAAATTAGTTGGATTTAAAATACACTGCCTGGTCGCTGTTGCACCCGTCATGCATAGTGCCCACTGTACAAGCCTCTGGAGGCAGTGTTATGATCTGGGGTTGCTTCAATTGGTCAGGCCTAGGCTCAGCAATGTTATGCAGCAATAAAATTTATTCAGTTGAGTACCTGAATGTACTGAATGACCAGGTTATCCCATCAATGGGCATATTCCAGGACGACAATGCCAAGATTCATCGGGCTCAAATTGTGAAAGAGTGGTTCAGGGAGCACAAGGAATCATTTTCACACATGAATTGGCCACCAGAGTCCTGACCTTAACCCCATTGAAAGTCTTTGGGATGTGCTGGAGAAGATTTTACGAAGTGGTTCGACTCTCCCGTCGTCAATACAAGATCTCAGCCAAAAATGAATGCAACTCTGGATGGAAATAAATGTTGTAACGTTGCATAAGGTTGTCGAAACAATGCCACGACGAATGCGCGCCCTAATCAAAGCTAAAGGCGGTCCAACGAAATATTAGAGTGTGCGACTTTTTTTTTGGCCAGGCAGTGTAGTTGCGGTAGTGATGAATTTAACAACTGGCTCATACCAAATAATAAAATGCTAAATTACAAAATGCTAAATACTATAAACCACAAATATTAACCATAACAGTACTGCATTACTATTAAACCTTTATATCTCATTACCTTTCATTGCCATACACTATTCTAACTGCCAATTTAATAGACATTACTCTCTCATTAAGAACACATTGTCATTCATAGAAAACCCAATATAACATTGTGTGTTTGCTACTGTTTCATTACCATTACAATCACTGTTTACATTATGTGGGTGTTTATATTTTTACTCTTGCTGTTGGCATGGCAACACTATGACAGCCCTGACAGGACGTTAGGAGCTAGCCTACATTAGTTCAGCATAAGTTTGATTCTTTGTCTTTTAAAATAACGTACTGAACATGTTAATTAAAATAACCATTCATACTAAGTTAATATAATGTGTACATCATGTTTGTTCCCTAGATTTCATTAAAATAACGCAAGTTAATTTAGGTACCATTGGCTAGTGCCTAACTAACATTACTTTCCAGCTAGCTAGTGAAGTTAGCTTCATTTGGCGATTGATTATTATTATTATTGTTATTATTATTATGTACAACAAAAAACACATCACACTACATTCCTATAATTATTTCACAACAAATAATGGTGGTGTTTTTACATTGCATTACCTGCAAATGTATATAAATAATACTAATTAGGTGTAAAATGGTTGCTGTAACATTAGCAATTAATTTATCAACTGGCTCATGCACCGCTCTGAGGTACCTATCCTTGGGTTCTGGGTGCCTGCTGTAGCATTCGTTTGAATGAATGAGGATGATGGTTGTTAACAGTTTTATTGAAACAAACTGGAGTTCAACATTGTACAGAGATTACCCATGAGCCATGACCATGCTACACTATTGCTGGATTGATAATGCTACTGCAGGTCCACCGTACATATGAATAGATATAAAAGCCCTGTTAAAGGAGCTATATTGTTATGGTTCCGAGTATGAACTGGACCCAAATGCACGACTCGACACACAAGGAATTCCAATAACTCCAATAATTTATTGCTTCGACAAAACTTCCTCCTGAAGCATAGGGAGAGAGAGACAGACAAGGCAGAAACCAGATAAGGATTGCAGGGGATCAGTGGGAGCGGGTGAGGCCAGGGACTGGATAGTGGCAGGAATCCGGGTTGGTTGAGCAGAGGAGGAGCGGGGAGCGGGAGACCGGGCAGAGTGGTGTGGGCACGAACAGCTGCAGGATAGCAGAACGGAAGCACTGGCTGGGTGCTCAAACAGCAACAGGCTTGCAGAACTGGAGCACAGGCAGGATGCACGCACAGCAGCAGGCTTGCCGGACTGGAGCATAGGCAGGATGCTCACACAGCTGTAGGTGGGCAGAACTGGAGCACAGGCAGATTGCACAAACAGCTGCAGGCTGGTAGACTTGGAAGTAGAACAGAGTTAGTAACAGCGAGGCAGGACAGAATGAACAGCGTGTTGACGCTGTTCCTGGCGAGAACTAATTAAAGCTGGACAAGACTGGAAATTGCGAGTTAACGCCAATTCAAACTAGAGATTCTAGCAGGCAGGACGGGACTAGATACAGAGTATCAAAACGAGACAAGACTAGGGTATTACTACAAAGAGACTTAACGAACTGGCACAGGACAAAAAACACCGGGTGACTAAATACAAGAGTTAATGGGTATCAATTAAGTGCAGCGTGCGAATGTATGCGTGAGTGATTAACGGAGTAGAGAGTGTGCAGAATGCATGCGGAGAGAAGGAAAGGGATAGGCGGACACAGAGCAGTGGAACAGAGTGATACGAAAGGTAAAACCACGCCCAGCCTGCAGCACGGGGGAAACAATCAGGAATACAAACCAACACGATACGAGAGGAAACAGGTAAAACACGGGACACAAAGGGATGGGAGTGAGAGCATCACATACACTACTCACAAAAAGTTAGGGATATTTGGCTTTCGGGTGAAATTTATGGAAAATGTAAGTTCACGCTACAGTGATATTATACGTATCATGAAAGTAGGGCATTTAAGTAGAAGCATGCAATGGTGATTTCCTCATCTCAAACAATTTATTGAAACAAAAGCCAACAACAGTGGTGGGTATACCACAACAAAAATGTCAATGTCTCAATAACTTGTCATGTGCCCTTGAGCATCAATTACAGCTTGACAACGACGTCTCATGCTGTTCACAAGTCGACTTATTGTCTGCTGAGGCATGGCATCCCACTCTTCTTGAAGGGCGGCCCTCAGGTCATTGAGGTTCTGGGGTACAGAGTTACGAGCCTCTACACGGTGAGTCAGCTGATCCCATAGGTTTTCTATGGGATTCAGGTCTGGAGAAAGTGCAGGCCACTCCATTTGAGGTACCCCAGTCTCCAGCAGCCTTTCCCTAATGATGCGACCTCGATGAGCTGGAGCATTGTCGTCCATGAAGATGAAATTAGGCCTGTGTTGTTCATGCAGGGGCACAATGACTGGATTAATGATGTTATTCAGGTAGTATGGGCTTGTCACTGTACCATTCACAAAGTGTAGGGCAGTTCTGTATTGACTAGACACACCTGCCCACACTGTAACACCGCCACCACCAAAGGGTCGTCTGGTGACAACAGTGGCTGATGCATACCGCTCTCCTTGACGTCTCCAACATCGTTGGCGGCCATCATTTCTGCTCAACGTGAATCGACTTTCATCAGAGAACAGCACTGAGGCCCACTGGTCCCTCGTCCAGCGTAAATGCTCCCTGGCCCATGCAAGACGATGACGCCTGTGCCTGGTGGTGTGGTCAGGTACCCTTGCAGGTCGTCTAGCACGCAGACCACGCTGATGTAAACGGTTTCGAATGGTCTGACGTGACACTTGGGTGCCTCTCACCTCCCTTAAATGTGCCTGGAGTTGAGTGGCATTCATCATCCGGTTCCGCAGGGCACTGTTCACAATGAAGCGGTCATCAGTGTGGGATGTGGCCAAAGGACGTCCACTTCTATGCCTTTCTGTGACTCTTCCAGTCTCTCTGTATCTCTGTTGCAACCTGCTGATGACACTCTGCGACACTCTAAGCTCAGTGGCCACTTCCCTCTGAGAACATCCTGTTTGAAGCCTCGCAATGGCGAGGTACTGTTGATCAATTGTTAGGTGTCGTCTTGGTCTCATGATGTCAAAATGTGAACAGCATGATGAAGAGGACTGTTTAAATACCAATTCTAATTGAACCAGGAAATTTATTGGTCGATTCATGGATCAAACACCTGTTGTGAATTTTGCCGTTCAGCTCCTTGTTAGAGAACAGCAAGTTGTGCAAAAAGTACTGAAACATTGAATAGTTGGACATGTGCATTCAAAAGTTTAGAGAAGGTCAAATTAATTTCACCTGTAAAGGTTATAGTGCATTTTAGGTTCATCCTGAAATTTCACCCGAAAGCCGAATATCCCTAACTTTTTGTGAGTAGTGTATATGTAACAAATTTACTGTACTAAATCATAAAATGACCATGATATGTCATCAGAGATTAAGGAAACATGCTAAGTCGAAATACTGGCTTCTCCGACAACAATGCTACAGCCAGTATGTTCTCCTTTGAAATTTCCATTCTGGGTCGGAACGTCTGTATTTGTTTTGGCCTGTGTGATTCACTATTCTCCGAGTTGACTCCCGAGTCCACTGCCCATTACAAACAACCAGATGTACTCCGGCACTCCAACAGCCGATTTACGAATGCCTAAGCTAAGTTCAACATCATTTCCATTTAGCTAGCTAGCTAAAGATTTAAATATGTATATATGTATATAGTTACTCGCTAAACATACCACTAATGTTAGCTTATATCTGTGTGACCGTGAACATAGCCAGCCATGCATCTAGCTAACATTGACAGAGTTATAAAAAATCCACATGAGCTGGTTTATAATTTGCAAACAATAATAAACAAATTGCAAACGTATACATTAGCTGATCAACTTACAGTGTAGGACTCGTCGTCGCTTGTCATTGTCAAAATAGAATAAGCTCGTCTCAAAATATAATGTTGCGCTCGGCTTGTCTTTCGCTCGTGTTCGTTCAGTGTCTCGACTCTCTCCAATATTGTGAATTTGGATTGCAGTACCCATTTTAAATGCTCGGTGTCAATGTTACATATAGCTCCTTTAAGTAGTCTTTGAACTATAGGCTACATACAATTGAAGTTGGAAGTTTACATATACTTAGGTTGAAGTCATTAAAACTCATTTTTAACCACTCCACAGATTTTATGTTAGCAAACTATAGTGTTGGCAAGTCAGTTTGGACATCTACTTTGTGCATGACACAAGTAATTTTTCCAACAATTGTTTACAGGCAGATTATTTCACTTTTAATTCACTATATCACAATTCCAGTGGGTCAGAAGTTTACATACAATAAGTTGACTGTGCCTTTAAATTTTTAATATTTGGTCACATATCCTTTGCATGCCATGACTTCCTGATGTCTGTGACCCAACAACATCAAAAGACTCTTGATAACTTATTTTCTGGTACTCTTACAAGAGATACTATAACGTCTATGCATTTGTCCCTCATACATTAAGTTCTGCACAAAAATGTATCAATATGATAGTTTGGATGAAACTCGGTCAGATCAGTTTTGCCAATGTGATTAATAATTAATTAATAATTAAATGTAGGTTATTTATTAGCACAGATGCAGATCTAGAGGCAGGGACAAGACGAAAAACCGGAATCATTACATTCTACAATTTGGAACCGGTTCCTCAGTTCCGTGTTTGAAGTTGGTTCCCTGGAATCGATTCCCGATTGTCGTCCATCACTAGTTAATGACAGCATCACAGATGTAGACTTGGTTGAATGAAGTTAGTAGAAGGAACATGTGATCCTGTATCTAATCATGGCATCTCTCACCTACAGAGCCCATCTGAAAGCCGATTTCTGAAGCTGATATGCAGTGTGTTTCCATGAAAACAGTGCAGTAGGGCCTGGCTCACATTGCCCGAATCAAGCTGTCACCTGCATAACGTGTTTATGGAAATGATTACTGTTAATATGTCCTTTCAGATCAAGCAGCATGAGTTCAGGGAACAATTTCGCACAGAAATCATCTTTCGAATGGATGTGGATGATCCCTATAAGCTCATAGACAAGGTGAGCATTTTAATACTTCTTGTTGAAATACATCATGTAGGCATACCTTGCACTTCATAACAGAATTATATGTTATGCTAAAAATGTAGCTTTTTTGTAGAGAAATGTAGCTCAGTGAAACACTCCTGATACACCTAGTTGAATGTAATTAATTCACGAAGCACAGTAATGGGAAAGAGCATGTGCTAAATGAATGTAATGTAATACTCAGACAAACAGGGCTGTGGTGCAGTTGGAGACAGAGATGAGGAAGCTGCAGGAAACAGCGGATCTGTTTGAGGTCAGCTTTCCTGATTACAAACAGCTGCGACAGTGCCGCTCTGACATCATCCTGCTCAAGTCTGTGTGGGACATGGTGATATTTCTCAAGGTAACCACATGCAGTTTATATTCCTACCAGGGTATCATAATTCCCAACAAAGAACGAATTATGTACCCCAAAAGATAATTGAATAAAGCTTGCTTGAAAACAAGTAAACAGGTGCATTTTTAGAAGGTTGAGCAATGTTCAGGAGCAGATTGGTTTAAAGACAGGTAGGTCAAAAGTTTCAACACTAATTTACCTGGACTTTCTGCTTGCCAGCCAATTGTGATTTGAACCGTACCTCTCACTCGTAAAAAGGCTCCGAAGACAAACGCGTTACCAGTCAGCTAAAGGCGAAATCTAGCTAGTCTACCCCGATAGGGATGACTTGCATAGACTTTAGCACACTTTCTTACCAACTTTCGACTATTTTCTCTGTTTAAAACAGAGTACTAAAATAAATGCCAGCACGCTATGATAGGATTTGTCATTGCTGGCTTTAGGCCTGCTGTCTCCGCAGAAAGCACCTTTCAGCAAGGTACACCGGTAATAATTAGAAGTTTTTCAGAATTTTGGGCTTGTTTACTGCTGCTATGACAATACTTTAATAGTTTTGAGCTTCTTTTTGTTGCACTTTCCTTGTTTAGACGCCATTGTGACGTCATCATGATCACGTTATTCACTGGTTTTTACGTTTTGTTCTAACCGTTATTCCATTAATTAATGTGGGTGGAACGCTAGAACGGAAACGTTATGATACCGTTTTTGTTTAGAATGAAACAAAATGAAAGATTATTTGTTATTAATCCTTGGTAAGCATACATAGCACCAAAATGTTGAAAATGCTTTCTTTCACATTGCGTTAATAAATCCTCGTATGCCAAAATATAAATACAAATTTTCTGTCCATTTTTATACTTTAGTTTAATGTCTTGGTACAATGCTGCCATTGTCATTATGAAAATGAAAAGGTTAATTCGATATATTAACTCTTCTTGAGACCACATATGTTGTGCTAATATTCAAATTGAAATGCTTTATTCAGATTGACAGTATCCTTCCTTTAGCTTAGTAGTATTACACTGCCAAAAGTTAAAATGGAAATGCTATTTTGATTAGCAATTTAATTTTCGTGAGTGTGCTGCTCCAGCCCGACCAAAATTTAATAGCAAACATTAATGCAAATTAACTGTACATGGGTGGGGTTCCCGTCTGTAGGAAGGGGGAATGCTGCTCAAACAGATTCCGTTTTGACACAGTGGATGGATACACAGTGGTTGTATTGCATACAGCTAGTTTGTTAGTTATAAGCCACAAGCTGAGGTCTGTGGCCAGGTGTTGTGAGAAGTGGCTGTTAGCTCAGAGCAGGCACAGAGCTCAACATTCGCTGCAATGCCCATCAATTACCACAGCAGCTATCAGTGATCTAGCTGTTGCCTCTGGATCACATAGTTTTATACAGTACACAGTAAGCTAAATACATAGATTATAGAAAACATCAGGCTTCTTTGCTCATGAATTCAATTATCTTTCAATGCACAGTTTTAGCACAATATAGTATACGTACAGGATAAGTAAATTATATGGCAATGCGTACATTGAAATTAACCAATTAACATTAAAATTGACATATTGGCAGGTTTATACTTCCATATTGAAACGTATAACAATCACAATAATGACCTTAATTCTACTGATTTAAACATGCCTTTATTTGTCTTTGTATATATCTTTCAACACAGACCTGTATTGAAGACTGGACAAAAACCAGATGGAAAGAAATGAACGTTGAACAAATGGATATGGAATTAAGAAGATTTGCAAAGGTATGCACCTTACTGAGCCATTTGACTAAATCCAAATCTATTTAAGGCTTTGTAACTTGTAACAAGATCAACTCTTCTGGGTTAATCAGAAAACAGTTGTAAGTTCATAACCAAGTAGGATATTTGGTTTCATAAACATATTTATATGAGATTTTGGAGAAAAAATTTGGTATCTATTGTAATGGGGCGTGACGTGTGAGGTAGGAGGAGCCAAACGCAGCAAGGGGATTCTTTAAGCCCTAAGGCCACTAAGGCAGGAAACCCCGCAGTTAAGGGAGGAGACAAGACAACGAACACGCCTACAGACGCTACTAACCGGCTCACTGTCACACGCCAAATAGGTAAAAGCGCAAGGACAGGTTTCTGAATAGCCAGAAATAACACGCGCCCTGTCTCGGTAACGAGACACATAAGAACAGGCGAGTAGCGTAATGGCAAAAATAAAACAGTCAACAAACACTGCAAAATAATACGATAGTATTTGAGGAGGCGAAAGGAACAGATCCAACGTTCCAAGGCTACTCTCAGACTCGGTCACACACAAACATGTCCACAACATCGCCCAATCTTCCCCATAGGAAGACATGCACCGAAAGACGAAACAGAACCATAGTTCCGAACAAAATCGTCAAACTCCATGTATGGAGACAGGTACCAAAAGGAACGAACAGGACAGGCTGCACCGGACAGTTACCGGCTAAAAGACCAAAACGAGTTAGTAGAAAATAAATGCCCTGCCTCTCCATGATGAGGAATATAACGGGGCGAACAGGAACAGAGATTTAACGTTCCATGGCTAGTTTAATAGGCTCGCAGTCAAATGCAGAAAACATAAAGGGGTAAACGCCCGATCTCCCAGGGGAGAGAAACATTTTACAGGCGAGCCGACGGAGCACCGTCGTCCCATAACTTTACTCTCCAAAATGACTAACGCAAGCTTAATTGAAAACACATGCCCTAGCCTCTCAGTAAAAGAATATGTAACGAGGCGAAGGAACAGAGAGCTAACGTTCCGAGGCTATTTTTGGAAACACGCAGTCACACACAAACATGTCCACAACATCGCCCAAGCTCCATACAAGGAGAGACATACCCGGAGAACGAACAGAACAATAGTTCCGAACAAAATCGTCCCGCAGGTAAAAAGGGCGAACAGGACAGCTGCAACAACAGACCAACGCAAACTTAATCGAAAATAGCAAGCACTGCCTCTCAATATAATATAAAAACCCTGACTCCCAACAAAGGGGAACGTAGTCCACGAGAAGGAGACAAAACAGGGAACAAACGTACCGAAGCTACTAACCGGCTCACTGTAACACGGAAATGAGTAGAAGCTCAAACGCCTGGTCTCTCAGTAAGAAAACCGAACAGAGGCGAAATGGAACAAAGAACTGCTACCCTATACTTCTACGAGCTAAGTAACTAAGTAGAAACGTGAACGCCCGATCTCCCAGGAGAGAGAAACATTTTACTGGCGAAATAGAGCAGAGATCTGCGGTCCCATAATTCTACGAAATAAGTAACTAAAGAGCCAGCAAGAATAAGCCCTGCCTCAGCAACGAGACATTAAAACAGGCGAGTAGCATGAAAGGTACAAATAACACACACCAAATAAATAAAGCCCTAAAGTCAGTATGATAAAAATGCCCTGTCTCTTAGTAAGAACCTACTATACAGATACACGCAAACAAACAGAGACTCCTCTCGCTTTCACGGAAGAAAGCAGACAGAGAGAGGAGAAAGAGACATAGAAAGGCTAAATCTAGGCAACGGACTAAGAAAGGAAAAAACCAGGAAGCGAGGACAGAAAAGAGCCAGGGGGGAAGAGTCCGAATAACTACATCCACATAGGCCAATACGCCAGGGGGGGAAGAGTCCTAATAACTACATCCACATAGGACGGTACGCCAGGGGGGATGAGTCCTAATAGTTACTTCCACATAGGCAAGTCCCGCATAACTCCAATGAAGTACAACGGAGCAAAACGGTCTCCTTAAAAACCTAGACCAAAATAATGCTGACTTAAAATACAAAGGGCAGAATAATACCACACACAAAACAGCATAAATAATGCCCAACAATACACCACAATACAAATCAACACACAATCAATATAGAAGCCCCTAAAGAAGGAAATGGAAGGCTTAAATAGCTCTCAAGGTGACCACGCGCAGGTGTGGATGCTAACAGAAGCTCCACAATCTAAGCAGGGCGGAGCAAGCATCTACCAAAAGGGCAGCGCCCTCGCGTGGCCACTAAGGAAAACGACCGCATAGGGAAAAAAGGGTTAAAAACCATGACAATCTACTAAACAGAAAAAGTACATTGGGTACTGTACATTAAGCAAGGGAAAAGCTGAATGCTTATTTGTACATTTTAATATATATATATATATATACAGTACCAGTCAAAGGTTTGGACACACCTACTCATAGAAGGTTTTTTTCCATTATTTTTACTGTTTTCCACATTTTGGAATAGTAAAGACATCAAAACTATGAGATAACACAAATTAAATTATGCAAAAACCAAAAAAGGGTTAAACAAATAAAAAAAGTCTTATAATTGAAGGGTTTCTTCTCCTGACTTATTTTTCCATGGAGTTCAATAGGAAAATTTGTCAGGAGAAACAACCTTTCAAGTCTCATAACTTGAAGGGTTTCTTCTCCTGACTTATTTTTCCATAGAGTTCAATAGGAAAATTTGTCAGGAGAAACAACCCTTCAAGTGATCCATCCATATCTACTGCATATCTGGCAGCAGAGTGATGGTTTAAGGCTTGTTTGATACGTCAGACCCTTGATGACTTAGAGCCATTTAGCCAACCATGTGTTCCACACTGTTCCAGTGTAATTTAAAGCTAAATCTAGTCCCACCCCCCAATTCCCATAGAGATCCATTCAAATGCAGAGGTTATATTATCGCTTCCAAGAGTACCTGGAAATAAGATATCAGGACTCTTTTGATATCCTTTTATACAGTCATGATGGCATCACATTTTTACCTGTGGAATACCTGTTTACCACAGAAGTTGTTTGAGAGAATGGCAAGAATGTGCAAAGCCGTTATCAAGGCAAAGGGTGGCTACTTTGAAGAATCTAAAATAGAAGACTTTTTTTATTTGTTTAACCCTTTTTTGGTTTTTGCATAATTTAATTTGTGTTATCTCATAGTTTTGATGTCTTTACTATTCCAAAATGTGGAAAACGGTAAAAATAATGGAAAAAAACCTTCTATGAGTAGGTGTGTCCAAACTTTTGACTAGTACTGTATATTTATATATATATATATATATATATATATATATATATATATACAGCCAATCCGGAAAGTCTGCACACCCCTTTCACCTTCTCCACGTTTTGTTACGTTACAGACATATTCTACAATAGATTGAGTTAATTTTTTGTCTCAAAATTCTACACAAAATAGCCCATAATGACAAAGTGAAAACAGGTTTTTAGACATTTGTGCTAATTTATTAAAAATCCAAATGTAAAATTTCATATGTATATGATATGACACCCAAAAGTGAGCTGAGGTGCATTTTGTTTCCACTGATACTGCTTGAGATGTTTCTACAACTTAATTGGAGTGCACCTGTGATAAATCCAATTGATTGGACATGATTGGGGATTGCCAACACCTGCCTATATAAGGTCCCACAGTTGACAGTGCATGTCAGAGCAAACTCCAAGCCATGGGATCAAAGGAATTATCTGCAGACCTCAGAAACAGGATTGTGTCAAGGCATAGATCTGGAGAAGGGTACGGAAAAATCTCTGCAGCTTTACAGGTCCCAAAGAGCACAGTGGCCACCATCATTCATAAATGGAAGAAGTTTGGAACCACCAAGAATCTTCCTAGACCTGGCCGCCCGGCCAAACTGAGCAATCGGGGAAGACGGGCCTTGGCCAGGGAGGTGAGCAGGAACCCGAGGGTCACTCTGACAGAGCTCCAGCGTATCCTTGTGGAGATGGGAGAACCTTTCAGAAGATCAACCATCCAGGCAGCACTCCACCAATTAGGCCTTTATGGTAGAGTGGCCAGATGGAAGCCCCTCCTTAGTAAAAGGCACATCACAGCCCGCTTGGAGTTTGCCAAAAGGCACCTAGAGGACTCTCAAACCATGAGAATCAAGATTATCTGGTCTGATGAAACCAAAATTGAACTTTTTGGCCTGAATACCAAGCGTCACGTCTGGAGGAAACCAGGCACCGCTCATCACCTGGCTAATACCATCCCTACAGTGAAGCATGGCGGTGGCAGCATCATGATGTGGAGATGTTTTTCAGCAGCGGGAACGGGGCGACTAGTCCTGATAGAGGGAAAGATGAATGCAGCTAAGTACACCGAGATCCTTGAAGAAAACCTGCTCCAGAGCGCTCTGGACCTCAGACTGGGGCGAAGGTTTACCTTCCAACATGACAACGACCCGAAGCACACAGCCAAGAGAACAAAGGAGTGGCTTCGGAGAAAGTCTGTGCATGTCCTTGAGTGGCCCAGCCAGAGCCGAGACCTGAATCCAATTGAACATCTGTGGAAAGAGCTGAAAATGGCAAATGTGTACCGACGCTCCCCATCCAACCTGATGGAGCTTGCAAGGATATGCCAAGAGGAATGGGCAAAAATGTCCAGAAACAAGTCTGCCAAGCTCGTAGCTTCTTTCCCAAGACGCCTTGAAGCTGTAATCGCTGCCAAAGGTGCAGCAACCAAGTATTAGGCTAAGGGTGTGTACAGATATGTAACCCCTAAATAACCTATTTTTGTCAGCAAAATAAAATTGCATATTTTCTAAAAACCTGTTTTCACTTTGTCATTATTGGCTAGTGTGTGTAGATGTTTGAGGCAAAAAATGAACTCAATCTATTGTAGTATAAGTCTGTAACGTAATAAAACGTGGAGAAGGTGAAAGGGGTGTGCAGACTTTCCGGCTTGACTGTATATATATATATACATATCTATATATACACTTTTGATTTCATTCAAAGGGTGCTTCTGTCACTTGGACACAAAACCTTTAAACCAGAAATACAATCGCTTAAGAACTTTCTTTTAATGTAAGTGAATGGCTGGTTTACTGACACCCCACCCGCCTCTGGAGGTCAACTCTTGCCTTTAAATTTTTCTGCAGTACTTTTTTTTTATCTTACTGATTTCGTTTTTCTGTTTTGTATATTTTTAATATGAACAGTAACAAAATAAGAATTGAGGTTCTTTTTGAGGCATTTTGAGTTTCTAAACAGTACATTGTTTCTACACCAAGGACCTGTCTACCTGGGGGGAAAAAGGCTACTAAGAAAAGCATTGTCACTGTCTTTATATAATGTCAAATAAACAAACAATTGTTTTCTCTTGAAAGTAATGTTACTCTGGTCATTTTTCTTATTTCTTTGCACTTGAATAACTTGCCATGTATAGTTAAGCTTACTTGACATTTTTAAGGCAACCAGTTTCCTGGTATTTTTCAAGTAATGTGAACACACAGGCTTGTAAGGATAACTGTCTTTTTTGAGTGAAAGCAACTATCTGATCGAGTGAACATCACTTGAATGTTTAAGTTGTCTGAACTTATTATAGTAGTTAACCCAATGAACAATTTGAGTTAACAATACTCAGTATTACTACAATAGAACAAGTCATCTGTAGTAATAGTTTCAAGCTTTATCAAACACTTTACTTAAAAATGGGTTTCCTCAATTTACATTGTTGTACATTTTTTTTCATCATGGGTATTATTGGTCTTGTTGATGCTGTTATTTGGGGGAACGTGAAGCTTATTGCACGATGGTGTAGTCGATTCGTGTTGTGATGAATATCTTGACTCTTGATACCAATCATTATTATTTGTGGGATTTTATTTTGTACCAACATTAGATGTCACAAGCAAGCAGGGAAATTGTGGGTGCAATGGACTTGTTTGTGCTGTGAAAACACGCACAACGTTGCTTTAATGTTTTAACATTGTATAGAACTTCTATGTTCAGGGCAAGTTTGCAAACTGAATGCAAGGGATTCACATTCATCCCTTCAGTGACGAGCATGGCTAGCTCTGTGTATGTATCTGACGTTACTCAATGAATATCACTTGACGTATGATACGATGAGTATCTCCCATCCGCCGGGAGTAGAATACGTACGTCCTCCAGTGATATTCATTTAGTAATATCTGACGGAGGAGCAGACAAGGCTTGCGCAGAGAGAGAGCGACCAGAAAGTGGATAAAATGTGGGCAATATATTGTTATTAGTTTTAGTCAAATCATGTCTCGAGTCTTCTCAAGTCATTAGCTGCAAGTCCAAGTAAAGTCTCAAGTCTTTTTCTTCTTTATCAAGTCAAGTCGCAAGTCCCAAAATGTGTGACTCGAACCTGACTCGAGTCCTAGTCATGTGACTCAAGTCTCCATCTCTGCAAGTAAATAATGTCAAAGTGGTTGTGTGAAATAGAAATCAGCGATGCAGTGTTTGGTCATGCTACACCATTACTTGGTGGGAAAAGTAGCTTGTTACTGGAAAAAGATTATTTTGAAAATAGTTAAGCTACTGTCATGTTACTGAAAAATGTAGTTAAACTAGTTGCGTCACTACTTGTAGCAAGCTACTCCCCAACACTGCACGGTTGGGTCGGTATAGTTGCAGGTGAGACTGGGTGGGGGCTGCTTGTTAAATGGACAACCTAAGCGACAATTGTGTCACTTAGGAACTCTGTATTTGGCATAGTTGTTAATATGTATCGTGTACTTCCAAAGCTAGAACACAGAATTGGTTGTTTCCACTCATAGTTTGGTTGCAGGAGCAATGAATGTCTGAGTTGAGCAATCTCACGTCGCTGGCGTAATGGCCACTAGGGGGTCTACGTGAAGGGGTTAACGAAGCCTCAAATCTTTAAGTGAAATTAATTTCCACAAGTGTAGCGTTGACTCAGTTTAAGTAAAGGCTTTCTGTAGGCTTTGAGTATGTGTGAAATACCATAGTTGCTGTGCTGTAAAGCAACAGGCCGCATAGATTCGAACAGAGATTTTTTTACTTTGTGATTGGAAGCAATTAGACTTTCTGTGATGTGTTGTGTCGGTGTTCTGCAGGAAATGAAGACCTTAGACAAAGAGGTGCGTGTGTGGGGTGTGTACAGTGAACTGGAGGCCACTGTGAAGAACATGCTGACCTCGCTGCGGGCCGTGAATGAGCTGCAGAACTCCGCTGTGAGGGAGAGACATTGGCAGCAGCTCATGAGCACCACCGGGGTATGAGGCTCCACAGGTGTTACACAGGAGTTCCACAGGTGTACCACAGGGCCCACATGTGTTCCATAGATTCCACAGGGCCCTCAGATATTCTACAGGCCTGACAGGTGTTCGGCAGGTTCCACAGGTGTTCCACAGGGCTCTTAGGTGATCCCCAGGCATACTAAGTCCATATTAAGTAGTACAGTACACAATTCTTTCCAAACACACCAATCCATTCAGATCTACTCTATCTTATGCTTCTGTACTTTATCCTCCTGACTCTGGTCCTCCTGGTATCCAGGTTTGCTTCGTCATGGATGAGGAGACCACTCTGGGAGCCCTCCTAGAGCTGCAGCTGCACCGTATGGAGGAAGAGGTGAAGAACATTGTGGATAAGGCTGTGAAGGAGATGTCCATTGAAAAGGTTCATTTTTTTTCCTCAGCTGTTGTTCAAATTAGCACAAGCATTGAGGAACCAGTGGTGCAAGATGCCTGTCTGCTGTCTGCTACAGGTGCTAACAGAGATGAACCAAATATGGAGCGTGATGACGTTTTCCTACGAGACACATCAGAGCACAGGGACTCCTCTGCTCAAGTCTGACCAGAACCTGATCGAAACTTTAGAGGACAATCAGGTAATTTCTTTCTCTGTTCCTGAGAGCTGCTATTGCATGTCCCACTTATTGACATAAGCATATTTCTGCTGCACTTCGTGCATTCTGGAAAACTATATTCTTTTAACAATGTTGCCTGTGCCTTGACAGTATTGTGTCAGTGTGCTTTTTGCAGCTCTCCTTTGCTTGTGTTTGGGCATGGTCATGCTGCTGCTGAACCCCACTGGGGTGATGGCTGGTGACCATCTTCTCACATTGACTGATTTGAGCTCAGGTGCAGCTGCAGAACATTTTGATGAGCAAGTACGTGGAGTACTTCCTGGTGCAGGTGAGCACCTGGCAGAGGAAGCTGATGGTGGCCGACTTGGTCATCTCCATCTGGATGAGTGTGCAGCGCACATGGGCACACCTGCAGGGCATCTTCACCAACTCTGAGGATATCCGCAATCAGCTGGCCCAGGATGCCATGCGCTTCCAGGGCATCCACCTGGACTTTCAGGTGTTCGCCACTTATGGGTCATTGACATGACATGCATATTTTTATGTCCGAGTGCATTATTTCCTTTAAAAATAATTTAATCAATTTATGACACGTATCAGTTTATTCTTTGAAACCTATTTAGTTTGAATACATTTTCAGTACATTCAAATAATATATATTCTTTTATGTTTTGACATCTCAATCCCCCAAAATGTCAGGCGGCGCAACCGTCCATGCAAATGTACAGACTAAGAAAACTATTAAAAATGGTATTTTAATGATAATAAATTCAAAATAAAATACTATGGCATGATTTTATGTTTGAAACCTTTCAAATATACCAAATTTTACAAATACCAATAGCTTTAAAGTTGTTCAGATCATTGAAAAACTTTTGTCCAGCAATTTGTATGTTCTCAAATGTCAGCGTGGCACAACCGTAAACATGGGACTTTTTTATTTTTTATTTTTATTTTATTTTATTTCAGATTTTTCCCCATTTTTTCCCAATTTAGTAGCCAATTGAACCCCTATTCTAATTCAATTCCCCCCCGTAGCAACCGCTAGAGAATCACTGCTGCACAACCCTGTCAGCCGGTAGTAGGACGGAGATCGCCTCGCCCTCTTCAGGGCGCGACTCCTCCAAGCTTCCTGACCGTAGTTCCAACTCGCCCAGGGCCGTTCTATGCGCAGCGATTCTCTCCGAGCCCCTCCCCCCACCCGGAAGCAGCCGCCAATTGCTGCTTCCACAGGGCGCCGGCCATGCTCGGATCTGGCAGGACCGGGGTGCAAACCCTGATCCTCTGAGCACAACCGCACCGACTGAAAGTCGGCACTTTTACCGCTGTACTACCGCGACGGCCAACATGGGACTTTTATTATGAGGTGATGAGGTAAACAGTAAACAGAATATCTGTTTACTGAATAAAACAGTAAACAGAATATAAGAGGACCCCAAATGACCTTTATGGATGAGTGAAAAGGTTTGTAGATCTCTTTCAAATATTGATAAAAATAGCTACTTTCAACTCGTAGGTAGGCTGGTACACTTTCCATGTCAGGTGGTACAACCAATGTAAAACTAGGAAAATGTTATTTTATCATAAAACTCTTTATTCTATTTAAAAATGATATGTATGAATTTGATAGTAATGGCAAAAGCTAATACAGCCATCCAAGTAGAAGCCTGTTTAATTTGAAATTAGTTGAAAAAGTCAGGTGGCGCAACTGCAAGGAATGTCACTATATGAAATAAATAATGTTATTTAAAGCTCTAAGATTATCTATTACATTTCTAAAATGTTTATTAGTTTTAAGTTAAAGATGTTATACACTTTCAAACCTTTTTCATGATTTATAATTCTAGATTTAGAGTTTCTGAAGCAAAGGACAGAGAACACTATATTTTGGTAATAGAAATTAGGCATTGCACAACAAACAATAGACATTGTTAGCAATGGCATGTATTAGTATGAGCATGTTGAACTGAAATAGGCTATATGAACTGAAAGCTGAATGGAACTGGATGAATACAAGTTCTATTAAAAACCATGAACAAGTAGAAATCGCACAAGCTTTACCCATCCAATAATTCCTATTGACTCTACATTTGAGTTTACATTTTAAGTGGAATATACCATTGTATGAAATCTTTCATTACAGTGTATCTAATCAATCTATTGCACTGTAGCCTATTCCAGTTGCTATGTACCGTATGTCATCATGTGATGTATCCTGTTTCTGATCAATTTACTACTTTTACTTTAATAGAGACTGTTGACTAAAACACTTTTTTGTATTTGAAATAAAAATGCAGTTATTTAGCATATTTCCTGTCATTACTAATGTTGTCAGGTGGCATAACTGATAATCGTCAGGTGGTGCGACCAGGTAAAATATTAATTTAAACCAATAAATAATAGGTTAAAGTGAAAAAATGGTTGATAACTATGATGTGAATAGCTATTGTATTGAATGCATTCATTTGTATATTTGTATAATTATTTTTCTGTCTTTAAATGTAAAATCAGATGCTAAAGATACTAAATACCTGGCCACTAGAATGAAATAATCTTACATTATTGTAAATACAAAACACGACCACAAAATAATAATGTGTTAGGTACTGTAGACACTCTAAGGGATACTTGCCAAAGATTTCACTGAGAATAAATAGTATAGGAAAATATATACAGTATATTTTTACAAATATTTAGTTGCGCCACCTGACATTTATTGGGCGGTGAAGTTAAAATTACAGTCAAAAAATGATTTTAAACACTTTGAAATGTTATTTAACAAATGAGACTTGTTTAAACACATTGTTCCAGACTGCATTACATCCATTTTGAAAATACCTTTGAAAAATACCTTTTTAGAAGCTTTATTTGTCATTGACCCTTATGACTACTGAAGAGCTGCTCTGTTATGCTTACAGCAGTACTGAAAGACACCACTTGTGACTGACTGCATCATTGCCTGTTTTTATCCAAGCATTAATTTATCTTGAGATTCAATTATTCATCTTATGCTCGGTTAATGTCACCCCTGTTTTTGTATGTATTGTTTAGAATCTAATGGAAACGGTTGTCCAAACCAGAAACGTGATTGATGTAACAAATCACACAGGCTTTTTGGAGACGTTGGAAGCTCTGCAGCAAAGGTACCTCCGTGTGTATGTGAAATAATGGAAAAGAAGTACACACCATTGGCAGTGTTTTTGACGGCAGTTTTATTTCACAGACTGTCAGTGTGTGAGAAGGCCTTGGCGGAGTATCTGGAGACAAAGAGGCTTTCGTTCCCTCGTTTCTACTTCGTCTCGGCCACTGATTTACTAGAAATAATTTCCAAGGGAACCCAGCCCACACAGGTACTGTAGGATACATAAGCCAAACTCCGACCGTGTACCGAGATCCCTTAGCATTTACTTTCAAAATGGTAATTAAAATTTTTTTTAATAAATACTTCAGGTCACCAGACATCTGCTAAAGCTCTTTGATAACCTTGCGGATCTGAAGTTCAGTGAAACGGAGCCGGAGGGGGAGAGGGCAGTGGCGTTGGGCATGTTCAGTCGAGAGGCGGAATATGTGCCCTTCTCTGAGCCCTGTATCTGTGAGGGACAGGTACCTGCTGCCTTATCGATGCCAACAAAATACTCTACACATGTATATGAAATACCACATGAGAAGAAATACAATTATTTTACAAATAAAAATGTTTAGTCTTAGTCATTTCCAGTGAATGAATATACTTGACCTACCTGGTTAAAGAAAGGCAATAAAGCGAAGGATGGGCCTCTCTAGCCAGGTTCCTTCAAGTTTTTTCGCCAGTCTTTTAAAAAAAAATCGAATTTGTGCTCTTCCCAAATTTCCTTCCCTTCATTCCTTTCCCTTCCCTCCCTACTTCCTGAAAATCGCAAAAAATTGTTTCCCTTATCTCACCTGAACTGTGTCGTTACTATGCAGTGCCACCTGTTTCTAAACTTCTGCTGAGACTTTGCACCTCCTGTAATAACAAATAAAAACATGCTTTTGTGTAGCTGGCTCACATTCTGTATTATTATACACTGCTCAAAATAATTAAGGGAACACTTAATCATCACAGTATAACACCAAGTCAATTAAACTTCAGGGATATTGATCTGTCCAGTTAGGAAGCGTAAACGATTGTGAATCAATTTCACCTGCTTTGGTGCAAATGAAAGTGACAACAGGTGGACAGGAGAGGCAACAGCAAGACAACCCCCAAAAAGGAAATGGTTTTGCAGGTGGTGGCCACAGACCATTTCTCTCTCCTTATCCTTCCTGACTGATTTTTCTGTAGTTTTGCATTTTGCTACTGCCCTTATCACTACTGGTAGCATGAGGTGGCACCTGCAGCCCATTCAGGTTGCACAGGTAGTCCAGTTCCTCCAGGATGGCACATCCATACGTGCCGTCGCAAGAAGGTTTGCTGTGTCTCCCAGCACAGTCTCAAGAGCGTGGAGGAGATACCGGGAAACGGGCCATTACACGAGGAGAGCTGGACAGGGCCGTAGAAGAGCAACAACCCAGCGGCAGGACCGGTATGTGCTCCTTTGTGCGAGGAGGAACAGGAGGAGCACTGCCAGAGCCCTACAAAATGACCTCCAGCGGACTCCATGAGGGTGGCATGAGGGCCTGACGTCCTGTAGTGGGACCTGTGCTCACGGCCCAGCACCGTGCAGCTCGATTGGCATTTGCCAGAGAACACCAGAATTGGCAGGTTCACCATTGGCGCCCCGTTCTCTTCACAGATGAGAGCAGGTTCACACTGAGCACATGTGACAGGCATGAAAGAGTCTGGAGATGCCTTGGCGAACGTTATGCTGCCTGCAACATCATCCAGCATGGCCAGTTTGGCGGTGGGTCAGTGATGGTCTGGGGAGGCATATCCTTGGAGGGTCGCACAAACCTCCACGTGCTAGCCAACGGTACGCTGACTGCTGTTAGGTACCGGGATGAAATCCTCAGACCCATTGTCAGACCTTACGCTGGTGCAGTGGGCCCTGGGTTCCTCCTGGTGCAGGACAATGCCCGGCCTCATATGGCCAGAGTGTGTAGGCAGTTCCTGGATGACGAAGGCATTGATGCCATTGACTGGCCCTCACGTTCCCCAGACCTGAATCCAATTGAGCACATCTAGGACGTTATGTCTCGGTGCATCCGCCACCGCCAAGTAGCGCCACAGACTGTCCAGTAGCTCACTGATGCCCGGATCCAGGTCTGGGAGGAGATCCCCCAGGACACCATCCGCCGTCTCATCAGGAGCATGCCCAGACGTTGTCGGGAGTGCATACAGGCACGTGGGGTCCATACACACTACTGAGCCACATTATGAGTTGTCGTGACGAAATTTGGTTGGATCAGCCTGTGATCTCAATTTTTCACTTTGATTTTCGGTGTGATTTTGAATCCAGCCCTCAATGGGTTAATGATTTTGGTTTCCATTGACCGTTCTTACGTCATTTTGTTCTCGACGAATTACACAATGTAATCAATAAAGATTTTCAACTTGAATATTTTGTTCATCGAGATCCGCGATGTGTGATTTAAGTGTTCCCTTAATTTCTTTGAGCAGTGTATATTAGTCTTATACAGACGTGGTCAAATTTGTTGGTACCCCTGGTAAAGATGATTAAAAAGGGTTATAAAAAATTCACCGTTTGGTGAATTAGCTTAATCTCACACTGAAAAAATGAGAAAAATCCAACCTTTAATTGACGTTCATTTATTATGAGAAAGAAATCCCTCATCAAGAAATAATTATTTTTAACAAAACCACGTTGGCCACAATTATTGGTACCCCTGCATTATTATTGAATAAAGTAATTATATATTGAATAAAGTTATAATTTTTTATATTTGGTTATTAATTATTCGCATATCTTTGCATGCTGTGACTTCCTGATGTCTGTGACCCAACAACATCAAAAGACTCTTGATATCTTATTTTCTGGTACTCTTACAAGTGATTCTATAACATCTCTGCATTTGAATGGATCTCTATGGGAATTGGGGGGTGGGACTAGATTTAGCTGTAAATTATGCTGGAACCGTATGGAATACATGATTGGTAAAATGGCTGTAAGTCATCAAGGGTCTGAGGTATCAAACGAGCCTCAAACCATCACTCTGCTGCCAAATATGCAGTAGATATGGATGGATCACTTTAAGGGTTGTTTCTCCTGACAAATTTTCCTATTGAACTCTATGGAAAAATAAGTCAGGAGAAGAAACCCTTCAAGTTATCCATCCTTATCTACTGTATTTCTGGCAGCAGAGTGATGATTTAAGGCTTGTTTGATACGTCAGACCCTTGATGACTTACAGCCATTTAGCCAACGATGTGTTCCATACTGTTCCAGTGTAATTTACAGCTAAATCTAGTCCCACCCCCCAATTCCCATAGAGATCCATTCCAATGCAGAGACATTATAGTATCGCTTGTAAGAGTACCTGAAAATAAGATATCAAGAGTCTTTTGATGTTGTTGGGTCACAGACATCAGGAAGTCATGGCATGCAAAGCCAAAGGATATGCGACCAAATATAACAAAATTTAAAGGCACAGTCAACTTAGTGTATGTAAACTTCTGACCCACTGGAATTGTGATATAGTGAATTAAAAGTGAAATAATCTGTCTGTAAACAATTGTTGAAAAAATTACTTGTGTTATGCACAAAGTAGATGTCCTAACTGACTTGCCAACACTATAGTTTGCTAGCATGAAATCTGTGGAGTGGTTAAAAATGAGTTTGTAAAGTGTATGTAAACATCCAACTTCAACTGTAATACACATGTCATGCCTGTAACAGTTTGGTTATTGAGTTTTAACACTCAGCAGTTTTGAGTTTCGTTGTGAGCGAGAACTAAAGTTCTCCTTTAACATTTCTGTGGTTTGGGGGAAACAGATTGCGGGGACAGAACGCCCCCCCCCCCCCCCCCCCCAAGAAAAATATTGGGGAGAGGGGGTATTTTTCCAACATCAGGGGGGATACAACCTCCCAAAGAATGTGGGGATATGCCACTGTTTTATTAAAGTATAAGTAACAAGCCTTTATAATAAACATAATAAAACAATGTATAGTATAATGTATTTGGTATATACATATTTACCCTAACTATTTTTTGCATTATGAAAGCTACCAGTTCTTGTGTTTTTACCAGTTCTTCTTCTATTTTCTTACATTAAATGCAGGGTTTATATACTTACTCATAAATACATACTGCATGCTTTTTAAAATATATTTTATAGTATATTTTATTAATATTTCCTCTTGCTTTTCGTACAGGCCGAGTGCTGGCTTGGTGCATTGGAGGCTGCAATGCGATGCGCGGTGCAGCGGGAGATCATGGAGGCCGTAGCGGCGTATGAGGACAAGGCCAGGGACCAGTGGCTTCTTGATTTCCCCGCCCAGGTGGCTCTCACTGGCAGCCAGATCTGGTGGGCCACAGATGTGGGCATCGCTTTCCAAAGGGTGGAGGAGGGCTTTGAGACTGCCCTCAAAGACTACAACCGCAAACAGGTACACCTGCTTTAAAATACCAAGGGCTGGATTTACTAAAGGATTGCGACTGCTTTTCCGACGCTAAAGCAGTCGCTACAAGGTTGCAATATGTACATCAGATTTACTAAATGGTCACAATGGGTCAAAATCGCTATTAGGATGTCATTTGTGGGGATTACGTCACTCTGCAACTTTCCTTTTGATGCATAGTTAAATTCATACAGTGCAGTCCGTATTTGGACAGTGATACATTTTTTGTTGTTTTGGCTCTGTACTCCAGCACATTGGATTTGAAATGGAACAGTGACTATCAGGCCCACCCCTACAGCAAAAATGTAGTACAAGTTCTTTATGCTCCAGAGGTTTTAGGAAGACACATTTTGGAGCATAGCTTCTTCAACCTTTTTAATACATTCCCTGAAAATATGGGGATGGTTATTTTCCCGTCTCCTGAGTAATGAGGCATTGAAGTATGTCATCTTCTGTTTCATTATCTATTAGGGTTGTACCTGTTTCTTACCAATAGATGCCACTGTTTTGACTGTCCACTAGAATATAATTGGTAAATATGTCTCCTACCGCATATTTATAGGTGTCTCTTACCGCAAAAATTGTGAGTGAGGGCGTTTAATTTCTTTGATTGCATAATTAGGACCAGTTATAGTAAATCGGTCGTTAATGTGTCGGTATCTGTGACCGCAGCAGAGCCGCAATATCGTGAATGTTTTGCGCTGCAACTGTTTCCCTTAGTAAATCCGGCCCCAAGTATTTAAAATTTTTAATAAAGGTAGACACAATGTTTTCAGTATGTTTGCCTTTAGAAACCCTGTGTCTGGGTGTAGAGGTGTAGTGTCCTTAGCACAGTACTTTTATTTTACACAAGACTGTTACATTTTATTTATGGTTTGAAATGACAGAGCGGTCGGTATGTGCAGGTCAGATAGGGCGGTCAGTGTGTACAGGTCAGACAGAGGAATCAGTGTGTACAGGTCAGACAGAGTGGTCAGTGTGTGCAGGTCAGACAGAGTGGTCAGTGTGTGCAGGTCAGACAGAGCGGTCGGTATGTACAGGTCAGACAGAGAAGTCAGTGTGTGTAGGCTAGACAGAGTGGTCAGTATGTACAGGTCAGATAGGGCGGTCAGTGTGTACAGGTTAGACAGAGCAGTCAGTGTGTTCAGGTCAGATAGGGTGTTCACTGTGTACAGGTCAGATAGGGTGGTCAGTGTGTATGGGTCAGACAGAGCGGTCAGTATGTACAGGTCAGATAGGGCGGTCAGTGTGTACAGGTCAGACAGAACGGTCAGTATGTACAGGTCAGATAGGGTGGTCAGTATGTACAGGTCAGACAGAACGGTCAGTTTTTTCATTGTTCCCAGCATATGACTGTACCTGGTAGCATGGTGCTGGGCTCTCTCACTGATGTGATTATTTCTGCAGATTACGCAGCTGAACGCTCTCATAAACATGCTGCTAGGAGAGCTGTCTCCTGGGGACCGGCAGAAGGTCATGACTATCTGCACCATTGACGTCCACGCCCGAGACGTGGTTGCCAAGCTGATTGCTCAGAAGGTAATTGTGATTACTCCAGCTGCCACTCTGGGCTGTGACTGTGCTGCCACTCTGACTATTGCCTGACACTTATAGAATGTATTGATAATGTACATTTGCACAATATATAGATAATGTAATGCAATAACCAAGTAGTTCATTTGTAGCCTACATAAACCGTGCGTAAAAACTATGGCTTGCATAGCGCAACGGGAGGAAAAAAGGATGTTTATCATTACTATAGCAATTCGCAAATAAACAAATCCTTTATTACATGAGGTGGACTGGCCCTGTTATCATTAACAGAGTTAACTTAAATTTAAATGTTGGCACATAAAAGACATTCTCGTTTGTCTTATGAAGTAACGTTTATTTCAAAACAGAGCGGTTTTAGTTGCGCTTTCTGCAACAGCAGCAGTAACAGGCTGCGGCATGGATAAATCAAATAGCCTAATAATTATACAATAAAACTGTCACATTAAAAAAAATGTAATCCATATAAAATGAAGTAGTACAATAGGCTGCAAAATTAAATAAACCATTTTAGCTTTATACTGCTGTTTACCGTTCATCTCTGGGTTTTTTTAGGCTATAGGCAGAAACAATCAAATCAGGATATCACATCATTAACGAAATGAAAGCAAACCGAAGCGTCTTGGCTGTGAGGTAGCTCTAAAATCCGTTTAATGGTAACGTATAATGGCATAGGTAACGTTTCCCGTGGATGAAAACAATGTCACTCACTGATGATGGTTTCAGCATGGTCCGTCTCTCCTCCAGAATGCGCCCACACACACTAAATGCCCTCTCCGAAGGCGCATTTTAAAACCAAATGTTGTTCATAATACAGCCTTTATTCTACCTACAGACCCCAATTTCAAAAACGTTGGAACAGTATGTAAAATGCACATACTGTTCCCCCCCGGGGGGGGGAGCCGGGTACTTTACTTATATCTAAAATATTAGATATCCTACACAGCACAAATTAAATATATTTAATGTTTTACATTATCAGCTTAATTGATTTAATTTCATGCCTGCAACAAGTTGGGACAGGGGCAACATAAGACTGGGAAGGTTGCGGAAAAATACCTGTTTGGAACATTACATTGCAATACTCAAACATAAAGTTTATCTGATATTGTTCATTCAATGGCATTTGAGACCAATCCCTGGAGGTTCAAAGACAACATAAATCATCACCTCTCCATCACTTTATGCAAAAATGTAGAAGGTAATTCATTAAATTTCTCAGTATTCAGTAACTTTCTCCCTTCAGATTTCTCCATTGTCTTCCATAGTGAAACCAGACAGTAAAACGTTAATACTAAGTAATACTAAGTATAATACTAAGAAGTTGTTTTTTAGGGACTGCCCTACTGTTTTCTCAGGTGACCACTGCACAGGCCTTCGCCTGGCTGTCCCAGCTCAGGCACCGCTGGGATGAGGACCTGAGACACTGCTATATAAATATCTGTGATGCCCAGTTCCAGTTCTCCTATGAGTACCTAGGGAACACACACAGACTGGTCATTACCCCACTAACTGACAGGTGAGAACACACACAAACACACACAGACTGGTCATTACCCCACTAACTGACAGGTGGAAACGCATTCACACACAAACACACACACCGACTGGTCATTACCCCACTAACTGACAGGTGAGAACACACGCACACACTGGTCATTACTCCACTGACAGATTAGAACACACATACACACACACACACACACACACGCACACACGCACACACAGACTGTTCATTACTCCACTGACAGGTGAGAACACACACACACAGACTGGTCATTACTCCACTCACAGACAGGTGAGAATACACACACACACACACACACACACACACAAACTGTGAAATTTGCATCATAAATGTGATGAATTTATTGTGTCAGTGAAGGGGAAAATATTTAATTTTATGATTAAGTATGTCTAAATCTTAATCATACGTGTCCCATGTTACAGATGCTACATCACGCTGACCCAGTCCCTCCATCTTACCATGAGTGGGGCGCCTTCAGGTCCTGCAGGCACAGGAAAGACAGAGACCACCAAGGATCTGGGCCGCTCCCTGGGCATCATGGTCTATGTATTCAACTGCTCAGAGCAGATGGACTACAAGGTAAGTCTATAAGACACAGGTCTGGGGTCATTTCCATTTCAATTCAGTCAATTCAGGAAATGGAACACAAACAAATAAATTCAGGTATGAAAAAATGTCAATAATATTCTATAGGAATAAATAAATAAATAAATTAAAATGAATTTACTGAGTACAAGTAGATTGGACCCCAAGGCACATAACATTTACATTTGGGAATTTAGCAGACAGAGCTATATGATTATGGTTGCTGTGCTTATGATTATGATTTAGGATATGAGCTTCCTGTGTTTCAGTCGATTGGGAACATCTATAAAGGCCTTGCCCAGACTGGAGTCTGGGGATGCTTTGATGAGTTTAACCGCATCTCCGTTGAGGTGCTGTCTGTCGTGGCTGTACAGGTCAAAACCATTCAGGATGCCATCCGAAAAAAGAGACAAAGGTTTTTGAAATGATTAATTTGTCGACTTTGCTGCATTATAAATAGTTAGCAAAGTCTTTTTTAGTTTGAAGATGATGTACATTGTTTCCTTTGTGTTGCCATGTGTGTTGATTAGGTTCCAGTTTCTGGGGGAGGATATCGAGTTGAAACCCACTGTTGGTATTTTCATAACGCTGAACCCAGGGTATGCTGGCAGAGCCGAACTGCCTGAGAACCTGAAAGCCTTGTTTAGGTGAGGGAACAACCCTAACCCTATAACCCTAACCCCTCTCAGGACTGACAGTCTCTGATCTGCAGTCCATCGGAATTTGAGGAAGGGTAATTTTTCTTCTTATGCCTTAATTCTTTAGCTGGAATTAGTGCTGGAATATGGCAATGGCCATTGTAAATACTAGGGATGCACTGATACCAATTAATTCATTTTTAAATTCAAATTCAAGCCTACTGTAAGTGGCTGCCGACAGAATGAATACTGAAGTGTACACAACCAGTACCACTGCAGGGTCTTGAGGGGGTGAAGAAGCCTGAGGTAGTGTATGCTCTCACGGGCACCAGGGCTCATTTCGGCATTTAAATGTTTGTATGAAGTATCACAATATCTCTGATTTGGGGAGGGGGGGGGGGGGCGGTCTGCTGCATTGTCTGCATCTGCAGCTGAAGCTGAAGGAGCTCAGTCTCCTGTTGCCATGCTTCTTAGCATGCGTCTTGGCAACAGGCCCCAGTGTGTGCAATTCCTCATCACGCTCCTTACAAACTGGCCAGGTGGGACGTCCTCCCCAGGCGAGCCACCTCTTCCCGAATTCTGCGCACCTTCTGACATACTTAATGCTGAAGTGCGCACAACACCAATAAGCCAAGGGCCTGAACAGTAGCCTACTACAGGGCCACAAGCTTTTACACGTATTGTACAACGAAAATGTAAAACCAATTAAATTCAGTATACAGTACCAGTTTGGTACAGTACCAGTACCAATATAACAGTACAAAGTGTGGACACACTTACTCATAGAAGGGGTTTTCTTTATTTTTACAGTTTAGAATAATAGTAAAGGCATAAAAAACTATGAAATAACATAAATGCAATTATGCAGTGACCAAAAAAGTGTTAAACATATTAAGGTTGTCACAATGTGGAGAATTTCACACTGATTGATATTCTTCTCAGGAAATCAGTAACACCGATAACACCAGAGTTTTAACGAATCCCCGCCAAGGCCGTTGTCTACTGCTAAGCCTATAAAAAAATGCTGTGCAGGCGCCCAGCCGTCCGCCCGTGGAGAATAGGCTAATACCTTAACACATTTTCTTTGCCTCTAAAATGGTCGGTTTATAGGCCTATCATTATTATTCCTTCATCTAGTTAATAATACATAACTAACTTTGTTTGTAAACACTGTAGCCTATATAAATTAAATGATTCTCAATTTGTATTATCTTACACATTATCTACTGGTGTGTGACGCAGCAAACATCTGCCTCTAAAGTTGTCGGTTTATATAGTTATTGTTCCTCATTTAGTTAATAACTTTGTTATTTCTAAACAATGTGGCCAATAAAATTAAATAATTCTCAATTTGTATCATCTTAAACATTGTGTGTGTGTGTGTGTGTGTGTGTGTGTGAGAGAGAGAGAGAGAGATAGAGAGAGAGAGAGAGAGAGAGAGAGAGAGAGAGAGAGAGAGAGAGAGAGAGAGAGAGAGAGAGAGAGAGAGAGAGAGAGAGATGCCTATAGCATTTATATAGCGCTTTAGGTCTCTCTCTATCTCTCCCTCTCTCTCTCTCTCTCGCATCTCTTCTCTTTCCTCCAGCTCCTCCTCGTCCGGTTTTACTAGTAGGCTAGCTACAAGTTGTAGCACCCAAAAATCATAAATGAAAAACTGAGGCCGTTTTATCATCTTTCTCGTAGTCGATATCGCCCAATCAATATTGTTTCACCAGTGGGAGATGGACTTGATTTGATATTTAAATCTTACTCACAACTTTTTACTTAAGAAGTTAGGCTACACTACCACGCTTCCAGAGGAAGACATTGCCCACGTTTTAAACTCAATAGGAGCAACAACTAGCGAACAGTGAGCCGAGCTCAAAGCACATTCTTTTTATACTCTGGTCCCGGGCCGGCAAATAGGCTGCGCGACTTGTCGAAAGTGACGAATAAATACATAAGCAGCAATTTAAAGCATTTAGCCTCCTGTGCATCTAATGGTACATCGACAAGTTTCTTTTCTGTACAAAAGTAGGCTACAAACACAAACGAACATGCCTAAATTCTGCACAAACGTGTGGGCTGCCTGTTAATGTAGCTAGATATACTGTATATGTGTGAATGACCATTCTGTAGCCTTTAATGAATTTGGCAGATCGCTATAGGCCTACACTTCTAATTTAGGCTATTTGAAGAAATCAACAACATAGTTTGGTAACAGTCGAGATTTAAATGAGCATATGAGGCTCGGAAATGCACTCGGTTCTTAAAAAAAAGTACAATAATAGCAAAACGACGGTAGGGACGATGTGCAGGTAATGCACTTGGTGTGCACCTGTCCACCATGTAAGACCTGTAACACTGGCAGCCGCGACAAGCCTAAAACAAATCAAAATGTATCTTAGGTTCTTCAAAGTAGCCACCCATTGCCTTGATACCAGCTCTTTTTCACTCTTGGCATTATCTCAACCAACTTCATGAAGTAGCCACCTGGGATGCTTTTCCAACTGTCTTGAAGGAATTCCCCACATATGCTGAGCACTTGGCTGCTTTTTCTTCACTCTCTGGTCCAACTCATCCCAAACCATCTCTATTGGGTTTAGGTTTAGGTTGGGTGTTAGATTAGGTCATCTGATGCAGCACTCCATCACTTTCCTTCTTTGTCCAATAGCTCTTACACAGCCCAGAGGTGTGTTTTGGGTCATTGTCCTGTTGAAAATCAAATGAGGGCCCAACTAAAGTCCAAGCCAGATGGGATGGCGTGTCACTGCAGAATGCTGTGGTAGGCATGCTGGTTAAGTGTGCCTTCAATTCTAGATAAGTCCAACAGTGTCACCAGTGAAGCAACCCCACACCATCACACCCCCCCTCCCCCGTGCTTCACAGTGGGAAGGGTGAAGTTCTAAATTAAAACTATTTGTTGGGGGTGCATTTCAAAAACTTTTTTTTTGTAATTAAAATTTTTGTTTTGGAAAGAAATGCATACATAGGCATCAACTTCACTGTATATATTTGTCTAAGAAAAGAGGCGGCGGAGCTATACGTTACCTACGAATGTAGTGCCGGCACTGGTCGACTACAACAACAAAGTTTGAATGGCCACGTTCACTCCGCCGCCGTACTTCCACAGAGAATATAGGTCAGCACAAAGTAAAGGATTCAACGATAGTTTGACTTCAAATATGATGGTATAAACACTCAAAATAACCCCGATAGACTGTCGTCGTATTTTATTTGGTTTGGGTGCACTGTGGAGTGTTTAAGTGCGTTTGGTAGTGGATGCTACCAGTTACCTTAGAGTTGCGCTAGCGTTAGCAACGTGTGTATGTCCAAAAGAAGGGACAGCATGGAGTTAGCTGAAAATGTTTTCCATCAATCAACTACATCATGGGTAAGTCGTACTTGAGACATTATGTCCAAAATTCCGAACTGTCCCTTTAAGTCATCATAAGTGGCAAATTTATATGCATTTTATGACAGGTTTTGATAGATATCTTTCCCCCTATACGAATGAAAGGATAGTAATTCCCACTTGAAATTTATGCAAAAGTGAGTTTCATGAGTGAACACTTGATTTGTAGATCTTACTTGTATCATTAGTTGTAATCATTCAGAAATTTGCAACAGAATACAGTTATGTCACAATCATCACATACATACAGATCCTTTCCAAAAAATTAGAATATCATGGAAAAGTTGTTTTTTTTCCATAATTCCATTCAAAAAGTGAAACTTTCATAGATTATAGATTCATTACACACAAAGTGAAATATTTCTAGCCTTTATTTGTTTCATTTTTCATAATTTTGGCTTACAGCTCCAGAAAACCCCCAAAACAGTATTTCAAGAAATTAGAATACTGTGTCGAAAATCGAGAATGAGTGGAGTGGCTTGACTCGAGGAATCCGACAGTTGTAGCCCATGTCCCGGATACGTCTGTACGTGGTGGTTTTTTAAGCACTGACTCCAGCCTCAGTCCACTGCATCTCCGACAAATTTTGGAATCGTCTTTGCTTGACAATCCACTGAAGCCTACGGTCATCTCTTTTGCTTGTGCACCTTCTCCTGCCACATTTTTCCCTTCCACTAAACTTTCTATTGATATGCTTGGACACTGCACTCTGTGAACAGCCAGCCTCCTTAGCGATGACCTTTTTTTGGCTTACCCATCTTCTGGAGGGTGTCAATGATGGTCTTCTGGCCAATTGTCAAGTCTGCAGTCTTCCCCATACTGAACCAAACTGAGATAAACTTTGCCGGTGTTTTGAGTAAATCAGATGATAGTGTGACACTCAGTCTAAAACATTCATTCTCTGAAATAACTGAAGTAAATGCTGATTTTCGACACACTATTCTAATTTCTTGAAATACTGTTTTGGGGGTTTTCTGGAGCTGTAAGCCAAAATTATGAAAAATGAAACAAATAAAGGCTAGAAATATTTCACTTTGTGTGTAATGAATCTATAATTTATGAAAGTTTCACTTTTTGAATGGAATTATGGAAAAAAAAAAACTTTTCCATGATATTCAAATTTTTTGGAAAGGATCTGTATATACATAATACGCCTAAAACTATGTAGCCTAATATTTTTATATACGTAAAATATGTACAAAAGTATGTGTGTTTTTACATAACAAGAGGAACGTATTACAGCCGTGTGATAGTTGGTCACTGAGGAAATGTTGACTGTACTGGACTTTGGCGAAATGTAATAAGATAAACTCTTCAGGGTTAACCAAAAAACAGTTGTAGCTTAAAGGGGCTACATGTAGCTAAAAAAATTAGACCTTCCCCGACTTTCTCCATTGCATATAAGAGTCTGCGGGTTGATTTTTATGTAAAGAATTTGGGTCGGGTTTGCATTCCCTCTCTCTGCTGCTACAGTCACAGAACTGGCTGCAGTTCACTTACGGCCACCGGCGTCAGTAATGAGAAGAATTTTCTGAATGCTACATATAGCCCCTTTAATACCAGGTGGGATATATTTTTTCATTAAAGGGATATTTCACCTTCGTGTGTCATTTTGTTGCATCCCCGGTAGTCCCTGTTGTCAGGCTCCCCATTCACTCCCATTAATTTTTGGAACCACGCCAAAATGAATCGTTTTAAAGCACAAACTAACTACGGCGGATAATACATCGATAAAAAAACATGTTGGTGAAAAGGTACATACAGTGCCCTCTCATTTTTTTTGGGACTAGATTTAGCTGTAAATTACACCGGAACAGTATGGAACACATGGTTGGCTAAATGGCGCTAAGTCATCAAGGGTCTGACGTATCAAACAAGCCTTAAACCAGTACTCTGCTGCCAGAAATACAGTAGATATGGATGGATAACTTGAAAGGTTTCTTCTCCTGACTTATTTTTCCATAGAGTTCAATAGGAAAATTTGTCAGGAGAAACCACCCTTAAAGTGATCCATCCATATCTACTGCATATCTGGCAGCAGAGTGATGGTTTGAGGCTCGTTTGATACCTCAGATCCTTGATGACTTACAGCCATTTTACCAACCATGTATTCCATACTGTTCCAGCATAATTTACAGCTAAATCTAGTCTCACCCCCCAATTCCCATAGAGATCCATTCAAATGCAGAGACGTTATAGTATAGAAAATAAGATATCAAGGGTATTTTGATGTTGTTGGGTCACAGACATCAGAAAGTCATGGCATGCAAAGGATATGCGACCAAATATAAAAAATTATTACTTTATTCTATATATAAATGCAGGGGTGCCAATAATTGTGGCACACGTGGTTTTGTTAAAAATAATTATTTCTTGATGAGGGATTTTTTTTTCTCATAATAAATTTACTTCAGTTAAAGGTTAGATTATTCTCATTTCTTCAGTGTGACATTAAGTTAATTCACCAAACGGTACATTTTTTATCACCCTTTTTATTCATCTTTACCATAAAACTCACAAATCTATCTCTATAAATTGTTTTACGATTCCAGTGTTATAGCGACAGCAGTTCCTTATTTTGTAACATGACACAAAACAGACGATTCCGCTAGTTCTGTGTGTTCCGGAAATCGTCAGACGACACAAAACACTATGAAGTCGGCATCCTTATGCTGGCAAAAAAAATAAATACATATATATACTGTATATATATACTGTATATATATATATATATATATATTGAATGCTTGCATTCTGCCATTTTCTCTCTCTATTTACTAATTTTTTGGCTTGAACACAATGCTACCTGACGTTGTCAGTATCTGGTCTGGGTATCGGAGCATTTTTACGAGTACTAGTAGAGTACATGAATACAGTATTGGAACTAATAACTATATCAGTATCAGTGCATCTCTAGTAAATTCAGTCAGAAATGTTTTCTTATCAAATGTGCTGTGGCTTGCTCTGTTATCAGTAAGCTCACGCGTTCTCCATGTTGTGCATGGTGTTTTTTCTCAGACCTTGTGCAATGGTGATTCCAGACTTTGAGCTCATCTGTGAGATTATGCTGGTTGCTGAAGGTTTCCTCGACGCGCGTCAGTTGGCCCGGAAATTTATCAGCCTGTATACCCTCTGTCGAGAGCTGCTTTCTAAGCAGGTGAGACATGCACACACACTATGCACACACACACTGTTCACACACATAGACACACTATACACACACACACATACAAACACGCACACCCACACACTACACAGATGTGTGCACATACACACTCTGCGCACACACATGCACACTGTACGCACACGCAAAACACACTGTACATACACACACACACACACTCTGTCTATACCCCTTTACCAGGACCACTATGACTGGGGTCTCAGGGCCATAAAGTCTGTGCTGGTGGTGGCTGGATCTCTGAAGAGGGAGGACAGGAGCAACCCTGAAGACCAGGTAGGACTGTCCTCCACTGCACTGTATGAACCCCCGAGCGGATTACTGTCCCCACTGCACTGTATACCCCCCCCCAAGGAGTTTACTGTCCCCACTGCACTGTATAACCCCCCCTCCCAAAAGGGATTACTCTTCTCCACTGCACTGTATAACCCCCCACAAGCGGATTACTGAGACCCACTGCACTGTATAACCCCCCCCAAGGGTATTACAGTCCCCCGCTGCACTGTGTAACCCCCCTCCCCATAGGATTATGGTCCCTCAGTATACTGTCCCCCACTGCACTGTATAACCCCCCCCCCCCCATTGTCCGCCACTGCACTGTATAACCCCCCCCCCCCCCCTATTGTCCCCCACTGCACTGTATACCCCCCCCATTGTCCCCCACTGCACTGTATAACCCCCCCCCCATTGTCCCCCACTGCACTGTATAACCCCCCCCCATTGTCCCCCACTGCACTGTATAACCCCCCCCCCCTCCCCAAGGGGCTCGCTGTCCCCCACTGCACTGTACTCATTTATGAATTGTGTAAACCCTCCCCAGGGGAGTACTGCACTGATTATGTAAAGTGTTCAAATACCCTCCATTGTGTGAAGGGTAGCAGATTGGGTTTGAAGAGGCAGGTGGGCTATAGTTCAGGTAAATGTCATGTTTACAGGCTTTTTTTTGTCCTGATTTGTTTTTCCGGCTCTTCTGCCCTGAGCAGGTCCTGATGCGTTCCCTGAGAGACTTCAACCTGCCCAAGATCACCAGCAGTGACGTGCCCATCTTCCTGGGCCTGATCAGTGACCTGTTCCCCCTGCTGGAAGTGATGCGGAAGAGAGACCTGCGGCTGGAGCAGGCGGTGCGCCAGTCTGTGGCCGCTCTCCATCTGCAGCCTGAGGAGAACTTTATCCTGAAGGTGGGACCAGTGCTGTTTTTCGCAGGGTCAGAATGTAGTTAGTTTCTGTCAGTGATGATGCAGTGTGTATAAATGCAGTGTGTATTGTCAGCTTGATGGGTACATGAGCTGAAGATCATTGTTAGCTTGCTGAAACCCAGGTGTGGCTCTGTCTCTCTGTCCATCCAGGTGACCCAGCTGGAGGAGCTGCTGGCAGTTAGACACTCTGTGTTTGTTGTGGGGAGCGCAGGGACTGGGAAGAGTCAGGTGCTGAACTCTCTTTCTCTCTCTCTCCCCCTCATCTCTCTCCTCTTCCCCCAACCCCCCCCGCCCCCCCCCTTTCACCTCTGTCTCTCTCACCCATCTCTGTCTCTCTCTTTCCATGCTCTGAACTTTTTCTAAGTATTCATCAGTGAAAGAATATAGATTTTGCTGCTTCTGTTTTTCTGGTAAGATATTGAAGACCCTGCACAAAACTTATACCAACCTGACGCTAAAGGCTGTGTGGAATGACATGAACCCCAAAGCTGTTACCACAGATGAGCTTTTCGGCTATCTTCACCCCACCACTAGAGAATGGAGGGATGGTAAGAGTTAGGGTTTGGGCCTCTTGCATTAAACTGCAGCTATGTAAAAAAAAGGTTCTGCAGGTTTAGGCAGATCTGGTTGTGTATGTACTGAATGGGAGTGCTTGTCAATACTGGCTTGAAGAAAAATGGATTATGATTTTATATAATTGTGAAAAATACTGATATTTGGAGTACTCACCTTTTTATGGTTCCATGTGCTTATGATCTCGTGAAAAGTTCTTTCTGAACAGTATTGGCTTCCAGGTGCCACAGATTCCAACGAACATATCCACACATCTTCCATGACCCACATGCTCTGTTCAGCTTTGAAGAAGTGAAATTCTCTACAAAACCTAGCTCTGTCCTTCATTTCAGGGCTGTTTTCTTTTACCATGAGGGAGCTCTCTAGACTGACCCACGATGGGCCCAAATGGATTGTCCTGGATGGGGACATTGATCCAATGTGGATCGAGTCATTGAACACAGTGATGGATGACAACAAGGTGAGAGGCTCCCCATTTCCACAGTCACACATGACTCAGGTACAGGATGGCAGTGTGTGTCAGAAGGTGAGGTTTTGGCTTGGTCACTAGTCCCATCAGCTTGCACAGAGCAGTTCTATTTTTAGTCTGTGGGTCTGTCGTGTTATTTTTTGCTTTTTAAATTTTTGCTTATAATTTTACACGTAGATGTCAAATGTTTTTAAAAAAATCTAATGAGATGTTTGTGACTTGCATCATTCATAATCACAGTCTAGTTTCCTCAAAACCATGAAACAGATTATATTGGACTATTAACTCTGAATGGCTCTAAGATTATCTAGTGCTACAGTAGTTATGGGAAACTAGGCCCTGATCAATATTATTTATCTTCCCTGACATAGAGCCTTGTTTCATTGAAGTTTGGAAATGTGTGCTTGTAGACCATTGGCATGGCACAAGGGGAGTTAATGATGTGCCACAGACCTTAAGAAATATTCATGCAGAAAATGAGTTAAAGTATGCTTAAACAAGTAAAACAAGTTAAACAATGTAAAACTGACGTGGCCATATGCCTTTTACAACTAAACAATGATTTTTGTAAGATGTATTTTCAGAATACAAAATACTGTATATTATTTTGATGCATTTCTCTGAACCATTTTTTGTCATTTATTGTGATGCATTTACTTCTGCCGTATTTTTTTATTTGAAGAAAAAACATTTTCAACATACAAACATGCCAAGTTACTCACTCATACAAAGCACTGTCTGTAAGTCATTAATTAAAACTGGCAAAATCTAGATTATTTTACGTAATGTGACCCTGTGGTTTTTCATCTTACCATCTGAAGAGATTTAGTAAGTTTTAATTAATTTAATGACTTGCAGACAGTGCTTTGTATGTTGAGATAGATATTTTACTTAAGTTTCAATTTAAAACTTGTACATTTAGCAAAAAACCAAGTGTAAACATATCTTTTCTGGAGTGTAATTTTCATCAGTTGTTTAAAATATGAATGGAATAGATATTGGAATAGAGCTTTTTTAAATTTGTGTGAGCTAAGATATTGTTTTTGTAAACCTCATTTTGATATCAAGACAGTGCTTTCCCAGGTGAAAAAGTAGTATACTTTAGTGTAATAAAAATATTATTTAAGTGTACAAAGGTTATTACAAGTATACTTTTCCTTTTTGTACTTAATTTGAAGTATGTTTAAAATGTGTACTTGAAGTATAGTCTGAAACACACCGTAATTGTTTCAAACGCACTGGTGACATAATAAATTGTACTGCAAGTACTACAACAAATCATACTTTTTGTTTGTACTTAAATATGCTTAAGTACACTAAAATAGTCCCATTTTAACATATAGACATAGTGCAGTTAAGTATACTAAAATAGTCCCATTTTAACATACACACTGCACTTGAAGTACACTTAAGTATGACTTCAGTTCTACTTTTGAACAACTTTAGTGCACCTAGTATACTTAAAGCACTGCCAATTTAGCACAAAGTACATAATTAGTACAAAAACTACTAAAAGTATGCTTTGAAAAAGTATATTTCAAGTATAATCTTTTTTCACCTGGGTTGTGTGCCTTTGTGTGAGTAAATTGGAATTTTTGTACATTGAAAATTTTTTTTGTTGAGATATAATTTCTATAATTGTACCGTGTTCGCTATGAGTAACTGCATGATAATGCTAGTGGGGTGCAAACATTTGGGCACTCCTCAGGGCTTGACATACAGTTGAATTTGTCACTGGCCCAGGGGTCATTCCATGTCAAATCAACCAGTGGTCCCTGCATGACCCTCTCCAACATAATAATCCATTGTATGAACAATGAACACACACCAAAAATTAGCCTCATACGACATGTCGTTTCCGAGATATGGCCTCCTGAAATTTGCTCAAAACCTCAGTCTTTCACGCTTGCGAGGGATTGGTAACAGCTATAGAGCTGAAACTTGGTATCCTAACTTAGGTTCTTCCATATTGCACAAATCTGGATGTCTATCGTCACAAGCAAGTACAGGCTAATCAATTCATTTGTAAAGGAATGACATCCATCCAAAGTTGGGTCCGGGTGAAAAAAAGTAAAAAACACAACCGTCCGTCTTGTCAATGGATCACCATGTGGACAGTTAAAACTTTTTTTTAAAATTTACACCAGTTAAACAGATATATTAGATCTACTCATCAACCAAATTTCAGCTTTTTGGTTTCATCAAAATCTGAGAGGGTCATAAAGGAACCTTTCAGAAAACTGGTTGATTTGACACGGAATGACCCCCAGAGAATTACTGGCCCCAATGTTGCCCCAAAGTTACTGGCGCGGAAGATATAGGCACATTTTACCAACGCATAAACAGGACATACATGGCAAGCATTTTATAGAATCAGATGGCGGCGGTTTGTCACTGAGTGAAGAGCTTCTACAACACACTGTTTGATCATCATGCCTCAGAAGAATGACTAAAATAATGTGACACAAGTAAAGTCAATAAGGTTTATTATTTTCAATGAACAAGACCAGGCAAAGCCTATAGGCGCCAGACCCTGAATACAGCCAATAAGGTAGGCGCCCAGTAGTAAGAGTGCAGGTCTCCTCCCACCTGTTCGGTCAGCACGATCTATCTTATCCATTGTTATAAGTACAACTCCTGCTTAGTTATGGAACACAGGAGGAAAACATTTCTGTTTTGACTGGTGTGCTAGATGCCCTCGTCCTTGCTGACAGAGAACTATTCTGCACCCTCTCACAACCCCCCCTCTCAGTACTTTTCCACTAGATCTTGACTGTATTATTTAATTATTTATATAATATTATTTATTCTTGGGCCTACTTTAACAGTTTCACAAAACAGCTTACTTCCACACTCCCTACAATAATAAACCAAAGACTGAAATTCTGTGTCTATAACTTAGCATAAAATCATTTTATCAAGGAAATATAATCCTAATACATTAAATATTATTCTGATAACTAATAATCTCATTCTGTATTTTCCCCATTTAATTACTTTGGAATTACTCACTTTCATTCCGGCAGGGACTCAAACAGAGGGCGGTAGTAACAAAATAACTAGCTAGCTTGCTATCGTTGGTTAACTTTAACTGGTGATGGTAGGAATATCTAGTCTGCAATTACTGAGAACTAAATCTTCAAAAATATTAGCTAGCTAGCTATTTCAGTTAAGATCCGTCTAATATTTTCACTCACTTGTCTGCATACGCTGGCATAGATCGCCAAAGCTTGCAAAATACTTCTCTCTTCTCATCATCATGCCCAAGCCAAGGCCAACGATCTGGCCAGTGAGGCTGGAAAACTCTCTTTCGTTTTTGTTCATACTCCCTATCATTGTCGCGGAGTTCTTCTGGTGAAAGGTGTTTTCTTTTTTTGCTTGCTTTTTTGCCTGGTGTTTGGCCTGCAGGTGCCTTCAGAAACATATTCAAAATGCGGCTACAATGTATGCGGCTTGTCTTCACCTCATTAAATTTTTGCGCGCTGGTGCGTTACCACGGCCAATCAGAGTAGCGAATGTAACCTTGCAAAGGTTTTTTTTTTTCGCGAAGCTTACAGCTGATCATTGTGTCTCCCTCTGTGCTCTCTGCTTGTCATCTAAGTGAACAGAAGCTAACCTGACCTCTGCATGCTACAAAGTTAAACCTGGCACATTTCTTAAAATTTTAAAGCAATTTTACTTTTTATAAAAAAAATTTACAGTTTCAAAATAATAAAAAAAGGAAAAAAGCCCTGTGCAAAAGTTTGGGAACCCTGTCAGTTAGTGCTTTGTAACTCCTCCTCGGCAACTATAACAGCTTGCAAACGCTCCCTGTAGCCAGCTAAGAGTATTTCAATTATAACTTTTGGAATTTTTCTCCATTCTTCCTGGCAGAACACCTCTAGCTCAGAAATATTCTTTGGCCTCCTTGCACGCACGGCATGTTTGAGATCTCTCCACAGATTTTCAATAATATTTAAGTCTGGGGACTGTGGTGGCCATTCCAAAACGTTCATATGTCTTTCCTGGAGGTACGTCATGGTTGATTTTGAGATATGCTTTGGATCATTGTCTTGCTGGAATACCCAACCTCTCTTCAACTTCTATGTCTGGACTGACCTTTAGAATTGCCTCTAGAATTTCTTGATATTTGGTGGAATCCATTCTTTCCACCCGCTCTATGGCTCAAACGGCAAAAATGCTGCCTCCGAAGGCAGCATTTGAAGGCAGGAAGACATCGAGGCATGTCTCATTCCAAAGTTTGCATAAAATGCTGCCTTCTAAGGCACCTTAGAAGGCAGCATCACCTTGTATCCTTCTCCGGGTATGATATCCCATAAGTCTTTGCGATTACATCAGCGTTGTCACTTCCGTTAAATTAATGGCAGCCGAAAACAAGAATGCTTTTTTACGTTATTTAATACACTGGAATAGTGTATCTGATGTTTTTAAGCCTCTGTGAGCTTTCCAGTAACTAGCCAGCTAACTTGCTAGCAAGCTGACGTAGCGTAACGAACAAACAAACACTTATCTCAACATCAGATACACTATTCCAGTGTATTAAATAATTAAAATGCATTTTTATATATAACTACAACAAATTATGGAGCTTACTGCATATTCAGACTGTAAAAAAAACTCCTCTGGTGTCGTTGTTTTTGGGCACCATTAATTTAACGGAAGTGAGAACCCTGATGTAATCACAAGGCACCTTAGAAGGCAGCAAAGGGGTTGCTTTGCTGTGACACTGTTGGATGAGTTATCTAGAATTGAAGGCACACTTAACCAGCATGCCTACCACAGCATCTTTTCATCTGTTATGAGAACTGATCGGAACCAACCACTCACAGACACCAAAGAATAGTAGGAGTAAGGCTTTATTCAAGGTCGACAGAACAAGGGTCAGAGTCCAGCAAACAGTGCAATGTAGGCAAGGCAGAATCGTAGTCAGTTCCAGGCAGGGGTCAAAGTCCAGCAAACAGGGCAATTTCTGGGCAGAAACGAAGTCCAGAACAGGCAGGCGTCAGAACCAGGAGATCCGTCAGAGCTGGAGAACAGGAGGGCGAAGGGCTGGAGCAGGGCTAGGACGGGGAAGGGCAGGCGGCCAGGAGGACTGAAACAGTACTGGACAGGAACTGGCAAGACAGGCAGGAGAACAGGAACTGGACGGCTAGACAAAGGACTAGAAACAGGAACTCGGAACAGGAAAGGAGGAGGCAGGAATCAAATGCTGGAAAGACTGAGATAAGCACAAGGCAGGGCACAAGATGATCTGGCACAGAACAAAGAAACGGGGGAGTTTATATGCCAGATTAACGATGAGACAACGAGGAACAGGTGAGACAAAACAACACGAGGAAACACATATCAGGTGCAGGAAGTGGAGACAAAATGAGGAAAAGGGAAAACGTAGAACGGACTACAAATACTGAAAATACATAGAAACGGAAAAACCAGGAACAGACTAAGACGTAGAGGCACGGGACGTGACATCATTGGCAGGAAAAAGAAGGGAAAAATCCAAAAATAACCCATGTTTGGGGCTTTATTGTGTGGATGTCTGAAGTTGTATCTGAATTCTGTGTATTTGCATGAGGTCAGGAGGTACAGAAGTTATGGTTCTTAAGGGCTGTGAGTCTGTGGTCATTGTGGTTATTTCTGTAGGAAAAAACCCTGAAACGTGGCAAACTCTCTGTGCAAAATTTGCATCAGTGCATATCACATGCTGTTCTGTGCCTTCTCAGGTCCTAACACTGGCCAGTAATGAGCGGATACCGCTGACGTCGTCCATGCGGCTGGTGTTTGAGATCAGCCACCTGAGGGCTGCCACCCCAGCAACGGTCTCCAGGGCTGGGATCCTGTATGTTAGCCCTCAGGACCTGGGCTGGAGCTTGTGAGTAGTGCCCAGCGCGGAAACCTCCTTTTATGTTATTTTAAAGAGCTCTGCCACCTTTGGAATGAAAGCGTTAATTCTCCTGTGTTTCACCTGCTGCATTTTTTTACTCCACATTATAGTATGATTATATGATTATGGTAATTATTGAGTCTTTTCAGCAAGGTTTTTCTTTCTTTTTTAGGTATGTAACGAGCTGGATTGATACTCGACATGCTCAATCAGAAAGAGCTAATCTGACTATATTGTTTGACAAGTATGTTCCATACTGCTTAGAGCAAGTGAGGTGTAATCTGAAAACGATTACACCAATTCCTGAGAACAGTATGGTGCAGGTACGTAGGGGTCTTAGCTCCCATCAGGTTTCATTTCTTCTAATTCTTTATCCTTTCTGTGGCCGCCTGCTGGAGCTGAACTTCTTAATTAGAGACTTTTGAGTGTTCTTTAGTCAAAACTTTTATTTGTTGCTTGTGATTTCTGCGACAACTGAATTAGCACTGGGTGAGAACCCCGAGAATGGCTGCATGCTCTACCTCAGCATTTCTGTTGTTTGATTGATTTGTCAAAATGGTTAGGTAGGTTAAACCTTTGCTTTTCTTATGGAGGATTATTCAACCCAAAATGAAAATGAAAACGAAAACGAAAATGAAAATGAAAACGAAAATGAAAATGGAAAATGAAAATGGAGGATTATTCAGCCCGAAATTAAAATTAAAATTAAAATTAAAATCTTTTCATTTTCGTTTTCATTTTCATTTTCATTATCGTTTTCGTTTTCATTTTCATTTTCATTTTATGGTCAAGCAAGCAGGGTGCGCCTCATACAGGTTTAGTGCAGTAGCACTTAATGAACACTAGGGGGAGCATAGCATAGGGATGGGTAACAGTCTATGCTTGATACTATGCTCTCAGGGCACTCGTACGTTTTAATGGATGAAATGATGAAGAATCTGAGCAGTGTTATAAAGTATTCTTGTTTTATGAAAGAAACGGAGCTAGCTAGCCAGCGCTACGCTGTGTAGGCTATAGGTCAAACCTGCGAGGTGGAAAATCCAGGTTCAGAAAGTGAAAGTCCTCCCCAATCATTTGTTCCAATCACCTGGATTTGCTAATTATCACAATTCTTCAGCCAAGAGGTAGGAGCTAACTAGGCTAATTAGTGAAATCGTGAGTTCATGGGTGGAAGAAACACGGCAGGACTTTTACTTTCTGACCCCTAGAATTTCCACCTCTGCAAACCTGGTAGTAGCCTACCATAGGCTACATTGTGCCAGGTTAAACGTTGGATTGGATCAGTTGTATTGGACTGCTGGAAATAAATTAAATCCTCTCTTAAAATAAATGAAAAGACCGCAAATGAGTCACTGGATCGTTTAAACTTTTAACCTGGCTCCGGTACTTTAAGCGAACATTAAGGCATTGCTTCAAAAAGTCTATCGACAGCCAGATTCTATAACTACTATATGTTATACAAATTGAGAAATGTTAATGTAGGCTATTTGAAAGTGAGTCGGCTTCGACATACAAAGAATCCAGGGTTAAATCTTAAATTGAGCTTGCTAGCGGTTTATTATTATCCTAAAATAGCTCTCATAAGTGTTTCTCTCATAAGTGTTACTGTCCCATCTATCGTTAATTGTGTTTACTGTATTACACACTTCATGTGTGTGCATGTGGACCGTTTAGGCTACATTTTTAACCTGGCTCCGATAGATCTAGCTAGCCTACTTCAAACAAACATTAAGGCATAGCTTCTAAAAGTCTATCGAGACATTAATGTATTTGAAAGTCGGCTTTGTGATATACAGAAAATCCAGGGTGGAAATTTAAATTAGCTGTCTAACCCCTTAATCTCGTTTAGTAGCTAGGCTACACCTCTGCTCCGTGAAATTCCCTCAGGGAAAAAACAACGACACACTTGGCAGGTTCCAAGTTTAGACATTCTCGTTTATTTTTCAGGATTCTAGCTCCGATGTGTATTAAAACAACCGGATAGAATAAAACGTCATAGCACCATTTTGTGCGTTCCATTTTCAGCTGTCTTCAGCAATATTTTTTCTTTCATAACAATGCAAAAACGCACCTTTCATGCCCTAGCCTATTCATATTTGCGACCATATTTTTTGACGACCGTCATGAATCTTGCTAGCTTTTAGAAGCTATGCTTTAATGTTCGTTTGAAGTAGGCTAGCTAGATCTATCGGAGCCAGGTTAAAATAAACGGTCCAGTGACTCATGGTACACACATGAAGTGTGTAGCCTAATACAGTAAACACAATTAACGATAGATGGGTAACATAAACACTTATGAGAGCTATTTTAGGATAATAATAAACAGCTAGCAAGCTCAATTTAAGATTTAACCCTGGATTTTTTGTATGACGAAGCCGACTCACTTTCAAATAGCCTACATTAACATTTCTCATTTTGCATAACATATACACTGCCCGGCCAAAAAAAAAGTCGCCATTGCACCCGTCATGCATAGTGCCCACTGTACAAGCCTCTAGAGGCAGTGTTATGATCTGGGGTTGCTTCAGTTGGTCAGGTCTAGGCTCAGCAACATTATGCAGCAATAAAATGAAGTCAGCGAAGTACCTGAATGTACTGAATGACCAGGTTATCCCATCAATGGGCATATGCCAGGATGACAATGCCAAGATTCATCGGGCTCAAATTGTGAAAGAATGGTTCAGGGAGCATGAGGAATCATTTTCACACATGAATTAGCCACCAGATTCCTGACCTTAACCCCATTGAAAGTCTTTGGGATGTGCTGGAGAACACTTTACGGAGTGGTTCGACTCTCCCGTCGTCAATACAAGATCTCAGCCAAAAACTTATGCTACTCTGGATGGAAATAAATGTTGTGACATTGCAAGGTTGTCGAAACAATGCCACAACAAATGCGCGCCGTAATCAAAGCTAAAGGCGGTCCAACGAAATATTAGAGTGTGCAACTTTTTTTTTGGCCGGGCAGTGTAGAATAGAATCTGGCTGTCGATAGACTTTTTGAAGCAATGCCTTAATGTTCGCTTAAAGTACCGGAGCCAGGTTAAAAGTTTAAACGATACAGTGACTCATTTGCGGTCTTTTCATTTATTTTAAGAGAGGATTTCATTTATTTCCAGCAGTCCAACACAACTGATCCAATCCAACGTTTAACCTGGCACAATGTAGCCTATGGTAGGCTACTACCAGGTTTGCAGAGGTGGAAATTCCAGGGGTCAGAAAGTAAAAGTCCTGCCGTGTTTCTTCCACCCATGAACTCACGATTTCACTAATTAGCCTAGTTAACTCCTACCTCTTGGCTGAAGAATTGTGATAATTAGCAAATCCAGGTGATTGGAACAAATGATTGGGGAGGACTTTCACTTTCAGAACCTGGATTTTCCACCTCGCAGGTTTGACCTATAGCCTACACAGCGTAGCGCTGGCTAGCTAGCTCCGTTTCTTTCATAAAACAAGAATACTTTATAACACTGCTCAGATTCTTCATCATTTCATCCATTAAAACTTACGAGTGCCCTGAGAGCATAGTATCAAGCATAGACTGTTACCCATCCCTATGCTATGCTCCCCCTAGTGTTCATTAAGTGCTACTGCACTAAACCTGTATGAGGCCCACCCTGCTTACTTGACCATACCCCCTCATTTACATAGATACAGTTCGAAAATGATAATGAAAATGAAAACGAAAATGAAAATGAAAATGAAAACGAAAATGAAAAGATTTTAATTTTAATTTTGGGCTGAATAATCCTCCATTTTCATTTTCCAAATTTCATTTTCATTTTCGTTTTCGTTTTCATTTTCATTTTAATTTTGGGCTGAATAATCCTCCATAGTTTCTTTCTTTTTATTAAAAGTGCCTGTTTTCCTTCTCTTTCCTTGATCAGACCCTGTGTTCGCTCCTGGACTGCCTGCTGACTCCAGAGAACACCCCCCCGGACTCCCCCAGGGAGCTGTATGAGCTTTATTTTGTCTTTGCCTGTGTCTGGGCCTTTGGGGGTGCCCTCTTCCAGGACCATGTGAGTGCTCAGTCCCCCCCTCCCATGTGGTGTTACAGGTGGGTTATCTCTGCCCCCAATGTGGTGTTACAGGAGGGTTATCTCTGCCCCCAATGTGGTGTTACAGGAGGGTTATCTCTGCCCCCCAATGTGGTGTTACAGGAGGGTTATCTCTGCCCCCAAATGTGGTGTTACAGGAGGGTTATCTCTGCCCCCCAATGTGGTGTTACAGGTGGGTTATCTCTGCCCCCAATGTGGTGTTACAGGAGGGTTATCTCTGCCCCCAATGTGGTGTTACAGGAGGGTTATCTCTGCCCCCCAATGTGGTGTTACAGGAGGGTTATCTCTGCCCCCCAATGTGGTGTTACAGGAGGGTTATCTCTGCCCCCCAATGTGGTGTTACAGGAGGGTTATCTCTGCCCCCCAATGTGGTGTTACAGGAGGGTTATCTCTGCCCCCCAATGTGGTGTTACAGGAGGGTTATCTCTGCCCCCCAATGTGGTGTTACAGGAGGGTTATCTCTGCCCCCCAATGTGGTGTTACAGGAGGGTTATCTCTGCCCCCCAATGTGGTGTTACAGGAGGGTTATCTCTGCCCCCCAATGTGGTGTTACAGGAGGGTTATCTCTGCCCCCCAATGTGGTGTTACAGGAGGGTTATCTCTGCCCCCCAATGTGGTGTTACAGGAGGGTTATCTCTGCCCCCCAATGTGGTGTTACAGGAGGGTTATCTCTGCCCCCCAATGTGGTGTTACAGGAGGGTTATCTCTGCCCCCCAATGTGGTGTCACAGGAGGGTTATCTCTGCCCCCCAATGTGGTGTTACAGGAGGGTTATCTCTGTTGAGTCTGGTTTGATCTGGTTTTATCTGTCTCGGCATCTCTCAGCTTATTGACCACCGGTCTGAGTTCAGCCGCTGGTGGACCAAGGAGATGAGATCAGTGAAGTTTCCCTCCCAGGGAACTGTCTTTGACTACTTCATCGACACCGAGACCAACAAGTTTGCTCCCTGGAGCGACAGAATTACTTCCTTTGAGCTAGAACCTGACATTCCCCTGCAGGTAAACTATATTTTTACTCACAATCACCAGGCTATTAACCTTTAAAAGACTTACGAAAGGCCTTGAAGGTGCTGTAATATTTCAGGCTTTCAAGTTTGTGGAGGACCTGCCACCTGCATTGAAACAATCTCCAAAGTCCCTGCTGATTTTATGGGTCCTGGTATTTGTTCTCAATGACAAATTCATAGCCTTGCTTGTACCCTTCAGTTTCTTTTCTGAAGACAAGATTTAAAGGAGCTATATGTAACATTGACACCGAGCGTTTAAAATGGGTACTGCAGTCCAAATTCACAATATTGCAGAGAGTTGTCTCCACCCGCCCCCTCCTCCCCAGACTCGAAGCTCACGCAGGTTGCCAGGTTGATGAACGAACACGAGCGCAAGATGAGCCAAGCTCAACATTATATTTTGGGACGAGCTTATTCTATTTTGACAATGACAAGCGACGACCTACACTGTAAGTTGATCAGTTAATGTATACGTTTGCAATTTATTTATTGTTTGCAAATTATAAACCAGCTCATGTGGATTTTTTATAACTCTGTCAATGTTAGCTAGATGCATGGCTGGCTATGTTTACGGTCACACAGATATAAGCTAACGGTATGTTTAGCTAGTAAGTATATACATATATATATTTAAATCTTTTAGCTAGCTAGCTAAATGAAAACGATGTTGAACTTAGCATAGGCATTCGTAAATCGGCTGTCGGAGTGCCGGAGTACATCTGGTTGTTCGTAATGGGCAGTGGGAGTCAACTCGGAGAATAGTGAATCACATGGGCCAAAACAAATACAGACGTTCCGACCCGGAATGGAAATTTCAAAGGAGAACATACTGGCTGTAGCATTGTTGTTGGAGAAGCCAGTATTTCGACTTAGCATGTTTCCTTAATCTCTGATGACATATCATGGTCATTTTATGATTTAGTACAGTAAATTTGTTACATATAGTTTTACATTTTCTTAAACCGCCCAAATTTACTGCTTTTCTCCATTTCATACAGCAGAAGTATTAATGGAGCTTCAGTACAGGAGATAAAAATGTATGGTATCTTGCAATTTAATAGTTGAAAAGATGCAATTGGAAAGATCATAAATTGTGACGAAGTGCATGGTTCATTGTTAGAAGTTGGTTTGAGAATGACTGCAAAGTGTGATTAACGAGGTGTTCAATGCGCCGTGTGGCTCCGCACAGCGCTGATAATGCTGTGCATTGCAATAAATAAAACAAAGTGCCTGCAGCTTCATAAAAACGATTAAAAAATGTAATAAATGCTGCTTTAGCTCCTCGTGGGTGGAGTTCACATCCATCATATCACTCCACCAAACCTGCAGGGGGCACCAGACCAGCAGGACCAGAGAGGAAATGATGAGAGCGAAAGAGAAAGAACATGACTTAGTTGGCTTTGTTTGCTGTCACTGGGATTATTATTGATGATTAATTATATAACAATTATTATATAACAATCATAAGTGTGCAGCCTTTCAATCTACATTGCTGTGGAACTGGCTGAGAATTGAGGCAGAATATAACAATGACGTTGCCAGAAGAATATCTGTGCATGTTGATATTCTGCCTTTGTTGTACACACTAAGGGCCTCTCTGTGCTTTAAACTCACTTTCTAGTTTAAAACCACTCTGCTTTAAACCCTGTGTGCTTTAATCCCGCAGACAACCCATTGGCCATGGTGTCGGCACCATGAGATTGCTAAACTCAGACATAAATTGATCCTGCAACCAAACAACAAACCATGCCTTTATTAGTACACATTAGTGACACAGTGGACAGTAGTGTCTATCTGGGAGTTCAAATATTCTTTCCCCACCAAAAAATCGTATTCCATCAAAGCAACAAGATAAAGCTGACAATAGCCCAAGCATATGCAAATACAGCAGTGAAAAATGCTGCATACTTAATAGTGAAATAAGTGAAATTCCAGTGTAATTATAACACGGCATTCTACTATCAATATCTTCTACTAAATATAAAATACATTTCAGTCAGGACCACTGGCATTAAAATCTTTATTAACATTAATAAAGCAACAGTTAGGTTTGGTGTATGGTTTTGTTGAAAAAGCCCTCCTGCCCATCCACACAAGCATGCATGGATGAGGCAGGGAGGGCAGCAGCAAAACCCCCCCATAGGGGTACACTCAGAACAGATCCAGCAGCAATGTGAATGGTTTTATCGATTCCATTCCATTTAGAGATATATAGCGCTTTTTAACGCGCTATTGTCGTGTGAAGCACCTTACAGAGAACCGGGTCTGAACCCCCGTAGAGCACACCTAGGGCGCCGGTGGCAAGGAAAAACTCCCTGTTAGCAGGAAGAAACCTTGGGCAGAACCTGACTCTGAGGGGGGAGCCCATCCGCCACTGACAGGCACCGGGTACTGGAGAGCTGATTATAGAATACATGTAAAAAGACATAAAACTGGAAACAAATGTCAATGAAAATATAACTGAGCTGGTGACGACACGATTTGAAGGTCAACAGGTGGTACCGTCAGGCAGGAGACAGGCGTGCTGCTGGAGCTGAACCAGCTGGTTTAGAGGAGGGTGCTCAGTCGATCTATAGCTACCTCTCCAGGCAGTTGTCTGAAGAGGGAAAAGAGGAAAAAGCTAATATGTATGTACTGTATACATATATATATATATATATATATATATATATATACACAGTACACAGTGCCCTCCACTATTATTGGCACCCCTGGTAAAGATGAGTAAAAAGGGTTATAAAAAATTCACCGTTTGGTCAATTAGCTCAATGTCACACTGGAAAAAATTATAAAAATCCAACCTTCAATTGAAGTAAATTTATTATGAGAAAAAAAAATCCCTCATCAAGAAATAATTATTTTTAACAAAAGCATGTGTGCCACAATTATTGGCACCTCTGCATTTATGTATAGAATAAAGTAATAATTTTTAATATTTGGTCGCATATCCTTTGCATGCCACGACTTCCTGATGTCTGTGACCCAACAACATCAAAAGACTCTTGATATCTTTAAGGGTTGTTTCTCCTGACAAATTTTCCTATTGAACTCTATGGAAAAATAAGTCAGGAGAAACAACCCTTAAAGGGTTAGTTCGGAATTTTGGACATAATGTCTCAATTACGACTTACCCATGATGTAGTTGATTGATGGAAACCATTTTCAGATAATTCCATGCTGTCCCTTCTTTTGGACATACACACATTGCTAATGCTAGCGCAACTCGTAAGAAAGTAGTAGCATCCACTACCAAACGCACTTAAACACTCCAAGGTGCACCCAAAGCAAATAAAATACGACGACAGTCTATCGGGGTTATTTTCAGTGATTATACCATCATTTTTCAAGTCAAACTATCGTTGAATCCTTTACTTTGTGCTCATCTAAATTCTCCGTGGAAGTACGGCGTTAGTTTAGTAGGTAACGTAAAGTAGCCTATAGCTCTGCCGTCCAAAAACAATATCGCGCGTGTGAAAGAATCAGACTCGTAGTATTGTTAGCTAACGTTCAGATAAGATGGTATTTCGTTGTGTATTTCAAGATTGTTCAAATCATGCAAAAAAAAAATGGGCACCACAAAGTTTTCACCGATTTCCAGTGGAAGATCAACAAAGAAAACAGCTGTGGCTTCTTGCTGCTCACATGGATGTCACCAATTGAGACTCTAAAAAAGTTTGTAGTGACCATTTCACGGAGGATGACTATGTGAAAATCAAAAAAGGACGGGCGGGACATCCTCTACTGAAGGAGACTGCTGTGCCATCACCTGTTTTTCTTCATGCACCGAAAACAACTGACGAGCAGGTAACTAATAAATGATTGCATGCGTGATCTATCTATTCAGCTAGCTAGCTAGCTAGTTGCCACGGTTGGGAAGTCATGGAAGTGGTCAAACTTTTCCTGCAAATTGGTAGCCAGTGTGCTTGCTTGTATATGCTGTGTTATTCTGTAGCATGTTTGTGTTTAGCTGACTTGTTGTCTACCAAATATGTAACTTTACAGCAAAACGGATTGTGTCGGCAACTGTGGAGTACAGCAGATAGCCTACAGGCAGATACCCTGGCTAATCTACAGCTAGCTCCGCCGCCGTACTTCCACTGAGAATTTAGGTGAGCACAAAGTAAAGGATTCAACGATAGTTTGACTTGAAAAATGATGGTATAATCACTGAAAATAACCCCGATAGACTGTCGTCGTATTTTATTTGCTTTGGGTGCACTGTGGAGTGTTTAAGTGCGTTTGGTAGTGGATGCTACTAGTTTCCTACGAGTTGCGCTAGCATTAGCAATGTGTGTATGTCCAAAAGAAGGGACAGGATGGAATTATCTGAAAATGGTTTCCATCAATCAACTACATCATGGGTAAGTCGTAATTGAGACATTATGTCCAAAATTCCGAACTAACCCTTTAAAGTGATCCATCCATATCTACTGCATATATGGCAGCAGAGTGATGATTTGAGGCTTGTTTGATACCTCAGACCCTTGATGACTTTCAGCCATTTTGCCAACCATGTATTCCATACTGCTCCAGCATTATATACAGCTAAATCTAGTCACACCCCCAATTCCCATAGAGATCAATTCAAATGCAGAGAAGTTATAGTATTGCTTGTAAGAGTACCAGAAAATAAGATATCAAGAGTCTTTTGATATTGTTGGGTCACAGACATTAGGCTAGTAGTAACGTTAGGCTAGTAGCCTATTGAAATGTCAGATGCCTCGTTATTTAATCTGCAGCATTTTTGAGCAAGCTAACTTTTTTAACTTTTAAATTTCACATAGCTATTGCTATAATGAATCTGAAACATTAATGACACTTACACATATCCCATTATTACCCAGCCAAATATGCATTCAAATGCAAATAAAGACTTTCCTTTTCTTACTACAAACTACAAATGCCGCCATTTTTCTTACTGTCACATCACCGGTGCTCAGGTCAGATAAATCGGAGTTCTGAAATGATGCCCAAATTTCAGAGCAGTAATTCCGTTCAGTTTCATTTTTCACAAGTCGGATCTCGTTTTTTACATGTTCCAAGTTGTCTTGAACGCAGAATTAACTCTATAAACTTTGCCCCCAGTGGTTGAGACGTGTCCGTCTCAATTACAGTATTCATGTTTGTCTGAAATGATAAACTACACCTTTAAGAAAACCCTGTAAATTTTGACGCAGTATTTTTTATTTTTTTCTTCCCGCCACCACCCCCCCTCTTCGGAGGTCAACTTTATTTTTATAGTGTTATTTACAAAAAGGTTTTATGCTGGAGCCTCTCTGAAGGAGGGAAAACAAAATTAAGTGAACAATAAAGTTAAGCAAACAAAGTGCCATAAAACAAGACAATACAACAAAAAACAAAAACAAAAAGTGGATAGGGGGAGATGTACTAATGTAGAAATATAATAGTAATAATGAAATGTTATGTATGTGTATGAGTATGTGTGTGAGTGTGTGGTGCATGTGTGCGTGCATGTGTGTGTGCGTGAGAGAAGGGTGGGGTTGGCTAACAGGCAAGTTCAGGTGGAATTGTAGGTTATTGGTAAATTAAGGGTATTGATAAATGGTTCCCAGTTTTCTCTAAATTGCAACATTTTATTGTGGATAGAGGCAGTTATTTTCTCCATTGAAATGTGTTCTATTAGAAGATTTAACCAATGCGTTGTATTTAATGTATTTCTAGTTTTCCAGTGTATGAGGATTGTTTTTTTGGCGATAGTTAAGGCTGTAAGTAAGGACTTGGTGTTTTGGATTGTTGGTGTGATTACTGAGATGTATCCAAATAAGCAGAGAGAAGGGGATAGTGGAATGTCGCAGTTTAAGGACAGGGATATTGTGTCAGTAATTTTGTACCAGAAACTTTGGATGGGTGGGCAGAGCCAGGTGGCATGAAAGTAGTTATCTGGGGTGTCTAGTGTGCAATGTGAGCAAATGTCTATCTGTTAGTCCCATTTTGTACATTTTGTGCTGGGTGATATGTGCTCTATGGTTTACCTTAAAGGTTGTATCAGCGATTTTGGGTGGAAACATACATTTTTTTTTTTTTCTCACGATCCGCTAGCTGCCCGCCCCATAAGCAGGCCGTCAAAAAACCGCGTCTCTGTAGGCAGCCTATGCTCCGAGATCGTACACAAAAACAAATGGTACTACCAACTACTCAAAACCAAAATAAACAGTATTCCAACCAATCACAATGATCTGCACAAACGCTAATACTCTTATCTCGCTGAAATCTTGACGGATTTACAAACGGTTTGGTTTCTTACAAACGTTATTAACGTGGTTATAATTCTGGATGCTTGAACACTATTTTTTAAAACATAACATAATTATTCATAAGTATGTTTGTTTGGGATTTCGGTTCAGAAGTGACGTCACGTTTGTGCAGATAATTGTGATTGGTTGGAATACTGTTTATTTTGGTTTTGAGTAGTTGGTAGTACCATTGTTTTTGTGTACGATCTCGGAGCATAGGCTGCCTACAGAGACGCGGTTTTTTGACGGCCTGCTTATGGGGCGGGCAGCTAGCGGATCGTGAGGAAAAATCAGATGAATGTGATCATTTATGTTTCCACCCAAAATCGCTGATACAACCTTTAAACTGAATTAGTTGTAAGTTAGTGTTGTTAGTCATAGTGAATGTGTTCCTTCATATTTGTGTCCAAAAATCGGCGCTGGGAGAGATTGCTAAATCTTGTTCCCATTTTGCAGACGGGAGTGATATAGCTGTGTCAGTCCGCGTTAATAATTTATAAAATTTGGAAAGCATTTTCTTAGTTGTGATTTGGTGGATTTCTTCAATTAAGGAGGGTGGGCGTAAATCATTCTGTGATATATTGATTTTAGATTTGAGGACAGATTTGAACTGTAGGTATTGTAGATATTGTTCTCTCCCAACGCCGTACCTCTGGACCAGGTCTTTGAAAGTTATGAGAGTGTTGTCTAAGAAAATATGATGAAGATGTGTGATACCTTTTTGTTTCCATGTGGTGAAGTTAAGTAGAGATTTATTTATCTGAAAATTTGGATTGTGCCAAATTGGGGTATTTTTGCAGGGTGATAGAGTAGTATTTGTGATTTTGGTGATTTTCCACCAAGCTGTCAGGGTTGTAGAGATTACTGTATTTAGAAAGTAACTGTGGTGTTTTATGGCAGTACCAAGGAATGGTAGATCTGATATTGAAATTTCCTTGCATGTTTCCTGTTCTATTTCTTTCCAGGTGTTATCTTGTTGGCTATGGTGAATCCATTTACAGATGTATTGAAATTGGTTGGCTAGATAATAATAATTGAAGTTGGGTGCTTCAAGTCCTCCTTCATCTTTTTCTTTTGTAATGTGGTTAGTTTAATTCTCGGTTTCTTGTTTTTCCAGTGGAATTTAGTGGTTATTGAATCCAGAGAGTTAAGCCAATTGGAGGTGGGTTTGGTGGGAGTCATGGTGAAAAGATAATTGACTTTTGGAAGGATTGACATTTTTCCGTTGTTATTCTGCCTAGTAGGGAAAGAGGAAGATTCATCCAGCGGAGTAGATCATCTTCTATTGTTTTAATTAATGGGGTGAAGTTGAGATGGAATAACTCTGACAGCTTGGGTGAAATGTTAATACCTAAATATCTAATGTTCCCAGTGGAGAAGGGGAGGGATGTTTTTTGGGTTACGACATTCCAACTGTCTTTATCTAAGGGTAGAATGGTAGATTTAGTCCAGTTTATGGAGTAGTTGGACACTTTTGAGAATGTATTTATGAGTTTAATGACTTCCTGTAGCGAGTTTGTTGGTTCTTGCAAGTATAATAACACATCATCTGCATAAAGGCTGATCTTGTGGTGAGTATTGTGGGTTATGATTCCCTTAATGTTTTGGTTCTGTCTGATTGCTGCTGCGAGGGGTTCGATAAATATGGCGAATAGAGAGGGAGAGAGTGGACATCCTTGCCTGGTCCCCCTGTGTAAAGTGAAACTTTGTGATGTGATTCCATTAGTAGTGACTGTGGCCATAGGTGAGGTGTATAATATCCTTATCCAATGAATAAGCGATTGTCCGAAACCAAATTTTTGTAATGTTGCAAACAGAAATTCCCAGTTAACCTTGTCAAAAGCTTTTTCTGCATCTAATGAGGTAATTATTGTTTTTAGGTTGTTTTGTTTTGTTAGATTCATTACATTGAATAATCTGCACATGTTGTTTGATGAGTGTCGTCCTTTAATGAAACCGGTTTGGTCTGGATGAATTATGATTGGGGTGACGGTTTCAATTCTAGTGGCTAATGCTTTGCTGATTATCTTGACATCTGTGTTGATGAGTGATAGGGGCTGGTAGTTAGAGGGTATGGTTGGGTCTTTGTCAGGCTTAAGTACTACTGAGATAAGGGCTGTATTCATATGAGTTGGGATTTTGGAGTTGTGTTTTATTTCGAGTGTCATTCTTATGAATAGTGGAGATATGGTATTCCAGAAGTGTTTGAAGAATTTGGCGGGGAAACCATCAGGTCCTGATGCTTTATTATTAGGCATCTGATTTAGTGCTTTGTGGAATTAATTCAGTGTCAATGGTTTATCCAGTACTTCTGCATGTTCTTTGGATAGTTGTGGTAGGGTTATGTTAGTTAGAAATGAGTTGATGTCTACTGATGTAGGTTCATGGTCTGAACTGTATAGTTTGTTGTAGAATGTCCGGAAAGTACTATTTATGTCCTGTGGTGTTACCATGATCTTCCCCGCTGAGTCCTTTATGACCGGGATTATTGACTTTTCTTTATTTCGTTTTAGTTGATTTGCCAGATATTTTCCTGATTTGTTGTTGTGTTCAAAGTGTTCTTGAGTCTCTGTATTAGAAATTGTGTTTTTTCATTTAAGATTTCATTAAGTTGAACTTGTAATTTACTCAGTTCAGTTTGTGTTTTTTCCTTGGCATCATTAGCATAAGCATCACTTAGGTCTTTGATTTTTTGTTCTAGGTATTTTTCGAATTGTTGATCTCTTTTTTTCTTGTATGTTGAGTATGATATAATTTTGCCCCTCAGTACTACTTTACTTGTTTCCCATAGTAATGTGGGAGATTTCCAGAGAATCGTTTATTTCCATGAAGGAGGCCCACTCTTTATTGAAAAATGAGTCAAAGTCAGCATCTTTAAGCAGGGATATGTTGAAGCGCCATTTGGGGGCGGGCTGTTTGGGTTGTTTACTATTTAACTTGAAGGAGACTGGGGCATGGTCACTGATTATGATGGGGTGAACTTCTGCATCTGAGATGTCTGTAAGAATTGAGTTACTGATGAGAAAATAGTCTATGCGAGAGAATGATTTATGGAGGGGTGAAAAGTATGAGTATTCCCTAGTTGTTGGGTTTTTCAGTCGCCAACTATCGCCAAGACCAAAATCTCTCATATATTGTTTTATTGTTTCAGTGGAGTGTATTACCTGATGTACTTGATCTGTCCAGGATTGGATTAATTAAAGTCACCTCCAATTATAATAGTTGAGTTGTTGAGATCTGAAAGAGCAGAGAAAAATTAGTGAAAAAATGTGGGGTCATCATTATTTGGGGCATAGATGTTAGCAATAGTTAGGTTGTTGTTATGGATGGAGGCGTTAATGATTATATATCTTCCATAGGGATCTGCAATGGTGGTATTGTGAATTAGTGGAATTTTCTTATTTATTAAAATGGAAACACCTCTTTGCTTAGAGTTGAATGGTGCTGAAAAGATTTGATTGAATTGTGATGATTTTAATTTCTGATGATTTGATTCTGTTAGGTGCATCTCTTGTAGCAGGCATATGTCTGCCTGCAGTTTGATTAAGTGATTTAGAACTTTAGTCTTTTTTGCCTGTGAGCCAGCTCCTCGAATGTTCCAGGTAAGGAATTTATAAGAAAACATTTTTATGAATTAAATTTGATTGAATCCAATACGAGTTATTATGAGTGTGTGTGTGTGTGTGTGTGTGTGTGTGTGTGTGTGTGTGTGTGTGTGTGTGTGTGTGTGTGTGTGTGTGTGTGTGTGTGTGTGTGTGTGTGTGTGTGTGTGCGTGCGTACATACATATATTCAATGATGTAAGGGAAGTGGTTTTTATATATTGTGATTTTGGTGACGTGATTAAATGAAGAAAAAACAAAACAAAAAACCAACAAACACGCAGACGAAGACACACAAAAAACATACACAACACATAAAGCGTCAATGGTCCCAAATTGCACTTCTTTGGACAATATGACATTGGCCGTATGTCCCATAAAAATATAATTATTAGAAATAATAAGAAAAAATTAAAATAAATAAATTACCCAAAAACAAGACAGGCAAACAAAACCTGCATAGTAATTGTCAAAAATAACACCAAAGAAAGAAAAGAATTAAGAAAAAAAAAAAAATTGGCCTGCTCATCATTATATCTTTATTATACTATAGGCTACTATAGAAATAGCCTGGCTACCGTATCGAAGGAGAACGAAGAAAACCGAGTCGCTCCAGCTTAACTAGTACAGACAAGGTGTAATTGCGGCGTCTCTGTATAATTGGTCATTTATATATAACCTATCAACAGATAGTCGCACTTTTATCTTTTTCTCCCGGTTCTCACGCATTATTGGATAGAGCTTTCTTCTCCTTTCGATAATCTCTGTGCAGGGTATTGGTCGTTTATGGAGAAGGGTTTGTTCTTAAGTTCCCTGCCTCTCTCCAACGCGGCAACTTTAGTTTTATAGTGCGTGTATTAATAGTGCGCCACTATCGGTCGGGGCTTGCCCGTGGCCTGTTTGCCAAAACGGTGTACTCTCTCGAAGAGGACCTCTGCGACTTGTTCGCTTGTCATGTTCAACTCCTCCTTCATAAATCGTTTAACTTTATTTTCAGTTTCGGTGTAACTTTCTTTTTATTATCTTCCTTTAGTCCTTCAGTTTAATAAAGGAGAATACCCTGAACGTATGTTGCCTGTATGATTGTAACTCATGACCAATGACATACACCCTCATGCCCTTTTGTCTTATTAGTTTAGTGTATTGCTTTGGAAAATGTCCCAGTTTGGCTAAACTGTGCCTTGGTCATAGCCTTCCGTGACAAATATTTCTGCAAGCATTTTGCTGAAGAAAACAGCAGCAACATTTCCCTCTCCTATTTGAGACGACCGCATCCAGTGCTGATCTCCTCAATCACTCAATCAATAAATCCATCTTACTCTTCTTTTAGTGTTGAGGCATTAGCGACCGTGATTCTGCGAGCAAAAAACACGACCCCAGAAGTACCGTAAAAGGATGAAAAGATAATCTGTTGCAACAACCGCCGCTCCGCAAGTCCCGCATTGTTTCTTAATGGAATTCAGATTTCAGCAGAAGCTGCAGGAAGTAATTGCATGTCTTTACAGTACGCTCAATGCTGGGATTGAGCGTGGCAGGTGAGGAGGACCGTGGCAGGTGAGGAGGACCGTGGCAGGTGAGGAGGAGCGTGGCAGGTGAGGAGGTGCATGCCAGCCCCCTCCTGCACCGCTAAGATGGATCCCAAAATGAGGGAGCCTGCGCTTTTTGAAATGATATCCATTACTGCTTATGACAGCACACCCTGGCCCTGCACTTTGATGCTCCTGCAGGCTGACAACCCGACTGGTGTGACGCTGATGTCTTTAGGCACCAATCAGAGCCGGTTTACTGTATCTGGCGTACCACCAAGAGACTCGCGCTCCTTCTGCGAACGGGGCGACGTCGGACAGATAAGCAAAGCTGAGAGCAAGCATTAGGCAGAACCTTTCCTGTGCCCTGCCTCTTCCGCCCTTTCTATCAACCAGCCCAACCCCTACCACCCCACCCCCACCCCCCCTCCAAGTACTTCTTTCATTTCACTTAATTTTTTTCCCCACTGTAAGTGGCTGTGCGTTTAATATCTCAAGAGGGAAGACCGAGACGCAGACAGAGCCCGGCGCATTTACAAAGGAAGTTCTTTAACATCACTGGCATCACACATACACTTAGCTTAGGATGTTAATATTTCTTTCATGCGTCCTCACAAGATGTAATGGGCTCAGAATTACTCAGGGAAACTTCAAGAGGTCTTGGCTTTTTTCAGTAAACAGACTTCCCAAGAGGGTCGGATAACCAGTCCAGTACAATGAGTTATTTCTTTTGGTTTTGAATAAAAGTTGATCCATACATTTGTAGTTATGGTATGTTAATATATCTGTATACCATGCTTTGCATGATACAGTATCTTAGATGATTATAGGATCAGAAAAATATTGACTTTTTATACGTTCCCTTAACAATGTCAAATGCAGTTAATTCACTTCTTATTCAGTTTGAATGGAGAGCTTCAATTCATAATTATGCTAATAGGGTATTCACGTGAACGCGCATTCATTTAAGAACGGGTGAACTTATACTGGCCTGTAAGAAGATTTCTGGAGCTTAAGTGAATCCGACATGTATCCTCATACGAACAAGAACAAATATAAGAGAAAAAAAAGAGAATGTTCTTGCATGAGGCCCAATGTGTATTATGTTGGAAAAAGTTAAGTCCTTTTATATGCAGATCATAAATGAATTGAGTTTATTTTTCAGAATGAGTCACTGAATGCTGAGTGAGGTACACAGCCATATTATGGTGAAGAAAATGAGAAGGAAAGAAAAGTGATGAAAAGAACAGGCCTTCTACTCGGCCCTACTTGGCTCGTCATTTTTTTCTTTTTGTCCCCTTTGATAATGCACACAAGAAATAAGAACAACAATCACGCAATCAATCAATAATAAAATTAGTCAATAAATAATTTTGATAAATCAGATAAAATCATAAACAAAATAATCTATCAATGATAAAATAAATCAATCAATAATAAAATATAACAATAAGATAACAATAAAAAGAATGAAACAAAATAAAGAATTAAACAAATAACAAATAAATAAGTTAAAGAAGTAAAAGATATAGAACTATAGCGCATCCAGTACCATGTGAAGCCTGGTCTTGAACACCGCCAGGGTCTCTGCCTCAATCACATGACCCAGCAAGCTGTTCCAAGCATTAATAACTCTAAAAATTAATTTCCAGATATTAGTTCTAAACTTTCCCTTGACTAATTTCAGCCTGTGTCCCCTTGTTCTGCAAACAGAGCTGCTTAAAAAATCTTTTGTAATTCAATTTGCTGATACCTTTAACCTCTTGCTGCCAAACGCCCCCTTGCGGTAACGCGGGCGTTACGGAAATTATTAAATTATACATTTCATTAATTTAATAATATATAATAAACTGCTCACCTCAATATTTTGATTAAATATCCTTAAGATATATCCATTCCTTCTGGGAAAGTGGTTTTTAAGCCCAAATCGTCGAGATAAAACTTTGTAAATAACGTTGGAAACTGACCTAATTCTCAAACATGTATTGCAGCTTGATGTCACACCATAAACAATGTGCTGGTAAACTGTTCTGCTTAATTGTATTTCACAAAACTTTGGTTTGAAAAATCAGTATAGCTTTAGGCTTCAAGAAAAAATACTTTAAAACTTTCATAAGGCTGTACATGATTTTTTTCCAATTTTAAACCGACTTGTGCTTTTTTGCACTTGATTACGACTCGTTCGGCTGTGTTCACTTTGGCGTTGTGAAACTCAGCCAGTTTCTGGAGTACCAATCCCGTGGCTTAGTATATGTTAGCCAGAGTGGTTTTGAACTTGTTTGCAGAGAATTATGCAAAACCGTCGTTAATTGGGTGTATTTCTTTGACTGATAGCACAATAGGCCTATCTGAAGTGGGAAAAACGGTCTTTGACTTGCCTCCACTCCGAGTATTATTTGCTTTCCATTCGGTTTTAAAACTGTCTGTCAAATATTCCAGCCAATAGCCAAGACTCTTATCTTTCAAACAAGCCCTCATTCAACACAGTGCCGTCGTAAATCAAGGAAATACAGGCCTGCGTATAAGGAAGTGGCAACCACGCGGAATTATCGAACCAAGATGGCGCAGTGTTTTTACCTTGTAGCGTAGCTCGCTACATTCCGTTTAGCAAAGCACAATTCATAAGGTAACTGCGCTGTTTATCTTTTTACTTTACAGTCTCTTTCATACAGTTTTTGGTTAGTTATGTCTAGGTCATTCAGGAGTTTCTCCGTGCAGCAGAAATATGGTTTTGCGATCTCAGTGACGCCGAGTGATATAAGGTAACAGATTATTTTGCCGGTATACCAGTGCAAATTCACTGTTATGTAAAAAACGAATCCCTCTGAATTAAATGAATATAGCTAACATTACTATATTGTAACAATGGCAAGCTAGCCAGCAAAATTACACATAGCAGCTAGCTATCTATTTGTGTCTGAGACAAGTAAGTGCAGCCCTGTGTAAGAGGAATTATCAAACCGAGATGGCGCAGTGTTTTTACCTTGTAGCGTAGCTCGCTACATTCTGTTTAGCAAAGCACAATTCATAAGGTAACTGCGCTGTTTATCTTTTTACTTTACAGTCTCTTTCATACAGTTTTTGGTTAGTTATGTCTAGGTCATTCAGGAGTTTCTCCGTGCAGCAGAAATATGGTTTTGCGATCTCAGTGACGCAGAGTGATATAAGGTAACAGATTATTTTGCCGGTATACCACTGCAAATTCACTGTTATGTAAAAAACGAATCCCTCTGAATTAAATGAATATAGCTAACATTACTATATTGTAACAATGACCAAAAACACATCTAAATTAACTTTTATTGCCAATTATCAGATTTTATTGTAAAACTTAAAAAATAAATGATATTGAGACTTTTCTGGAACCTGGGCCATTTTGCACAATTTGGCACAATTTGGCACAATTTGTGCCAACTTTGGTAACCGAAATGGTTCACCTGAAAAAAAGCTCTGTAGAATTTGAATGATTTGAGATATTGACACCATATCTTTAGCAGAGATAGGCAGCATATTGAGGAATCACAAAGAGGAGTTATTTCCTCCATAGCTATTGTAGCTCATCAGGTAAAAAATCAGAAATTTGAATTTAGGTACCCGTTTTTTGTTTTTTCACAATTTCTGTACATAAATTGTTGTAGTTAAGTAGCAAGAAGGGTATGTATATGAATTATGACTACTTAGTCATAATAGTGCCGTTCTCTGTTTTAATAAAAGCTATGAACCATATTTGTAGCCTTTACAGTTTTTGAGATAAACAGCTTTGTTTGTCACTAGTAAAAACAGGCGAGAATTGGTATATTTTGCCCTTGGTATTAAGAGGTTAAGGCCTAGTTTGGCCCGCCGCAGCCTCAGCGGGGACTCCCCCATGTCTACCAGCATTGCAGGGACCGGGTTGGTGCGAAATGCCCCACTGCAAACCCTCAGTGCCTTAGCCTGCACAACATCCAGTTTGCGCAGCGTAGTTTCCGCTGCTGACCCAAACGCCATACACCCATAGTCCTGCCAAGCTTCTCATTACGTTAATCACTTTACCACATTTTCCCACCATTTTTTCCACATGCACCCGCCACGTAAGCCACTCATCGAACCAGACCCCCAAAAATTTTAATACCCTAACTCGCTCCAATGGCACACCATACAACAATACTCCCCCATCCAGTCCTTTCCTCTTACGGCCAAATACCACATATTTAGTTTTTTCCACCGACAGCCGGGAAGCCCCACTTACCAGCCCACATCTCCACCTTGCCCATCACTTCCTGGATCTTCTTCAGGACAAAAGGCATATTCCTACCTCTTTTCCATAGTGCCCCATCATCTGCAAAGAGGGACAACCCGAGACCGTCCCCAACCTCCTGAAACATATCATTCACCATGACATTAAATAACACTGGGCTGATAACACTGCCCTGCGGCGTCCCATTTTCTATGGCGACCTTTGAGGAGAGCGCCCCCCCCACCCTCACTTGAATAGTACGACCCCTCAAAAATTCCTGGATCCAGTTTAATATCCTTCCTCTTACCCCAGCATCATATAGCTTCAGCAGCAGGCCCTCCCTCCACAACATATCATATGCCCTTTCAATATCCAGGAACACTGCCACCACTCCTTCCTTGTTTGCTAATGCCCTCCCCACATCATATTCCAACGTCATCACCGAGTCCATAGTACCCCGCCCCACCCTAAACCCACTCTGATAGTTAGCAAAAAACCCTCTCCTCTCCAAGTAGTATACTAACCTATCTGTGACCATCCATTCCATCACTTTACAAAGCACAGACGTGAGTGCTATAGGTCTATATGATTCCGGGCAGGCTGGATCTTTACCTGGCTTTAATATTGGCACCACTACCGCGTGTTTCCATGAGGTCGGCAACACCCCCTCCTCCCAAACAGTGTTCATAAGGGCTAGCACTTCCCGTTTATACACGCTAAGAAAATCATGTTCAAGTATAGAAACAATAATATTTTTTTAAAACGTTGTACAAATGAGCATTTGCCATTTTTCCTTGCTTACTGTACTATATACAGTACCTGATGCACTTTCGGTTTAGAAGTCATATTTTTTCTCCAAAATCTCTCGTATAAATATGTTTAGGAAATCAAGTACTTACCAGTATATTCAGCTACAGCTGTTTTCTGATTAACCCTGAAGAGTTTATCTTGTTACATTTCGCCAAAGTCCCGTACAGTCGACATTTCCACAGCGACCACCCGTCGCACTTAGGGCTGAAATACGTTGCTGTTGTTGTGTAAATACAATTTTTTAAAACATATTTAAATACATTAGGCAATGTATGTTATGGTTATTATAGATATATATACCGTATGTGACTATTCTGAAATAAATGTATTCTTGTTGCAAATTTCTGAATGATACAGCTTCTTCTTCAATTCAAACTTTAAACCATGGATGTGCAGGGAATATTTTTTGAGATATTGACATTTAAATAAAACTAGTAGAAACCAGGTGGAAATTACCTCTGGAGGGCCAAAGTAAATAGAGTTAATCCCGCTCTGTGCTTTATTGCTGAAGGGGTACCTGTGTTTGGTCTTCCAGACGGTTCTGGTGCATTCTGCAGAGTCCATTTGTCTGACGTACTTTGTGGACCTGCTGCTGCAGAAAGGTAAGCCAGTAATGCTGGTGGGAAATGCAGGCGTGGGGAAAACCATCCTGGTGTCTGACAAGGTGGCCCAGCTGAGGGAGGACTACATGCTGGCTAAAATTCCCTTCAATTACTACACCACCTCAGCCATGTTACAGCGTGAGTCACCCAAGCCCACCCTGCCATTATTTCACCTCTATTTCACCTGGCCTCAGCCGTAATGCTCAAACCTGCCTGCGCACTCATTTCACCTGTATTTCACCTGGCCTGAGCAATAATGCTCATTTCACCAGGCCTCAGCCGTAATGCTCAAACCTGCCTGTGTGCTCATTTCACCTGGCCTGAGCAATAACGCTCATTTCACCTGGCCTCAGCCGTAATGCTCAAATCTGCCTGTGTGCTCATTCACCTGCATTTCACCTGCCTCAGTTGTAATGCTCATTTCACCTGGACTTGGCTGTAATGCTCAAACCTACCTGTGTGCTCATTTCACCTGGATTTTTCCAGGCCACAACCATAATTCTTATTTCACCTAACTTGAATTATTGATAGGATAGTTCTCTCAGGAATGTATAAGTGATTACATTATTGTTTTCTCAGTGGTATAACTGTCCTCATTATTCTGCTTGTTTGTAGGTGTTCTTGAGAAACCTTTGGAGAAAAAAGCTGGGCGAAACTTTGCTCCACCTGGCACCAAGAAGCTCATCTATTTCATTGATGATTTGAACATGCCAGAAGTAGACGTTTATGGTACAGTCCAGCCCCATACTCTTATAAGGCAGCACCTAGACTACAGCCACTGGTGAGTGGAGCTGAATTCAGAAATAATCTCACCACATATCTATGGTATGTTGTGCTAGTTGAGTTTGGTACTGATTGAACACTAAATGCACTGCAAAGGAACATCATCAGTAATGTTGGTAGGACTTACACGGTGATTTCTAAATGAAAGTAGTCTAAGGGATGGATTTAGAGGATGTACTCTTTATTCAGGTATGACAGACAGAAGCTGCTTCTGAAAGAGATTCATAACTGCCAGTACATCACCTGTATGAATCCTGCTGCAGGGAGTTTCTCAGTCAATCCCAGACTTCAGGTAAGTAATATTAAAATCTGTTCAAATTACAATACTCCCTTTGTACAATATTGGGATGGCAGGTATGCCATCTGCCAAGTTACAGCTTGGTGGGGCATGCCCCATACCTATACAGCACAGAGAGTTTGGCACTTTTCAGGGTTTCCTACAGAAATAACCACAATGACCACACAATGACTCTCAGCCCTTGAAAAGATTAACTTCCGTACATTCTGACCTCATGATGAAAACACACAGGGCCAAGTTACATTAAATAATTTAGGAGAGATTGCGTGGCATTGCTTTTGAATAGAGCTAGTTTAATTAGTGTGAGCTACGATAGGCAATACTGTTTTTTGTAACTTGGCCTCATTTTGATATCAATACTTTTAACGGCATGCCTAGTTTTTGCAAGTTTTAAGTAATGACTTACAGACAGTGCTTTGTAGGCTATGCATGAGTAACTTGGCATTTTTGTACGTTAAAACCGTTTTTGTTCCGATATTAACATACAATATACAAACAAACACGTAAACTCAGGCCCTGGTTGTATGAGCCTCCATGGAATCGCTTTTCCTCCCAAATGAAGCATGGTATACCACCCCCCCTCCCCCTCCCCCTCCCCCAGAGGCACTTCTCTGTGTTTGCGGTCCACTTCCCTGGCACGGAGGCCCTGACCACCATCTACAGCAACATCATGGGGGCTCACTTCCAGCAGGGCGGATTCAGCTATGGGGTCACCAAGTCTGTGGGTTCTGTTGTCCAAGCTGCCATATGCCTGCACCAGAAGATGACCCAGAACTTTCTGCCAACAGCAATTCGCTTCCATTACATCTTCAACCTGAGGGACCTGTGCAATATCTTCCAGGTGCTGTAAAAGACCCCTATGCTCTTTTAAAGTAAAATGTGAGATATTACATCCATACCAGCAGTGTGTTTGTCCATTTTACAATGGGGCAGTTGCCAGAGTATCTCTCTTCTGAGTGAAATGGCATTGGAATACCTTTCAGCCCTTGAGACAGAAGTATGTGTTTCTGACTGTCGTTCCTTTTAAACTGTTACTGAGGCTGCACTTCTGGAGAGAAACGGTTTACTTCTTAAAAATTCTGTTTGCCTCTTTGCTAAAATGATAAAACAATACAGAAAAGATTGATTTATGAACTGCGATTTGACCATTGGAAATGGCTACAAACAGTATCACAATGACCTGTGTGTGTTATTGTGCTCACAGGGAATCATTTTTGCTCTCCCAGAGTGTGTGCGATATCCTATCGATCTGGTGCATTTATGGCTGCACGAATCATCCAGGGTTTATTCCGACAAGCTGATGGAGGAAAAAGATGTGGAGCTGTTCAATAAAATCCTCTTGGACACGGGAAAGAGGTACTTTGAGGTAAGAATGATCCTCTAATAATGATCCGCAGGGACATTTGGGAGTGTTTAAGGTGAGGTTTCCCACTTCACTGCAAAGTGGTTTGAGATCAGGAGAGAAATACACATTTAAAAGTCAGCTATTATTATACTGACTATATACTATAATGGCTCTAAGTCATCAAGGGTCTGAGGTATCAAACAAGCCTCAAACCAGATATGCAGTAGATATGGATGGATCACTTTAAGGGTTGTTTCTCCTGACAAATCTTCCTATTGAACTCTATGGAAAAATAAGTCAGGAGAAGAAACCATTCAAGTTATCCATCCATATCTACTGTATTTCTGGCAGCAAAGTGATTGTTTAAGGCTTGTTTGATACGTCAGACCCTTGATGACTTAGAACCATTTAGCCAACCATGTGTTCCATACTGTTCCAGTGTAATTTACAGCTAAATCTTGTCCCACCCGCCAATTCCCATAGAGATCCATTCAAATGCAGAGACATTTAGTATCGCTTGTAAGAGTACCAGAAAATAAGATATCAAGAGTCTTTTGATGTTGTTGGGTCACAGACATCAGGAAGTCATGGCATGCAAAGATATGCGACCAAATATTAAAAGATATTACTTTATTCAATATATAAATGCAGGGGTACCAATAATTGTGGCCAACGTGATTTTGAAGAATTATTTCTTGATGACGGATTTTTTTTTCTCATAATAAATTAACGTCAATTAAAGGTTGTATTTTTCTCATTTTTTCAGTGTGAGATTAAGCTAATTTGAGCACGTCTGTATCTTTAGTAGTTCTGCATATCATCCTCAGATCCTGGAGTTTATGATCCAGGAAATGTATAGATTTACCCGTTTCACTTATTTAGCTCTCAGTATTTCGTTGCAAACTAAAGAAACATTTTTTCAAAGTTTCTTTGCATTTGTGGCACTTTATTTTGACTTAAATTATAAAAATAAACAAATCTTCGTATTGTAAATAGTACACGTGTCTTGTTTCATTTAAGCCATTTACCAAGTTTCTGTGATGCTCACACCTGGAGTTATAAAACCTTAAACAGAGCACCCCCTAAATAGGTGAGAATTGACCAAATTTGCCATCTGCGCGAAGGGGTTAAAATAACTAGTTTAATAACTAGGCAAGCTGTTCTGGGAAATTTGGAAATAAGGTAACCTGTGTTGTGCAGATATTTCTCACATTTATAACAAGTCAAATCGTACAAAAATTAGTTGAGAATTAAGCGAGTTATAGTATCTTTTATCAGGGGAAGTCTGGATGTGTCATGAATGCCGCTGACTCGTTGAATCAACGTTGTACATTGCAGCCTTTCGTTCGCTGTCTGCATTCTGCAGTGCGTGCCTCTCTCCTCATCAACCCAGCAGTCTGTGTCCACTCCGCTGCTTGTTCTGTAGGCGGTAGGGTTCTGTGGAGTCCGGTTCGGGCTCAAATTTTTAGGCCCATTGAGAACTCTAGTCCCATGCACTCATCTGTCTGCTGCCCCCTAGTGATGGCTGCAATATACTGCAAGTAAAATGAAGTTGAATGGGGTTAATGCAGTTGGACCACTAGTCTAGAAAATGCTGTAGTTACACTTGCTAACTGTGATTATTTCACATATGTACAGTAGTCACTTGTTATAATTTTACATATGTACAGTAGTCACTTGTTGTAATTTCATATATGTACAGTAGTCACTTGTTATAATTTCACATGTTACAGCACATCTTCATCCATTCCAGGGCATAGACGAGTCCATCTTCATCCACCAGCCTCTCATATACTGTCACTTTGCCCGTGGGGTGGGGGAGTCCCGCTATGTCCAGGTGTCTGACTGGGAGAAGTTACACAAGACCCTTACAGATGCCCTGGAGCACTACAATGAGCTGCATGCTGTTATGAACCTGGTGCTTTTCCAAGAGGCCATGCAGCACATGTAGGTTCCTCTCCACCGTCCTACTGCTGTTTAACCTATCAACAATCGCCAAAAACAATGTGTTTCAACATGTTGAATGGAAATTGATACCATGGTTATTTTTACAGTTTTTTCCTGTATATTTTACATAAATAGATGCCGGATCAGTCGTATCCTGGAGGCTCCACATGGGAATGCTCTCCTAATCGGAGTGGGAGGGAGCGGGAAGCAGAGTTTGTGTCGTCTTGCTGCCTTCATCAGTGTTTTAGAAGTCTTCCAGATCACCCTTCGCAAAGGATACGGCATCCATGACCTGAGGGTGCGACAGATTCTGTGCCTTTCTGTGTGCATCCCTTTAGGATTCTTGCTTCATGTAATTCTGACATTCGTTGTCATTGTCAGTGTCAGTGTAGTTAGTGGGTAGTGTTATCCCTGGTAGGTAGCATTAGCCCTGCTAGGTAGTGTTAGCCCTGGTCAGAAGTGTTAACACTGCTAGGTAGCGTTAGCCCTGCTAAGGAATGTTAGCTCTGCTAGGTAGTGTTAGCCCTTGTTGGGACTGAAATGTTTTCCTTCTGTATTTCTGTGGAACATTTGAAAAATGACACACTTGAAACTCAAGTAATTCTTTTTCATCAGAATATTTGTTTCAGATGATTTAGCCTCAGTAGGCAGAAAAAAAGGAAAGTCATTGCTTCAATTATACCTACCCATATTTCAAAAATAATTACAGATCAGATGATTTCAGGGGGAATGACTCAGCATATAAATTAAGAGATGACCTTTGGTGGGGTAGAGGTAGATTGATGGTAGTCCAAGATGGCCGCGGCGTGCTGACACGCAGTGTTTTTGTTCCATGAATATGTAAGGTTTTTTTTTACGGAGGAATCTAGGGAAGAATTAGAATATGTTATTGATTCTTATGATATGTTGAATACTGATAAACTATCCTCAAACGAAATGGACGACGAGTTACCACACAATATCAGGAAATAATTGATAGCTTACTAAAATGCTTGTCAGATCCACGGATGTCGTATTATCAAGTAGGCTATTGACGACCTACTGCAAAAACTAGATATACAGTTGAAGACGGAAGTTTACATACACTTAGGTTGAAGTCATTAAAACTCATTTTTAACCACTCCACAGATTTCATGTTAGCAAACTATAGTGTTGGCAAGTCAGTTAGGACATCTACTTTGTGCATGACACAAGTAATTTTTCCAACAATTGTTTACAGACAGTTTATTTCACTTTTAATTCACTATATCACAACTACAGTGGTCAGAAGTCTACATACACATAGAGTAGGAAAAAAAATTTGTGCTCATTATTGCCTGAGTAAAAAAAATAAATAAAAGAGATGACAAGGTCACTGAAGTGCTTTAGCTGATCACATGACATCCCAGATTGCAGTAGCACCAGGGCTCTTTGGGGTCCCGTGCTGCAATCTGTCCTAAACCTGTCATTACCCTTTCCTCCTCAGAGCGACATTGCTGCCCTCTACCTGAAAGTGGGGGTGAAGAACATTGGTACAGTGTTCCTCCACACCGACACCCAGATACCTGACGAGCGCTTCCTGGTTCTCATTAATGACATGCTGGCATCAGGTACCCACAGTAGTGAGATAGTGGTTGGGGGGTAGGGGGTGGTGGTAATCACACCCGTAGAAATGTATCACGTGGTGCTCATCATGGGGAAGTGTTGAGAAATAGGAAGGCTTGCAGGAGATAGGAAGGCCTGCAGGTTACTGCAGCTCTGAATTCGGGGGTTAGGGAACAAATGCACATATTAGTTACACTGAGGTACAGAGAGGTATATGATACATTTAATGCCAAATTGATGATTTATGACCCTGTTTTATGAAATTTGACATGATTTATGACCGGGGATTGAGCGCCATTTTGTTTGTATTTTATATAGTCGGCACTATATAATCCACAACACACAAAAACAATGCAGCCAGAGCCAGCCAACAACTGGAAAGCATAGGTGTCAACTCATACAGTTTGCCTGGATAAAAATAGGGGTTTTCCACCTTTTCAAATGTATACGGCCGGGTGTAACTTATAAGGTTATGAATACGAGAAATCTAGTTTAATATAATTAATTCAATCGCATCATATTTTCTTTCTCCTCCTCTCTGCTATTCCATAAACATTGCATAAATATATTCATGTTCATGCAATTTTGACCGAAATGAGATAATGTTCCATGACGTTTTAATGTGGTGAAGTTACTATTGAGTTTCATTGTAAATAAGTTCATGGCTAACTTAGCAGTCTTTAACCCCTTTGCGCAGATGCCTAGTGACCAGGACGCCAAGATTTTGCTCAACTGAGACATTCGTTGCTCCTGCAGCCAAACTATGAATGGAAACCTCAAACTCTGTTTTTATCTTTATTTGTGCATGATTCATGACAAATCTGCAGAATACAGAGTTTCTAAGTCACTATTCACTATTTTCCCATAGCATGTCCATTTAATGAGCAACCCCCCACCCAGTCTATACCTACCCATGTGTGACATAGTGGACAATAGCGTCTATGTGTGAGTTCATAAATATATTTATTCATCATATAAAATTTGAATTCCGTCATAGCAACAAGATAAAACCAACAATAGCCTGATCGTATGCCAGAAAAGCCATGAAAAGCCCTGCTCACTCAAATGCAAAATAAAGTGAAATTATTGTGTCATATACCACGTCATTCTACTATAAATATCTGCTACTAAATATGAAATAAATATACAATACTACCATTGGTTTTAAGCATAGAGATGTCCCTTTCAAAATTCAGTGGTCATTTATTGTCTTGGACAATCTGTTTGAGAAATACACACCAGTTTAGCTCATTACAACACAACATCGAACGTCTGTGCAACACCCCATATACTGTACTACCTGTATTTCACGTGATTCCAGTTTTATTCACAACTTTTATCCAGGACAGTATATCCTTTTCAACGGTGTTTGTCATTTCTTCTGGGATGCTTTGAACAATAATTTTCAGCCCAGCATAACATAATATTTAATCTATTCAATGTACTATGACACAAACAGCTACAGAAAACGCATCCGCGATAGGAAAAAAGTACTCCTTGTAATTCACGGTTCTTTTCGCTGGCTACATATGTACATTCGTTTTTTCCACTCGATCAATGTCTTGTCCAGCAGGCTATGTTAGATATGGTTATTTTCGCATTTTGAGTGCATTTCACACACTGTAGTATACACATTCATTGCTCAGTCATGTTTTCCGTTTGATGTATCGACTTTCATTGAAGCTAGAACATAGCTATTTTCTGACATAATTTGGCTTAAGAGGGTAAATATTCCATCAAAACATGAAAAGTGCAATTAAGAAAAATTCTCGGATCGCAATTGTGGTTGGAACTTGTAAAAACTGAATGACAGCAATTCAGCTTCTTTTTCATTTGGTGAAAACACTGGGGAAATTACCCCGGGGCACAACTGTGTGCGAATACAATGATGTATATATATAATCAGATCAAAAACATCTACGACGTAAAAAAAGCCAAGTTACTCACGCATAGCCTACATAGCGTTGTCCATAAGTTCTTAATTCCAACTTGCAAAATCTAGGCCTGCCTTTAAAAGTCTTGATATCAAAATGTGGCCAAGTTACAACTACCAATATTGCCTATCGTAGCTCACACTAAATAAACTAGCTCTATTCCAAAGCAATGCTATCCAAACTTTCCTAAATTATTTATTGCAACTTGGCCCTGTGTTTCTTCATCTTTACATGTGAAGAGATTGTGCCTCATGGAACAACATATGATTTCAATGAATGTTTTTAACAGTTGATGAATAATTAATTAGGATATGGTTGTACTTTGTTGGCAAGTTTAAAATGTACAGGTTTTAAAATGTTAACTGCTGCTACAGCATTCTTTACAATTCACAAACAGACATTTATATGAAGAAACATCATGTACAATAGAGAAAGGGGTGATGAATAAATAAATGCAGATAAAAATGATGATGAACAGAATTTTGTGAACACAAGGATATCTATGCTCTGTAGAACCACACAGGTTCTGATAGAAATCCAAATAAATAAATCAATAAATACATAATAATAATAATAATAATAATAATACATTTTATTCATTCTGTGCTTTTCATAGACCCAAAGCAGTGGATGCAGACAATTGTTCAAACATGCCCTATAGTGTAGTAATTTTTCTGTTTAATTTCTAAGTGTAACACATCTGAATCAGAGTATTTCCACTATAAATGATTTTAATTTTGCAGTTTGATGTGGCACATACAGTTTCATTGACCACATTCTCTTGAGATGGTAAGCACAGGGCCAAGTTGCATTAAATAAATTCGGAAAGTTTGGATAGCATTGCTTTGGAATAGAGCTAGTTTATTTAGTGTGAGCTACAATAGGCAATATTGGTAGTTGTAACTCGGCCACATTTTGATATCAAGACTTTTAAAGGCAGGGCTAGTTTTTGCAAGTTGGAATTAAGAACTTATGGACAGCGCTATGTAGGCTATGCGTGAGTAACTTGGCTTTTTTTACGTCGTAGACGTTTTTGATCTGATATCACTTATTTTTTATAGCTAACTAATGATGAATAATGCATGAAGATAAACACGGAGAGAGACATGCATTCCAAAGAAATGTATGCAGACATTCGCTTAACCATAACGCCCTCTATTGACAAGATGAGAACAGTTATGCTATTACAGACAGCACACAATTACATTAAAAGAGTTTGTAGATGAGCAGTATTTAATGTGTAATGAAATACAATGAACAGCACCACCTGAGCTATGGATCATGAAGAAGCATGTAAATTAATGAACCAAGTCTACATGGAGACATACATGCACAATGGGCTAGACGTAAACACATTCTAGCTGAAAGACATACAGCCTAAATAGCTAGTATAGCCTAAATAGTTTGCATCAGTAAAATATGGAAATACAGTTTTAAAATAGGGCTATTAGTATTCTATGAAATACATTTAACGTTAGGCTATTCAACACTGGATTGTTGGATGCGTAACTCCAACCTTCCTTGTGTGGGCTAAGAGCTAGCGAGCGAGCTAGTGAGTTCATAAGCACAGCAGTTAGGCTATTCAACACTGGATTGCCGGATGCGTAACTCCAACCTTCCATGTGTGGGCTACGAGCTAGCGAGCGAGCTAGTGAGTTTCTGCACAGCATAGTTTTTTTTCCGGTAGTGTAGAACGTTACCTGCGGGAAATGTTTTGGTACCGGACAGCTAGGTTTAGTTTAGTTTTCTGTAGTGCAATGAATGTAGGCTATAATGCATGTTGATTCGCTTCGTAGTAGCCTAGCTTGTTTCTGCTTCCTGACGAGAAGCAGGAAGTAATGTTGGTGAACAAGCTTAATTGGACAACGCATATTTCCCAGGAATCTTAGCCAGAAAAAAAACAGTAGATACTACTAAGAAAGTACATACCATTCTTCTTCTTCTTCTTCTTCTTCTTCTACTTCTTCTTCTTCTTCTTAGTAAAAGTGTTTGCAGTAAGCTACATTATCAGCAGAGTAGCGTAGACTAGAGCCACATTTGGAGGCTATCTATTTATTTATAAGTGACTAACCATGAATCAGATATGTTTGGGGAATTAGCGGTTTATAAATCCGATCGCTTAAAGGCTTGCAGCTTAAAAGAAGCTATCCTCAATTCTTAATGTAGGCTATTATCGTAAATTCTTAATTTTCCTAGTAGTTCATTTTATAGTGACCTTGTGTTATGTGTGAAAAGGATAAAGTGAACAGAGCTGAAGTGAAGAAATTAATGAATAAAGAAATGTTGGCCGAGGCAAGGGGTTTCCATAGTCAGTCAGTCATGACCGCAAGAGCAGAGCGTAACACCCTCCCCAAACCAGACAAAAGCGAGCGTCCGGTTTGGGGAGGGTGTGATATAATAGCCTACAAGTGAAACATTGAACAATTAATATTGTAAGCCTCTTTTGCCTTTGCAATAAAAATACGTTAATGTGTCAATGTGAAAATAATAACAGTCTAAGAAATGAAAAGTACTTAACAGTTGCACATTGTTTTTGTGGAAAATACACATGTGCCCTGCTGGGCTCGAACCCACAATCCACTGTGTGAGAGACTGCAGTTTTAACCACTAAGCCACAGTAGCTTCTTGGAAAGCATGAAGCCATTAGCTTTAACATTAAAAAAACATTAGTATGAAGCATTTTTATTGGACGATAAGCTTGATGAGCAGGTATACGGACCATACCCTCAAATAATAATTCTCCCCATTGGATAACATTGCGACGGAGGCAGGCAGTTTGGCAGGAAAATGGGAAGAAGAAGAAGAAGAAGAAGAAGAAGAAGCGGAAGAGGAAGGAGAAAAACGGCAAAATAACCCAAGTTTGGGGCTTTATTGTGTGGATGTGTGAAGTTGTATCTGAATGCTGTGTGGTTACATGAGGTCAGAACATACAGAAGTTAATGTTTTTAAGGGCTGAGAGTCTATGGTCATTGTGGTTACTTCTGTAGGAAACCCTTAAAAGTGCCAAACTCTTGGTGCTGTATAGGTATGGGGCATGCCCCGCCAAGCCGTAACTTGGCGGATGGCATACCTGCCATCCCAATAATAATCCATGTCAGTATTGGCACAGTGACATTATTTCAGAACATAGGCTACAGAATCATTTTAATTGAAATAGGTCTACCACTCAGACAAAATGTGGCCTTTTGTATTTTCATTTGAATTATGTCATGGTTTTGGCACACATCGCATGTAAATGAAATGCATTCGGGGATTTGCATTTTCATTTGAATTTTGGCACGGATATGCTTCCATACATAACAATATCCGCTGTGCCTTGTCAGATGTTCCCCACTGGCTGTATACAGGCGTTCGGGCTGAGCTAGGCTTGCCTAGTCTTGTTTATAAATTAATTAATTAATTAATTATTTATTTATTTATTTATTTATTTATTTATTTATTTATTTATTTATTTATTTATTTATTTATTATAATTTTGTGCCCAACACGGGCTGTCTATATCCAATTCCCTCCCCAATTTGGAACATCCAATTGTCTCCCCAAACCGCGTTCATGAAACAACCCCACTGCACTGGACACAGGGTAAGTCTTGTTTATAAATGAGGCCCCCTTAAACAGAGCACCCCCTAAATAGGGAGAATTGACCAAATTTGCCATCTGCGCGAAGGGGTTAATAATGTTAACTGTTACTCGAAAATTATCAAAATTAAGATGAGAGCTAAGTTTACAAATATGTATACAAACCCCAATTCCAAAAAAGTTGGGACAGTATGCACATAATAGCAGAAAGCAGTGATTTGTAAATTCTCTTTTATATATATTTAATTGAAAACTGCAAAAAGAAAAGATATTTAATGTTTTACCTTATCAACTTTATTGATTTTTGTAAATATATGCTAATTCCAAATTTGATGCCTGCAACAAATTCCAAAATGGTTGGGACAGGGTCAAAAAGACTGGGAAGTTCAAAAAAGACCTATTTGGAACATTCCACAGGTAAACAGGTGATGCTATATGGCTATCATGGTATAAATGTATATCAAAAGACTCTTGATATCTTATGACTCATTGGTGGGACTAGATTAAGTTGTAAATTACACGGGAATAGTATGGAACCCATTGTTGGCTAAATGGCTGTAAGTCATCAAGGGTGTGCGGTATCAAACAAGCCTCAAACCATCAACAGGCAGAAAGGGCTGTTATTGTGGAAATAGTATCCATTCAAATGTATAATGGAATGGTTTGATGTTTTTATGAAACTGATTATATATTGCACCTCAGATTTTTTACATTTTTTTATTGTTCAGTGTCCCCCAGTTAGGGGGTGGGGGTTCAAATAGGTTAACAAAAACAACCATTTCTCACCAGGTCTCAGGCCACTGAAATAGTTCTTGGTGTTCCAGATCTTGCCTTGACTTCAACTGTTGCATTTATCTTCCATTTTTCTGGAAGTGAACTATCTTGATTTTGACATCCTTGGACAACTGTTTAGAGGAACCCATGGTTGTTAACACCATACAGAACAGCCACCGCAGTCGGATGCTTTAGAAGGCATGGAGTTACTTCAGAGTAAATAGTTCAGCCCTGGAATTATATTCACCTGACCCATTGAAGCCCTAATGAGTAAATCACCTGGGCCTGGGCCTTAGTAATCATCTTTTTAAAAAGTAACAAAGAATAATCCAATAGGGTTCCCAAACTTTTGCCCAGGGCCTTTTTTATTTTTTTCTTATTATTTTGAAACTGTACATTTTTTTTATAGAAAGATGCGGTAGATGGGGCGATGGTCCTTAAAAGCACCCAAATTTCAAAGTTTTACCCAATCAGATGAATCGAGCACCAGAACTTCCACTAAGGCCAAGACAATGTTTAAACCCTTATGGTTAGCCAGTGTTTTCCAGCGGGCCATGCACTCAGAATCTTGGGGATATGATGACAAAGGCTGGGGTTCTTTCACCGACGTATGTAGCAACACCAGCAGCCACAGCACTAGCAACCCCTGCACCACCACCCGCAGCATTGGCTGCCGCAGCAGAAACCGCTACACCGGCAACCGGAACACAAATCGTCACTGTACCCACGTTTGGAAAAGATGTTTTCACGGACCACCCGTTCGCTGCAGCACCAGCAGTAGCTGTTCCAGCACTCACAGTTGCTGAAGACTCTGACAAAGATTGGCTGGACTCTTTGTACAACAAATCTGCCAAAATGGTCCTCACCTACTTGCAACAAGAACAATCAGACCTGAACAAGTCTGATGAGACCGACGACTAGCCTCACCACAGCGGCCATAAACATCATAAAGTCCTTAACAGCATGCATTCTGGATCATATTATTGAGGATGATTTGAAAAAAGACTGTTGGCTGTGCTGTGAACCACCAGGGTTTGTATGACCCTGTGGCCTTCTACTTCACACTAAACTTTGACAAACTGTCCAAAAAACTGAAGCAGCGATGGCTGGCTGTCCTAATAGCTCAAGTTCTCAGCATGCTGGGTCTAAAACCAGCTCCGCCACGAGTTCAAGGGGCCATTGATGTCCTGGTTTCGGATCTCAGTTATGAACGCACATCTGAGATTAACTGAGGGATATAAATCGGTCAGTGAGAAAATTATTAGTGATGTCAGGAGAGAATTCTTGGACATTGATGGTGCTCTCCAGGTAGAAATGTGGTCTGATGATACCCTGCCATTCGATAATTATACAGTGGGGTCAAACGGTTCCTGTTTGGAAACAAGGCTGTGACTTTTTTTTTTTACTCTTGAGCACATAGCCGCTGTCAACATGCGTCAATTTGTATCATATTATATTCACTGAGTTTGTGTAATTTGAAAATAAAAGCTTTGACATTTTACAGTTTGTGTCATTATTTCCAGAGGTTTTGGAGGATGGCTGATGAGAAGTGTATGAAGGCTGTTTACTATACACCCACAAATCCTGGTTCTTATGGTGGTAAATAACATTTTAAGAGAGGCGTGTTGGAAGAAACAGGGCATAGGATGGACAAAAGAAGAGTAAAAGTCTCATTGTAAAGATGAGATCTCTGTTTAATGTACCCTTGCTTTGCCTGCCCTGAATGGATGATTTTGCTTTTCAGTGGTGAGATTAAATGAATTCTTATATTAATTAGCTGACTTTTACAAGTAAATGTACCTCGTAATAGAGAACAAAATATGTGCCACAGTGATTTGTGAATGAGCTCATGACAAAAAAAGAAACATAAAGATCAAAGAATAACGTATCACAGATGGCTTTTAATCTAAAGAAAAGCACTTGCTCAGACACAAACCAATATCACACACATATGTGCAGGAGATTATACCTTATTTTGGTTTAGTTATAATGTGTGGAATATAAAAGGCAGTGGTCTGAATATTCACCCTTTCTGATGCAGTGGTGTTGAGTCAGCATGGTTTGTTGCAGAGGTAAATAATGCTGTGTTGTTTTGTGGGATAAATCCAGGACTAGTCCTCTGAGCTCTTGTTTTGTGTGTGCTGCGGTCCTCAGGGGACATCCCAGATCTATTTAGTGAGGAGGAGCTGGACATGGTCACCTCCTCTATACGCATGGAGCTCCGTGGACTGGGACAAGTGGACACCAGAGAGAACTGCTGGCAGTTCTTCATTGAGCGAATTCGCAGGCAGCTCAAGGTCAGGACTCCTTGCAGGCACCTGATTGTAAAAAAACAATTTTGTGATTCTGGAAGGAATCATAAATGTTTCAGTTGTATAATATGTTTCAAATAATTCATTACATTTTTCTCTTGTGATTTTTATCCTACATATTGTTACTGTAGGATAAAACGCAGTCAGGTAAAATTTTTGTTATATTTTGGGTAAATATATATTTTTTATTTTGTTAAATGTAATCGATTTGAATCTGTTTTCCCCCATCCAGGATCCCTTCCATAACCTTTTCAAGAACATGTGAAAGCGCATTTGAATTAGAATTTCCTGCTTTTTAGCATCGTCAGCTCATTGTCAATTAATTAATTATAGGCATATCCCATTCCCTTTAAAAGCCATCTGCGTTTGCATCTTGGTGTATTGTTAATATGATGCCTGACAGTAAGACTGTGAAAACAGTGATTTACAGCTGGCAAAACACGCTCGTGCGCATAGTTGAAGCGTGCCAGCAAGCAATAGGCTATATGGATCAATAGCCTATTATGATCAATATTATTTGGACTAACCAGTATGACTTGTTTTGACATACACAATAATAATCTTTCACATAAGGGTTTAACACCGGCACGGTTTCCCAGTAATTCCTGACCAAACTGTTTCCCAGAAATATAATAACGGGAAAACAGGAAAACATTTTCTATTAGCTTAGACCAGTGCTGTTATTTTACAAAATATATGTGGTTTAATTTCGTTATAACACCTGCAGCATCCGAGAATAAGCTACCAGAGCATGGCTTCCCTCTCACCTTAGAAAACGCCAAATTAGCCTGCTTACTTAACAAATTTCATTTGATGAAGCATTGTCAAACATCAATTCCAGACTCTTTTCACAGCAGACAGATCACAGGCAATGAATTCGGCGAGCAAAGTTCAAGCTTCATCCAAAGTTTTATATATTATATATATATATATTACGTGCATTCTAATATTGATTAATGGCTAACATAAATAGTGTTATTTTGCCTTAATGATTACACTAAATACACTAAAGCTGTCAGATTGGGAACCAATAAGTATACCCATACCTTATTTCACAAAGTAATTTTTATATTTTTATGCTTGTTTTATCTATTGTCCCTGAATATAAGATTGTCCCCCGGGAAGATTGACGGAACTATTATCCGATATAGAGTCATAGCTTGATCCAAGATAATTGCGAATACATGTGTAACCTTACACGTAGCTTTGCACATTGCCTGGATGTTGATGGAGTGGGCCCCCTTTCATTTCACATAGTATATAACAGTGTTCTCTGCTGGGGCAGAACCCCAAGAAACCCAAAGTTCACAGCAATAAATATCTCAGTGAATGTCTCAGTTGTGCTATCTCAGGATGCCGGCGTCCTGCCACTAGGGCGTCTGCGCGGAGGGGTTACGCTTTCCTTATACTTAAAGGATAAGTTCGCTATTTTGGACCTTGGACCCTATTTGCGGTCTGTCTTCCATGAACCTGACACATTGAGTCCATATTTTTGGTGATCGGTCCAGTATTGAGCTAGCTACAGATTTCCTGTAGGCTCTCACTGGGCTACAATAGAAGTCAACGGGGCAATTAGAAATGTTATGGAAAAACAACGATAAATGTGCTTTCATGTACAATAAATGAGACGGGAAGCTCAGGGTGTATTGTTACCGGTCTCAGTATGCTCTCCTGTGAAATGTATCTCAATCCGAACATTATTACGTGCTTGGCATGGCTTGGAAGTAAGCATTTCTCTGTTGCTTGTTTTCGCTGCTCCTGCGGAGTACTATGTGTCGGGGGTGGGGGAGCGGGAAGGTGTGCCGGCCGTTTACGAAACTATCTGTGAGCAGTCTGCGTTTGTTTACCTGCAGCAACGTAGGCTACAATTTCCACAAAAAAACTTGGATGATGGATGACTATAATGATTACGAAGACGAAGAATTCGATTTTGGCTTTGACGTTACTGGCTACAGATTTGAGCCAGAATACACGGACACGGAACTACAAGAGATGGATGATAAGAGCAAGAGAAGAGAGAGAGGCTGAAGTTGCGCAGGTAATGTAAATTATTACAAATGATGATTACAAACACTGCGGTACAAATAGTTCTGCTGTAGGCTACTAGCTAGTAAACTCCAACGGGAGGTCAGGATTTGTGATCAACTGCTTTTCAAGCGGCCTCTCTACAACGTAGCTAGACTGCGGAAGTTTACAGTGCGAGGTAGTGCGGTCGGAGAAATAGTTCTGTTTCAAATGGAACTGTTGTTTCAACGTTCGGTTTGCGTTTGCGATAGCCTACATTTCACAGGAGAGCGTACTGAGACCGTAAGAATACACACTGAGCTATAAAAGCACATTTATCATTGTTTTTCCATAACATTTCTAATTGCCCCGTTGACTTCTATTGTAGCCCAGTGAGAGCCTACAGGAAATCTGTAGCTAGCTCAATACTGGGACCGATCAGCGAAAATATGGACTCAATGTGTCAGGTTCCTGGAAGACAGACCACAAATAGGGTCCAAGGTCCAAAATAGCGAACTTATCCTTTAAGTATACCAGTTATAAATATACTAATACTATACTATACTAATACTAATATATAATTATGTTATCACAGGTTCAGCCACATGGATTAGGTTTTAATAGTATTTTTTCAGAGAATGTACAGTGCACTCAAAAAGTGACACATCCTATGTGTGCTCCAGCACATAGGATTTGAAATGGACAGTGACTATGAAGTTAAAGTGCAGACTTCCAGCTTTAATTTGAGGGTTTTTACATCCATATCAGGTGAACCGTGTAGCAATTGTAGCCTTTTTTACACATAGCCCCCCCCTTCCCCCCCATTTTAAAGCAACAAAAGTAATTGGACAAATTAACATGAACTTAAAGGGGCTATATGTAACAAATTTACTGTACTAAATCATAAAATGACCATGATATTTCATCAGAGATTAAGGAAACATGCTAAATCGAAATTTCCCTTCCGGGTCGGAACGTCTGTTTTTGTCCTGTGTGATTCACTATTCTCCAAGTTGACTCCACCCACTGCCCGATCGTCTCCAAGTTGACTCCGCCCACTGCCCATTTCGACACCCCGGGTTGCCTGATATGAAACAAATCGGCACACAAACACAGCGCGCTGCAGCTATGGAAGCAAGCAAACAAACTGGATCAACTGCGATGGTACTAGATTCTACCAAACCTAAAAAGCCTCGTCCTCTTTCGAAACAGCTCCACAACCAGAGCCGTGCTAAAACACGGGTAAATCTTGGACTGGCATTTCAAAGATTGAGACAGCTTAGAGCCCAGAAGGCTTTCAAGACGGATGCCGAGTTAGCTAATTTTCTCCTGCACAGGTAAGCATTGAGCTTCAGCTAACATTAGCTAACCTTAGCTAATTTATCATGGCTACTAGCTAGTTATCTATCCTATCTAATGCAAACCAGATACCTGTTTTAGAAGAGTTTATTCCATTTTGTGACTGAATCAATGAATGTGTTCAAATTTTGCTAGCGTTAGATTGCTAGGTAGATATTTTAGTGAAACGATGTGCGTGTAGGTAAGGTATTCTTTGTTTTGAGGCTAACGTTAGCTAGCAAGCTAGCTAAGGGTATCGTTCAAACAAAGGAATTTTGTTGTCTTACATTTCAGAATAATGCTAGCGAAACACTGAGATTTAGGGCACTGAGCTGGCTGAATTTCTCACTGCCACGGTTTAAAACAGGAAGCAGTCCTGAGATCACAATTAAGCTTGCAAATGGGTTTAATGCAGTTATAGGCCTATAATGAAATAAAATCAGTCTTTAAAACTTGTGATTTTATCAACCTAGTGTAATTTCTGCCTACATGAATTATTACAGCTCCAGAGTGTTTTTAAATGATCAGGGGAGCTTGATGTTGTAAGCTATGTCATCCACTCTCACACCAGGAAAACAGTAGGCTTCACGTTAAAATCCATGAAACCACTGGCAACATTTACGTTCCGAACATTTACAACTTAACAATTACAACTGTGTTCGTCGGAGACGACAGTAACGATGAGCCAGATACATGCTTCCTAGAAGATGTTTTTAATCAAAGCGAAGTACAGTAGGCTATATGAATGAATACATTATGAAGCAGGGGTCGATGTTGGGGAGCTGAGGACTTCAAAACGATTTAAAAAGTGTTCATTTAGCCTAATCGTTATAACACTACCAAATTGCTGTTACCGTATAGAACAATGTTGCTGAAAACGTTATTTTCATTTTATCTTTGCTTAACATTTTTTGCCTGTTTCTTGCCTGTGCTACACAATCTCTGCCTCAACGGAAGGGAGTGGGTGGGGTTTAGAACGGAGGCGGAGACTTTTTTGATTGTAAACACAGGACTACAGCCAGGCTAAAAATCCTACATAGTGCACCTTTAAATAAAGTCATATTTACTATTGGTTGCATATCCTTTGCATGCCATGACGTCCTGATGTCTGTGACCCAACAACATCAAAATATTCTTTATATCTTATTTTCAGGTACTCTTACAAGCGATACTATAACATCTCTGCATTTGAATGGATCTCTGTGGGAATTGGGGGGTGAGACTAGATTTAGCTGTAAATTACACGGGAATAGTATGGAATACATGGTTGGCTAAATGGCTGTAAGTCATCAAGGGTCTGAGGTATCAAACGAGCCTCAAACCATCACTCTGCTGCCAGATATGCAGTAGATATGGATGGATCACTTTACAGGTTTTTTTCTCCTGACTCATTTTCCTATTGGACTCTATGGGAAAAAAATGATATCACTTGTTAGAGTACCTGAAAATAAGATATCAAGAGTCTTTTGATGTTTTTGGCTCACAGACATCAGGAAGTCATGGCATGCAAAAGATATGCAACCAAATATTAAATATGATGACTTTCTTTAAGTTTATGTTCATTTGTCCAATTACTTTTGGTGCCTTAAAATCAGGGCATTATGTGTAAAAATGGCTTCAATTGCAACACGGTTCACCCGATATGGATGTAAAAACCCTGAAATTAAAGCTGGAAGTCTGCACTTTAACTTCATAGTCACTGTCCATTTCAAATCCTATGTGCTGGAGCACACATAGGATGTGTCACTTTTTGAGTGCACTGTACATTCTCTGAAAAAATACTATTAAAACCTAATCCATGTGGCTGAACCTGTGATAACATAATTATATATTAGTATTAGTATAGTATAGTATTAGTATATTTATAACTGGTATACTTAAAGGATAAGTTCGCTATTTTTTAAGGTCTGCACTTTAACCTCCGTCACTGTTAAATTTCAAATCCAATGTGCTGGAGTAGAGCCAAAACAACAAAAAATGTGTCACTGTCTTAACACTTTTGGAGAGCGCTGTATGTCACTTTGGTTGTGCCTCAAATTGCATACTTGCGTACTCGCCAGAAGCCACTCACCAACATTACATTCAGCCACACAAAGTATTTTTCTAAATTGTGTAGTAGGCGGAGACAGGCTGAGACAGTGGGTCCACTTACTCTTTAACTGCTCACCAACATTACTTTCAGCCAGAACCCACTAGCTGCTCATCAACATTACATTCAGCCAGTTTCTCATCGTGCATGTCACACAGGCGCTCCTGTTTCTCATCATGCGTGTCACACAGGCGCTCCTGTTTCTCATCATGCGTGTCACACAGGCGCTCCTGTTTCTCATCATGCGTGTCACACAGGCGCTCCTGTTTCTCATCATGCGTGTCACACAGGCGCTCCTGTTTCTCATCATGCATGTCACACAGGCGCTCCTGTTTCTCATCATGCGTGTCACACAGGCGCTCCTGTTTCTCATCATGCGTGTCACACAGGCGCTCCTGTTTCTCATCATGCGTGTCACACAGGCGCTCCTGTTTCTCATCATGCGTGTCACACCCTGTCTCCTGTTTCTCATCATGCATGTCACACAGGCGCTCCTGTTTCTCATCATACATGTCACACAGGCGCTCCTGTTTCTCATCATGCGTGTCACACAGGCGCTCCTGTTTCTCATCATGCGTGTCACACAGGCGCTCCTGTTTCTCATCATGCGTGTCACACAGGCGCTCCTGTTTCTCCTCATACGTGTCACACAGGCGCTCCTGTTTCTCATCATGCGTGTCACACAGGCGCTCCTGTTTCTCATCATGCGTGTCACACAGGCGCTCCTGTTTCTCATCATGCGTGTCACACAGGCGCTCCTGTTTCTCATCATGCATGTCACACAGGCGCTCCTGTTTCTCATCATGCGTGTCACACAGGCGCTCCTGTTTCTCATCATGCATGTCACACAGGCGCTCCTGTTTCTCATCATGCATGTCACACAGGCGGTCCTGTTTCTCATCATACGTGTCACACAGGTGGTCCTGTGCTTCTCCCCCGTGGGCTTCACTCTGCGCACACGTGCCAGAAAGTTCCCCGCCCTGGTGAACTGCACAGCTATCGACTGGTTCCATGCCTGGCCACAGCAGGCCCTGCGGTCCGTCAGCAGTACCTTCATTCACAATATGGCTGGACTGGAGGTGAGTCAGCTCGCCTGCGCCAGTTAGTGTGTTTCTAATTCAACAGTAGGTGTATTCCTTAATTTTAAAATAAATAAATAAATTTGGCACGCAACTTGGGGCTAAGCATGTCCAATTCCCAGCCCAATTTGGAATGGCCAATCATTTGGAACCGCAGCCTCGTTCATGCGCGAACCCCACTACTGATTCGGGAGAGTGTAGACATCCACAGTTCTCCTCCAAAACATTGAATAATAAACACTGCTTTGCTTGAAGTTTTACAAAGCAGATACAGTTGTGTTCAAATAAATAGCAGTGCGTTAAAAAAAATGAATAAAGTGCAAATATTTTTTAATAGCTTTTAGTTCCATATTTCAAATGTAGTGGAAACATTACACATTCAATTCCAAATCAAAGCATTAACAAATTTTATCAAGTTTGCGTTATTCTTTTACAGGAAGCAAAGAAAAGGAATATGAATCTGTTCAAAAAAAATAGCAGTGTTGACATTTTTCTCTTCAAACTCAAACACTTACTGTATAAACTGAAGAAATTTTTCAAGATTTAACTTCACTTTAAATTACTGAACTAATATTTAGTTGCATAACCATTGTTTTTGATAACTGCTGCGCATCTGCGTTGCATCGAGTCAACCAACTTCTGGCACCTAGAAACAGGTATTTCAGCCCAGGATGAACAAACTACATTCCACAGGCACAGGTGATAAGACTAAACAATAAGTGAAACTAATGAGGACTTAAGGAACAATAATGGCATAACGAGTAATAACCAATAATCCAATCAAACAGAAACACAAAGCACAGACAGGGATCAGGGCGCCATCTGGCAGGGTACAGCGGGAACCGTGCCACAGCTGTGCTGTGTTCTAGGAAAGTCGTGTAGTAAATGTGCAACTTATCCTGCCTGCAAACCCTGCAGTCTGCTCCAAGTTCTATTAACCCAGAGTAATTTAGGAGTTTATAAACTTCTGCTGGCAGGAGCGTCTGTGTGGAAAGTAGCTGCAGCAGAATTCATTACTGCCACTCACAATCAGTTTATGACAGAAATAAATAATTCATGATGACAGAAATTAATAATTAGAAGGCAGCTTGGGTCTAATTCCATAAAGGGCTGGAAGCTGTGTCATCAGCATCCATTATGAAAGAGGGGTGAGCTCCTTGGTGAAATGAGGAGACTGGACCTTAATATCTCCCTAAAACTGGACTTCCCTCCTGTTGGTCCTCCTGCTACACTGAGGGATCCCCACTGGGAAACTGCACAGTTTCCAGTGTAGCCTTGCAATGGAATCTCTTCATGCAGTGTGAGCAAATTCTCCATGTCCAGTGTACCAAACAGCTCTTTTTCTATTTTTATATTAGTTTTCTCTCTGCTGAAGACCATAGAAAACGGAGTACTAATTTTATATTGACTTAAAATCTATCAAATTAGTTTGATAGATTTGATTTACTATGGATATACTGTGTTTCTGATATTTCCTTGTACATTAAGCTCTTAGTCAGAATGACTTGCCACACAGGAGAAACAGAAGTGCATTCACCTGAGTAATAGTTCCAGACTTGGCTAACAATGTTCCCAGACAAGCGAGTAGAGATAGAGGTAACATCACAAAAGCAGTATTGCAAACAACCCTTAAAGTGATCCATATCTACTGCATATCTGGCAGAAGAGTGATGGTTTGACGCTCGTAAGGCCCTTGATGATTTACAGCCATTTAGCCAGCCATGTGTTCCATACTATTCCATATTTCCAAAAATCAATAAAGTTGATGAGGTAAAACATTAAATATATTTTAAATTAAATATCTTTTCTTTGTACTGTTTTCAATTAAATATATGTAAAAGAGAATTTACAAATCACTGCTTTCTGCATTTATGTGCATTTTACATACTGTCCCAACTATTTTGGAATTGGGGTTTGTACTTCGGGGAAGTATTTGTGATGTCTCCTATATAAGCTATTTTAGATTTTTCAATTGAAAAAGAAAAACAAGTATTAAAACAGTAATTAAGCAAAATCAAGAGAAATAAAAGTACATTGTTAAATGTGAATTCCTATTCCTGATATAGCCTGAAGTGAAAGCTTCCGTAAGCGAGTTCATCTCCTACGCACACACCAGCGTGAATGAAGTGAGCACCAGGTACCAGCAGAATGAGAAGCACTACAACTACACCACTCCAAAGAGCTTTCTGGAGTTCATGAAGCTCTATGGAAACCTGCTGGGTAAAAAGAGGAAGGAGCTCACCCAGAAGATGGAGAGGCTGGAGAATGGTCTCCAGAAACTACAGAGCACAGCTTATCAGGTGAGCCCCACCTGTATCCTGCGTGTTTGGTGTTCTATACATGCAAAGGTCCTTTCTGCCTTTAACCTCAAAATGTAATGTACGACTGGCCTAGGCTATGGTGTGTCAGGGAAGTGTTAAAATGTCCAGCACTCTAGTGAATACTGAACACAAGCGGTATCGCGTGCTAAAGCCCCTCACTTAACCTACATTTAAAATATATTTAATGGATTTAATTTAATAATTATTATGGAAAATGACAATCAATTAAATCGCCAAATTTGTTGATAGGTCTGTCTAACCATAACCTGGTGGAATCAACTAACAAGTCAAAAAAAGTCTACGACAAGTCTAAATCAGGTCTTACGATTAAATTATTTTATTAAAGGAAAAACTGTAACTTAGAATAATGAATTGGAATCATACATTCATTAATGAATGTAGGCTCACTACTTATGATTTACAAGAATTAAGACATTAATGTCATGGTTTTAACCCTGTTTACCTACGCGGTCGTTTTCCTTGGTGGCCACGCGAGGGCGCTGCCCTTTTGGTAGATGCTTGCTCCGCCCTGCTGGGTTTGCGTACCTTCTGTTAGCATTTACTCCTGGGCGTGGTCACAGCTATTTAAGCCTTCCGTTTCATTCTATCGGGGCTTCTATATTGATTGTTTGTACTGTGGTGTATTGTGCTGTATTGTGTGTGGTATTATTCAGCCCTTTGTATTTTAAGTCAGTATTATTTTTGGTCTAGGTTTATTAGGAGACCGGTTCGCTCCGTGGTGGTTCGTTGGAGTTATGCGGGACTCGCCTATTTGGAAGTAGTTATTTGGACTCGTCCCTCCTGGCGTACCTGCCTATGTGGATGGAGTTATTCGGACTCTTCCCCCTTGGCTCTTTTCAGTCCCCGCTTCCTGGTTTCTCCTTTTTAGTCCGTTTGCCTAGTGTTTGCCTTTCTATGTCTCTTTCTCCTCTCTTTGTCTGCTTTCTTCCGATAAGGCGAGAGGAGTATTGTTTGTTGGTATTTATCTACGTGGTAGGTTTTTACTAAGAGACAGGGCATTATTATCTTACTGATTTTAGGGCTTTATTTATTGGTGTTAGTTATTCGTACCATTTTGGGCTACTCGCCTATTTTATCGCCTCATTGCTGAGGCAGGGCTTATTTCCTGCTGGCTTTTTAGTTACCCATCTCGTGTGCCAGTTAGTAGCTTCGGTACGTTTGTTTCCCTGTTTTTGTCTCCTCGGGGACTACGTTCCCCTTTGTTGTGAGTCAGGGTTATTTATATTATATTGAGGCAGTGCTTGCTATTAAGTTTGCGTGGTCTTTTGTTGCAGCTGTCCTGTTCGCCCTTTCTACCTGCGAGACGATTTTGTTGGGAACTTTTGTTCTGTTACGTTCTCCGGGTGTTTGCCTCCTTATGTGGAGCTTGGGCGATGTTGTGGACGTGTTTGTGTGTGACTGCGTGTCTTCTTAATATAGCCTCGGAACGTTAGCTCTCTGTTCCATTTCGCCTCGGTTCATATTTCTTTACTGGGAGGCTAGGGCTTTTGTTTTAAATTAAGCTTGCGTTAGTCATTATGGATAGTGAAGTTATGGGACGACGGTGCTCCGTCGGCTCGCCTGTAAAATGTTTCTTCCCCCTGGGAGATCGGGTGTTTACCCTCTTTACTTTCCGCATTTGACTGCTAGCCTATGTAACTAGCCTTTGAACGTTGGATCTGTTCCTTTCGCCTCCTCAGTTTCTATCGTATTGTTTTGCAGTGTTTATTGACTGTGTTTTATGTTTGTCTTTACGCTACTCGCCCGTTCTTGTGTGTCTCGTTTCCGAGACAGGGCGCGTATTGTTTCTGACTTCAGAATCCTGTCCTTGCGCTCTATTTGGCGTGTGACAGTCAGCCTGTTAGTAGCGTCTGTATTGGTGTTCGTTGTTCGTTGTCTGTCTCCTCCCTTATCTGCGGGTATCCCGCCTTAGTGGCCTTAGGGCTTTAGGATTCCCCTTGCTGCGTTTGGCTCCTCCCACCTCACACGTCACGCCCCATTACAATTAAACCAGATGTTGAATTGAAATTACCAGTAAAGAGAGAGAGACTGATAAGCCAGACCTTGCCAGAATGTTCCAGTTTCAGTGAGCAAAAAGCGAGCTATACAAACTCAGATGTTATGAGTTTATGCAACCAAGGAACCACCACCGAAAATGAAAGAGGAAAAAACTTCTCCAAGACTCCAAGAACTGCTGCAGCGCCAAACTCGCCAGCACTCCACTTATTTTTCCAACTGAAAAGCTCACCAAAGCTTTCTTCTTCTGCCGCCCCATAAATACCTTGCTCCCCAAGCATTGAGGACGCGTACCCTGATTTGGTTATGTCGAGGTAAGGTGTGGGGAGGAGGGGGGTCAAACTCTTTTATGACAAGGACTGGCTCATCCAAAAGCTGACAACTTACTTATTAATTAAAGTGATCTTTTGTTGCTAAAAGCAGGGCTAAACACCATGATATTATTAGAAAAAGATTCATGGGGTTTTAGCCTCTTTTTAAAGAGACCAAACATCATTATGGGTCATTCTATATAAAATCAATCAGTACGTCCCCCCTGACCCCCTCAAAATCACCTGATTTTATTTGTACATGAACTATAATCTATTTAATGAAGTTATGCAAAATTTTAACTTCATAATATCAATATCCTGCGAGTTATGGCCCCTTGAAGTACCTAGGGGTAGCTCAAATTCTGACGCTTTTTATTTTGCATTAAATTTTCAGTCATTTTTGAGCCCTCATAGCTTCATAACTAAACGTGCCAGCCACATGGAATTTTCAGGGCTCAAAGATACATTGGAGTTTGAGTGCAAAACATGCATAACATATCTCTCAATCTCAAGCCAAAATCTGAATTTCGTTCAGCTCAATTGTTTCTACAACTAACTTTGGCCCGCCAATATCACAGGATACATCTTGTATCAATGTTCAAACTGCACCAGTTGAACGTCATAGAAATCTCAAAAAAATACATGTTTGTACTTTTTTTGAAGGTTCATATCACCACGTGGGATAGGTGGTTGGTGAAAAGGTGGTTGGTTAGCCATGATTCCTTCTGTTTCAAAATAAATGTCAAACAGGCATATATACAAATATAGTTTATGGCAGTGAAATTGACAAACAACATTGGTATACACATGTTTTGTATAGTAGAAGTACAACTGACAATGTATACTAATAATTATGATGAAGATATAATATTGGAAAAGTTGGGAGCATTTATATTCTTTGAGAACCTCTCAAAGCTTGCTCTGAGATTGTTAAATTCTTGCTCAGAAAGTTTGTGCTCGGAAAGTATGTCGACCTGTTTCCATCCAGAGGAGGCTCCCCCAGGGAGGCACTACCTCCTCTAAATAAAAAATATAAAATATAAAATATAGCTGCAAGCAGCGATAAATATAAAATATAGCTGCAAGCAGCGATAAATATAAAATATAGCTGCAAGCAGCGATTCCCGGGGACCGAGCGGCATGAGCAGCATTTGTCAAACACAGAGACTGCAAAATGGTAGACAACTCTAGACAGGCTTGACCCAAAAAGCAAATATTTGTTTCTAATCAGGGCTTTTGCTAATTGTTGATCGTATCTAAACCCGATCCCATAAGGGCTTGCGTATTATCGTAAATTCTTAATTTTCCTAGTAGCCTACTTAATTTTTATGGTGACATTGTGTTATGTGTGAAAACCGTAACCCGAACAGAGCTGAAGTGCACATCCTTTTGGTTGCAGATGAATCAAGGAATCTTGCCCGCTAAACCGCAACAGGGCAACATAGGTAGGCCTACACATAGACGGATGTTTTTGTCGGCTTTTGTGTGAGATTGAGACTAGCGATGACGTTTGAAAAGAAATGTTAGTTCAAAACATGTAGCCAATGGCACTGTTATGAATAGATTTTTACATTACTGCAACAACGCACTCTGTACCAGATCATATTTTGCGTGAAACCCTTATTTGCTGTGTCAGACAAATGGATACTTGTTCCAATAGCCAACTGCGTAAACATGACCTGTGGTAAATCTTTTGTTGGTCGGACGTATCGTAAGCTACTGGGCTATGTCGGTGGCCTTTTACGTCTTTTAAGTGCAAGTAAACAGTTAACAGTTAATACTGTTCAATTTCTTAACCTTTGCAATAAAAAGGTGTTTCTTAATGTGAAAACAACATTAAAAGAAGCATAGGATTTGCACAATAGTTTTGCCAAACATTAACTTAGCCATTTGTGCCAAGCTGGAATCGAACCACTGACCTAATGCATGGGAAGCCAAGATTGTAACCACTAGGCCAAAGCAGGTTAACAGAAACGTGCAGGCCAAATAAGACTTTTGTGTTGCGATATCAGATTGTGTTGGCTTACTGACTCCATAATTCAAACAGTTAACAGTTAATATTGTGAAATTTCTTAGGCTTTGCAATAAACGTATCTTGTTTTAAGTTAAACGAACATTCTTAGAATGAAGTGCACATTGTGTGCCTCAAAAAAAATGTTAGGTATCGTACCACCAACCTACTACATGGTAGTACAGTGCCTTAACCACTAAGCTACAGGAACATTCACAGTTGGTAAGGTAGGTAGACAGCCTGTTAAGCATAGATAGTGTACTTGGCGGATGGCATACCTGCCATCCCAACATATGGATTTCTATAGCGCCACCACGAGGATTGATTGGGTTAAAACTGCAGGGCTCAAGTCTTGATCTAACTCTCAATCAACCCACCATGTTTCAGAACTTTATGTCAAACTGTTTTAGAATTACTAGCATTTTTGTGATAAGCCACGCCCAATGCAAAATTCATTGGCTTCTCAGTCGGCCATTTTTTGACATAGGCCTTAGAAAAGTAATGCATGTATGAAGGGATGGTCCCCCCTGTGGACTGGTCAAATCCTGTAGGAGTAGCATTGAAAGTGTTTTACAAAAAAATGCTCGTCATTAGCCTTACATAAATCAATAAATGCATAATAATAGTAATTATAATAATAATAATAATAATAATAATAATACATTTTATTCATTCTGTGCTTTTCATAGACCCAAAACAGTGGATGCAGACAATTGTTCAAACATGCCCTATAGTGTAGTATTTTTTCTGTTTAATTTCTAAGTGCAACACATCTGAATCAGAGTATTTCCACTATAAATTATTTTCATTTTGCAGTTTGATGTGGCACATACAGTTTCATTGACCACATTCTCTTGAGATGGTAAGATGAAGAAACACAGGGCCAAGTTGCATTAAATAATTTAGGAAAGTTTGGATAGCATTGCTTTGGAATAGAGCTAGTTTATTTAGTGTGAGCTACGATAGGCAATATTGTTAGTTGGCCACATTTTGATATCAAGACTTTTAAAGGCAGGCCTAGTTTTTGCAAGTTGGAATTAAGAACTTATAGACAGTGCTATGCAGGCTATGCGTGAGTAACTTGGCTTTTTTTACGTCGTAGACGTTTTTGATCTGATATCACTTATTTTTTATAGCTAACTAATGATGAATAATGCATGAAGATAAACACGGAGAGACATGCATTCCAAAGAAATGTATGCAGACATTCGCTTAACCATAACGCCCTCTATTGACAAGAATGAGAACAGTTATCCTATTACAGACAGCACACAATTACACACAATTCCATGTTTTCTAGACACGTCTTTTTAGATTCCACAAGGAATCCCTGGTCGTAGTAATCACCTATCCACACCTGCGTTTACAATCTGTGTCATTTACTTTAAAACAACATTTGTATTTTTGTCCTTTTCTTTCTGATAATATTCGCCAAATTCCATGTCTGACTGCAGACTGGAGCTAACCTTAACAGAGTGTATAACATTGTGGTGAATGGTGATGTTTAAAGTGTGTTTGCTCATGGGATGGAGCGGTATCGGAGAGATCTTGGGGCGAGAGAGAACGCCGACGTTCCGACTTTCTAAAAAGCCGCTCCTCGCTCCAGGCAAAATCGCGCAGCTCCGCTTCCAGCTCCGCTTCCTGCTCCGCTTCCACGCCACACTGCTCACATACCCTGCCGTGAACATGTTCGCCATACCAATTATGTTGTCTCTCTCTTTCAAAGGCTGTAATCTAAGAACAACATATCCGACAGGTGTCTTCCAAGCAAATAATAAGCTACTGTGACTTCTTCCTTCAGGTGGAGGATCTGAAGGCGAAATTGGCCGTGCAGGAAGTGGAGCTACACCAGAGGAACACAGACACAGAGGCGCTCATTGCCAAGATTGGCCAGCAAACGGAGAAGCTGAATCAGGAAAAGGCCGTAGCAGATTCTGAAGAGCACAGAGTGCGTGTGCCAAACGCTGTAGCTCTATCTCAGCTCACACTAAGATTATTATTATTATTATTATTATTAGGGGGCCGAGCAGCAAAGCTGCTGGTACCCTATTGTTTTTGTGCTGATTCTTTTTTTTTTTTTCTTCTCCCTTTTCACCTAAAATTCCCGTGAGCTGGTTTAGCCTAGAATCACCAAACTTGTTAGGCTTGTTGAGATGGCCAAACTCTTGGCCTGTAAATTATGACGCAGATTGAACACCTGGTGGCGCTGTAGTGCATGTGAGAAAATGTTGACATTGACCCGCCCACTGCCGACGCCCCGTTTGACCTAGAGTCAAAAATTTTATTTGGTGTACAGGTCCCTCTGCTCATACCGAACAAATTTGCCACAAGGCCACAAAGTCTGCCATATTGCATTTTCCACTAATTAGCATTTTTTGTAACAGAGCTGTAACAAGACAGAGTTGACCCACAAAGCAAATATCTGTGTTTCTACTCAGGACTTTTGTCATTGTTGCAAGTTTGAAATCTCTGCAAGGGAACAGTGAATGTTTGGATCTCTGTAGCACCACCCTGTGGTTTGATTGGGCTAAGACTTTGTAACTGGAATCTTTATCTAACTCTCAATCACCCCACCAGGACTTTATGTCAAGCGTTTTTTGAATTATTAGCATTTATTTGATAAGCCACACTGCAAATTCATTGGTTTGTCATTCGGCCATTTTAAGTGTTTTACTAAAAATGCTAATTAGCAGAAAATTCAACATGGCAGACCTTATGGGTCCTTGAGGCAAATTTGTTTGGCATGAGCAGAGGGACCTATTCACCAAATTTTGTGACTCTAGGGGTGCGTCCCAATACTCGAAAAATGCACCCTCCCTTCCTCCACTACCACCTCCTCTCCTCCTTGCCCCGGAAACAGATCTTTGTGTTTTAATCTAATGTTGCTGATTACATCTTAATTATCTATTAATGGTTACATATTAATTCATATCTTAATGCAAACCGCAAAGTCAGGTACATTGTATCAGATCAGATCAAAACGTCTACGACGTAAAAAAAAAGCCAAGTTACTCACGCATAGCCTACATAGTGCTGTCTATAAGTTTTTAATTCCAACTTGCAAAAACTAGGCCTGCCCTAAAGTAAACTTGCCAACAAAGTACAACCATATCCTTTCTGGAGTGTAATTATTCATCAACTGTTAAAAACATTCATTGAAATCATATGTTGTTCCATGAGGCACATTCTCTTCACATGCAAAGATGAAGAAACACAGGGCCAAGTTGCATTAAATAATTTAGGAAAGTTTGGATAGCATTGCTTTGGAATAGAGCTAGTTTATTTAGTGTGAGCTACGATAGACAATATTGTTAGTTGTAACTTGGCCACATTTTGATATCAATACTTTTAAAGGCAGGCCTAGTTTTTGCAAGTTGGAATTAAGAACTTATAGACAGCACTATGTAGGCTATGCGTAGACGTTTTTGATCTGATATCACTTATTTTTTATAGCTAACTAATGATGAATAATGCATGAAGATAAACACGGAGAGACATGCATTCCAAAGAAATGCATGCATACATTCGCGTAACCATAACGCCCTCTATTGACAAGAGTGAGAACAGTTATCCTATTACAGATAGCACACAATTACATTAAAAGAGTTTGTAGAGGAGCAGTATTTAATGTGTAATGAAATACAATGAATAGCACCACCTGAGCTATGGATCATGAAGAAGCATGTAAATTAATGAACTAAGTCTATATGGAGACATGCATGCACAATGGGCTAGACGCAAACACATTCTAGCTGAAAGACATACAGCATAAATAGCTAGTACAGCCTAAATAGTTTCCATCAGTAAAATATGGAAATAGTTTTAAAATAGGGCTATTAGTATTCTATAGAAAATGAAATACATTTAACGTTAGGCTATTCAACACTGGATTGCCGGATGCATAACTCCAACCTTACATGTGTGGGCTACGAGCTAGTGAGTTCATAAGCACAGCAGATCACAGTTTTTTTTCCCGGTAGTGTAGAACGTTACCTGCATGAAATGTTTTGGTACCGGACAGCTAGGTTTAGTTTAGTTTTCTGTAGTGCAATGAATGTAGGCTATAAGGCATGTTGATTCGCTTCATAGTAGCCTAGCTTGTATCTGCTTCCTGACTAGAAGCAGACTGACGTTTCTCTGGCAACAGTAACGTTGGCGAACAAGCTTAATTGGGCAACGCATATTTCCCAGGAATCTTAGCCAGAAAGAAAACAATAGATACAACTAAGAAAGTACATACCAGAGATTATTCTTCTTCTTCTTATTATTATTATTATTATTAAAAGTGTTTGCGGTAAGCTACATTATCTGCAGAGTAGCGTAGACTAGAGCCACATTCGGAGGCTATTGTTTTTTTTGTTTTTTTAAAGTGACTAACCATGAATCAGATATGTTTGGGGAATTGGCGGTTTATAAATCCGATCTCTTAAAGTATTGCAGCTTAAAGGAGACTATCATCAATTCTTAATGTAGGCTATTAGCGTAAATTCTTAATTTTCTTAGTAGTTAATTTTATGGTGACATTGTGTTATGTGTGAAAAGGATAAAGTGAACAGAGCTGAAGTGAAGAAATTAATGAATAAAGAAATGTTGGCCGAGGCAAGGGTACGTTGAGGTTCGGTTTCCACAGTCAGTCATGACCGCAAGAGCAGAGCGTATCACCCTCCCCAAACCAGACAAGAGCGAGCGTCCAGTTTGGGGAGGGTGTGATATAGTACAAGTGAAATACAAGTGAAACATTGAACAGTTAATATTGGAAACCTTTTTTGCCTTTGCAATAAAAATACGTTAATGTGTTAATGTGAAAATAAAAACAGTCTAATAAATGAACTGTTAAGTAAAAGTTCTTAACAGTTGCACATTGTTTTTGTGGAAAATAAGCATGTGCCCTGCTGGGCTCGAACCCACAATCCTCTGTGTGAGAGACAGCAACTCTAACCATTAGGCCACAGTAGCTTCTTGGAAAGCATGAAGCCATTAGCAATATTAACATTAATAAACATTAGTATGAAGCATTATTGGGCGATAAGCTTGATGAGCAGGTATACGGACCATACCCTCAAATAATAATTCTCCCCATTGGATAACATCGCGACGGAGGCAGGCAGTTTGGCAGGAAAAATAGGAAGAAGAAGGAGAAAAACGGCAAAATAACCCAAGTTTGGGGCTTTATTGTGTGGATGTGTGAAGTTGTATCTGAATGCTGTGTGGTTACATGAGGTCATAATATACAGAAGTTAGTGTTTTTAAGGGCTGAGAGTCTATGGTCATTGTGGTTACTTCTGTAGGAAACCCTGAAAAGTGCCAAACTCTCGGTGCTGTATAGGTATGGGGCATGCCCCACCAAGCCGTAGCTTGGCGGATGGCATACCTGCCATACCAATACTGTACATGGAAATACGTGAACTCAAAACGTTCAGGCAGTTTTGCATACTTCCGGGTAGGAGAGGAGTGGTAGTGGGGGAGTGGAAAAAAGGAGGTGGGGAGTGAAGAATATCGGGACGTACCCTCTGTCAAACGGGCTGTCGGCAGTGGGCGTGTCAATGTCAAAGTTTTGTCACGTGCACTACAGTGCCACCAGGTGTTCAATCTGTGTCATAATTTACAGGATACAAGAGTTTGGCCATGCCAACAAGCCTACCAAGTGGTGATCCTAGGCCAAACCAACTCAATGTTAGGTGACGGGAGAAAAAAAAAAAAAAAAAAAAGAATCTGAACAAGCTTTGCTGCTCGGTCCCCTAATAATAATTGTAAATAAATATTGATTGGTTAGGTGATGTTAGGTAAATAAGTTGAGAATACAAGAACAAAAAAGGGATCCCGATGTGTTAAATGCTGTGTAATGGGTTATTGATGACCACAGAGGCCTGGGCCTGTTCCAGTCACTGTACTGGGGATTTAAGGGTTTATTTCGTCCAAAGGGAAAAGCCTAGCCCTGCTTAGCTTCTGTGACTTAGCAGATTCAGAGTACAGTATGGTTGCTGAGTGAGTGTGTTTATGTAGTTTGTGTGTGAAAGTGCTCAGAGCTGTTTGTGCTGATGGTGAGGGTTGCTACCCGTCTGTGGTCCGCAGGTGGCAGCCATTCAGGCTGACGTCACAAAGCAGCAGAGGGAGACGGAGGACGATCTAGCCAAAGCTGAGCCCGCCTTACAGGCCGCTAACACCGCGCTCAACACCTTAAACAGGGTGTGTCCTTCCTCGCCAACTGAGCTGCATCTGATTCACCTGCTCCAACCCCTCGGCACCTGTGTCTTACTGTACTGACTGTACCTGGTTCTTATTTTACTGACTACCTGTGTCGTACTGCACGGACTGTACCTTTGTTTTACTGTACTGACTGTACCTGTCTTACTGTACTGACTGTACCAGTGTCATATTGTACTGACTGTACCCGTGTTTTACTTTACTGACTGTACCTGTGTCTTACTGTCCTGATGTTACCTGTGTCTTACTGCACTGATTGTACCTATGTTTTAGTGCACTGACTGTTCCTTTGTTTTACTGTACTGTGCCCTGACAGTACTACCTGTGTCTTACTGTGCTGACAGTACCTGTGTCTTACTGCACTATCTGCCTGTGTCTTACTGTACTGACTGTACCTGTATCTTACTGTACTGACGATACTTGTGTCTTACTGCACTATCTGTACCTGTATCTTCCTGTACTGCCTTTCACTGTGTCTTACTGTGCTTCCTGTACTGCCTTTCGCTGTGCCTTACTGTGCTTCCTGTACCCATATTTTACTGCACTGTCTGTACCTGTGTCTTACTGTACTGACTGTACCTGTCTTACTGCACTGACTGTACCTGTCTCTTACTGCACTGACTGTACCTGTGTCTTAGTGCACTGACTACTTGCATCTTACTGTGCTGAAAGTACCTGTCTCTTACTTTACTAACTATACCTGCATCTTACTGCCTTTACTTTACCCGTGCCTGACTGCACTGGCTGTACTTGCATCTTGCTGCACTGACTGTATCTGTGTTTTACTGTACTGACTGTACTTGCATCTTACTGCACTGACTGTACATGTATCTTTCTGTACTGGCTGTACCTGTCTATTACTGCACTAACTGTACTTGTCTCTTACTGCACTGACTGTAACTGTGTCTTACTGTGCTGACTGTAACTGTCTATTACTGCACTGACTGTAACTGTCTATTACTGCACTAACTGTTCCTGTCACTTACTGCACTGACTAACTGTGTCTTACTCTGCTGACTGTATCTGTGTCTTTCTGTACTGACAGTACCTGTCTCTTACTGCACTGACTGTAACTGTGTCTTACTGCGCTGACTGTAACTGTCTTACTGTACTGACTGTACCTGTCTATTACTGCACTAACTGTACCTGTCTCTTACTGCACTGACTGTAACTGTGTCTTTCTGTACTGACTGTACCTGTCTATTACTGCACTAACTGTACCTGTCTCTTACTGCACTGACTGTAACTGTGTCTTACTGTACTGACTGTACCTGTCTATTACTGCACTAACTGTACCTGTCTCTTACTGCACTGACTGTTACTGTGTCTTACTGTACTGACTGTACCTGTCTATTACTGCACTAACTGTACCTGTCTCTCACTGCACTGACTGTAACTGTGTCTTACTGCGCTGACTGTAACTGTCTATTACTGCACTGACTGTAACTGTCTCTTACGGCACTGACTAACTGTGTCTTTCTGTACTGACTGTACCTGTCTATTACTGCACTGACTGCAACTGTGTCTTACTGCACTGACTGTACCTGTCTATTACTGCAGTAACTGTACCTGTCTCTTACTGCACTGACTGTAACTGTGTCTTACTGCACTGACTGTACATGCATCTTACTGTACTGACTATACCTGCGTCTTACTGCATTGACTTTACTTGTGTCTGACAGTACTGACTATACCTAGTATGTCTTACTGCACTGACTATCTTTATTTTACTGCACTGATTGTACTTGCATCTTACTGTACTGACTGTACCTGTGTGTTACTGCACTGACTCTTACTATATTTTAATTCAGCTGAACCTGACCGAGCTGCGGACTTTTCCCAACCCTCCTGGTATTGTGACCAATGTGGCAGCCGCTGTGTTGGTCCTTCTTGCACCACAGGGCCGCATTCCAAAGGACCGCAGCTGGAAGGCAGCCAAGATGTACATGAGCAAGGTAAGGCATAACAATATCATGCTCCCATCCAAGGTAAGAGATAACCCAACAGCATGCTCTTGAGCAAGGTAAGATATAACCCAACAGCATGCTCCTGAGCTGGGAAGAGATGACCTAACAGTATGCTCCTTCGGAGCTAATTAATGCGGTATTTGATGAAATTTTGTCAAGTTGGAATCCAGCACAATCAACATTTTCCATTTAGTCACCAAGTTAGGTAGCCACTGAAGTTATTTTTTTCCTAAGTTCAATGATGTGTCGTGCATGAAGTGTGTGAAGCAAAGTTCTGTCAGAAAACTGTAGCTGCAGCAGACCAATGGTTGGCCTCAGCAAACACATGTTCTCATACTCAACAAATCACATGCACACATCGCTAATGGAGCGCCCCTTTTAAAAGTGAGAGTCAGATCTCTCCAATACTGCTTTTGCCTGTGCTGCTCTTGTTTGCTTCGTTACTGCTTGTTCTAAAAAGAAATTGCTGCTCAGTGTTTTCGGGTGTAGCATAGGAGAACACCATGTGACTGTTTTGTGGCGTTGCTTTGTCAAGGCAGAGGCCTGGAGTTTTGCAGAAACTGAATCCTGTAATCGCCGTAAAGCTAAGTGACGCCAATTCCACGTTATTCTGCTTTGCAGTTGGTATAGTCGGTCCAAAAGACCAGGGGTGCATTTCCCAAAAGCATCGTAAGGCTAAGACGGTCTTTAAAAAAGTCCTGCTATGTGTTTCTTCCACCCATTAACTCAGCCAGCTGATTTCACTAATTACTTCTACCTCTTGGCTGAAGAATTGTGCAAATTTGCAAATCCAGGTCATTGGAACTAAATACTTTCTGAACCCGGATTTTACACCTCTGGTAAGTAGCTCTTAAGAGGTGACTGCTCGTTCACGCTTTAAGAACTGTTTTGGGAAACGCGTTTTACAAATTAAAGAGCCATCGTAGAATCGCTCGTTGAAATCGCACTTAACCCTAAGATTGAGCGTTATCCGGAAACGCGACCCAGAACGTTAAACTCATGGACTCTGGTTACAACAAGTAGCCTAGCAAGACAATGAAAAGGACGATGTATTTAAGTAGCATTGTTATTTGTTATTTAAAACATGTAGCCTGGACTTTTAAACCTTGCTTGGTTGTTTAACCCCTTCGCACAGACCCCCTAGTGGCCATGGCGCCAAGATTTTTGCTTAACTCAGATATTAAAGGGTTAGTTCGGAATTTTGGACATAATGTCTCATTTACGACTTAACCATGATGTTGTTGATTGATGGAGACCATTTTCAGCTGATTCCATGCTGTCCTTCTTGTGGACATACACACATTGCTAATACTAGCGCAACTCTATGGTAACCGGTAGCATCCACTACCAAACGCACTTAAACACTCCACAGTGCGCACCCAAAGCAAATAAAATACGACAACAGTCTATCAGGGTTAAGTTGAGTGTTTATACCATAATTTTTGAAGTCAAACTATCGTTGAACCTTTACTTTGTGCTGACCTATATTCTCTGTGGAAGTATGGCGGCGGAGCGAACGTGGCTATTTGAACTTGTTGCTCTTCTTTGTTGTTGTAGTCGACCAGTGCCGGCACTACATTCGTAGGTAACGTAAAGTATCGCTCTGCCGCCATACTTCTCCGTATATTCTACTTCCACAGAGAATTTGCGTAGATTATATTATATATTATACACTGTTTGGACATGCTGCTAGTTAAACAAAGACTGATAAATCGGAATATCACAACAAAATGCTTATACTTTGTTTGGACACGGGGCTAGCTAGATAGCTAACTGTTAGCTTAGCCATAAAAAGTCTTTGTTTGTGTTTTCTATACAAAGGCTGTGTCCGAATCAACACCCTTTTTTTCTAACCTATGAGTAGCTACACTGGATGAGAAAGTTAAGAAGGTGAAATGTTCTGTAAATGTAGTGTATTTTAAATCCCTGAATGATATAGCCTACTTATTTCCAGGTTTTTGCTGATAACAGTATTGAGGATATTTTTCGCATACTGCATGTCACTAAACGGCTTATGCAGTAAGCAGCAAGTTACACATGCTAGTAACGTTACAACAAATGTTGTCCTTGTTTTCCCTGTCGTCGTCGTCTTCCCCATCAGATTCATAATCAGAATTATTACCATCGTTCATGAATTGTAGGATAAAGGATTCCATGAATTCTCCGTTGTCTATGCTTCTCCCGGCAGCTAAATTATTCAGAACAGTAGCAGCATTTTCTGCAGTGACTTCCATTTTGATAGTGATTAAAGGGGCTATATGTAACAAATTTACTGTACTAAATCATAAAATGACCATGATATTTCATCAGAGATTAAGGAAAGATGCTAAATCAAAACACTGGCTTCTCTGACAACAATGCTACAGCCAGTATATTCTCCTTTGAAATTTCCATTCCAGGTCGGAACGTCTGAGATATCAAAATAGATGTCTTAAATATGTTCAATATTATATTAAAGGGGTAGTCTGAAGGTCATGCCACTCTGTAAAGCAGATAGCGATCTGCCACAATGCATACTCTACAATTATTGTAGTGTGTTTTACAAATGTTGCTATTTTTATTTTACATTAATGCAGCACATATCAGCATACAGTAAATTTCAAAGAGTATTTTCCATTCCCTAAGTGACAAGTATCACCCATGACTTCTCAATTACTTGAAAGCAGATTTTCATGACCAAACATTCTGTGATGTCCCTGTGTATACATGGAAAAATGTTATTGAAAATTTGGTATTGAAATTAAGCATGAGAAGTATACCTTGAATAACATGAATGACAGACAATATAGTTTGATCAAAAGAATAAACCTCTATAAATTTATTTTTGGCTGATAGGCATTCCATAACACTGACACATATCAGTAAGAGCTTTAGTAGGCAGCAGCGTCTAGCTAGTGCACACATTGCTTTCCCTTTTGTACTGTAAATTTTAACAAACATTGTCTTTCTTAGTTTTAATGTATAATTTCAGAGTAATATGAATACTATAATTGGGACGTTGACGATTCACCACTAGGGGGCCACCATAGATAGTTAAAGGGGAACTCCAGGTTATTTTTTAAACTATATCGATTCTATATGTTTAATGTGAGTCTTGAAGCTTACCGCACTAGAACTGTTGTTCTTTTGTTTCCAGCTGTTTTCCAGACGCACTGCGTCGCGCTGATCACGTCACTGGTGCAGATCGAGCAAAAATTTTTAGATATGACAAGATAGGCAACTGGCGCTTTTCCCCATTGGAGGAAGTGAACAGATATGCGCAGTAGTGTTTTCAGTTAGCTTAGAAAATAAGGTTATATAACGTAACTTTTATCGGTCAAAATTATAGTCTTTTTATAAGTAAAAATTATAAGGGGTTGTACGTAGTAGTACTGGGTCCTGACAACCTTGGTATATATAATCTACAACTCCAATTCCCAAAAAGTTGGGACAGTATGGAAAATGCTAATAAAAACAAAAAGGAGTGATTTGTAAATTCTGTTCACCCTTTACTATATCGAAACCACTACAACACATATTTGATGTTTTACCTTGTGAATTTAATAGTTGTTTTGAAAATATACACTCATTTCCAATCTGATGACTGCAACACGCTCCAAAAAAGTTGTGGCAGTTGAGTGTTTACCACTGTGTAACATCACCCTTTCTTTTAATAACACTTATTTGGGCACTGAAGACACCAGTTGGTTAAGTTTAGCAAGCGGAATTTTCCCCCATTCTTCCATTATTCAGGTCTTCAGCTGCACAATTGTATGAGGCCTTCGTTGCCGTATTTTGCGCTTCATAATGCGCCACACATTCTCAATCGGAGACAGGTCAGGACTGCAGGCAGGCCAATCTAGCACCACATTCAGAAATGGTTTTCGGCCTTGCCCTTTATGCAACGAGATTTGACCGGATTCCTTGAATCTTTTAATTATATTGTGCACTGTAGAGGGTGAAATGCCATCCTACCGATTTGCCTTTGGGGAACATTGTTGTCAAAGTGCTGGATTATTCGCTGACGCATCTGTTGGCAAATTGGCGAGCCTCGACCCATCCTTGCTCTTGAAGGACTAGGCCTTTCTGGGAGGCTCCTTATATACTATAACACGATTGCCTCACCTGTTTAACATCACCTGTTTCACATCACCTTGTTATTTCAACTTGTCGCATTTTTATTAGTCCGAAATTGCCCCCGTCCCAACTTTTTTGGATAAGAATAAACGTATATCTTCAAAAAACTATGAAGTTGATTAGGTAAAACATGAAATACCTTGTCTTTATACTGTTTTTGTTTGAATACAAAGTCAAAGTAAGTCAAAGTAAATTTACAAATTACTGCTTTCTGTTTTTATTTGCATTTAATTTACCGTCCCAACGTTTTTGGAATTGGGGTTGTAAAAAGAAAAGGGAGATTTTGGATCCAAAAAGTCTGTCTAATAGCAAAATTATCTCCGACTTTCCCGACTTGGAGGTTCGTTCATGTGCAACTTCCATGTCGGAAACTCGTATTTCCAATAATTCTGACAGCACTTGAAGCCAGCATAATTCCAGCTGCAGGTCTATACTTGTAGCCTATAATGAAAGGTTTGAAATTGATCAGATTCGCTGATAGATAAAAGGCTGATATGACTAAAGGGATGCCATCCTCATTATCTTCAGATTCTTCTGATGTTGGCGATGTATAATTTAGCTATGAAAATCGGAAACATTATACTATTGCAGTCTAAAGTTTCTGAAATTGTACCTTCAGCCGCACCGCACTGTCGGCTATCCAAACTCACCACGCCCCTCAAAGCCTCAGTTCCCTCCTACTATTGAAATCCTAGCATTCTCTCTGACTCAAGAGGAATAATTTCTAAAATAAGTAGTCTACGGTGGTGACTGAAAATGCCTGGGTGTATTGTTCCTCAGTGCATATGAGTGCAAAAGCATATGCGTTCCACAGACTTCCAATTAAAGATTCGAACATGTACAAGAAATGGCTAATAGCAATTAGAAATGAAAGATATTGGGATGGCAGGTATGCCATCCGCCAAGTTACGGCTTGGCGGGGCATGCCCCATACCTATACAGCACTGAGAGTTTGGCACTTTTCAGGGTTTCCTAAGGAGTAACCACAATGACCATAGACTCTCAGCCCTTAAAAACATTAACTTCTGACCTCATGTAACCACACAGCATTCAGATACAACTTCACACATCCACACAATAAAGCCCCAAACATGGGTTATTTTGCCGTTTTTCTCCTTCTTCCTATTTTTCCTACCAAACTGCCTGCCTCCGTCGCGATGTTATCCAATGGGGAGAATTATTCTTTGAGGGTATGGTCCGTATACCTGCTGATCAAGCTTATCGCCCAATAAAAACGCTTCATACTAATGTTTTTTAATGTTAATATAGCTAATGGCTTCATGCTTTCCAAGAAGGTACTGTGGCTTAATGGTCAGAGTTACTTTCTCTCACACAGAGGATGGTGGGTTCGAGCCCAGCAGGCCACATGCTTATTTTCCACAAAAACAATGTGCAACTGTTAAGTACTCTTCATTTCTTAGACTATTATTATTTTCACATTAACACATTAATATATTTTTATTGCAAAGGCAAAAGAGGTTTCCAATATTAACTGTTCAATGTTTTACTTGTATTTCACTTGTACTATATCACACCCTCCCCAAACCGGACGCTTTGGGGAGGGTGTTACGCTCTGCTCTTGCAGTCATGACTGACTGACTGTGGAAACCGAACCTCAACGTACCCTTGCCTCGGCCAACATTTCTTTATTCATTAATTTCTTCGCTTCAGCTCTGTTCACTTTATCCTTTTCACACATAACACAATGTCACCATAAAATTAACTACTAGGAAAATTAAGAATTTACGATAATAGCCTACATTAAGAATTTATGATAGCCTCCTTTAAGCTGCAATCCTTTAAGAGATTGGATTTATAAACCGCCAATTCCCCAAACATATATGATTCATGGTTAGTCACTTTAAAAAAACAAAAACAATAGCCTCTGAATGTGGCTCTAGTCTACGCTACTCTGCAGATAATGTAGCTTACTGCAAACACTTTTAATTATAATAATAATAAGAAGAAGAAGAAGAATAATCTCTGGTATGTACTTTCTTAGTAGTACCTATTGTTTTCTTTCTGGCTAAGATTCCTGGGAAATATGCGTTGTCCAATTAAGCTTGTTAGCCAACGTTACTGTTGCCAGAGAAACGTCAGTCTGCTTCTAGTCAGGAAGCAGATACAAGCTAGGCTACTACGAAGCGAATCAACATGCCTTATAGCCTACATTCATTGCACTACAGAAAACTAAACTAAACCTAGCTGTCCGGTACCAAACGTTCTACACTACCGGAAAAAAAAGGCAAAAGACGTTTCCAATATTAACTGTTCAATGTTTCACTTGTAGCCTATTTCACTAGCGAAATGGTGAAAGTCAGACCGACACTGACAAATGGCCTATATCACGTGACTATACCCCTTTGGTCTTCTGGTTAGCGTCACGCCTTACTCGCCTGGTTGATATTAAAGTGTAATTTCATTTTGGACTCAAACAGTGTGCACATGTTCTGGTTTTCTCATGCAAGAATGTTTTTTTTATTGCAAAGGCAAAGACACGTTTACAATATTACCTGTTCACTTGTAGCCTGTTAAACAATTCAGTCACTGGACACCACGACAGTAATGCAATAGGCTAGCTAACGTTATGGGAACAGGCATCCCATGGCCATTTGTCAAGCAAAGAATAAAGTTTCAACGCAGAATATCATCTGGTTAACATCGCGTTCTTGCATTAATGTAAAAATGCCATTGGCTACATGTTTTAATCTCACACAAATGCCGACAAAAATATTAGTCTGTGTGGAGCGTGCTGTCCATTGCGCCGCGGGTATGTCTGACTCACTGTGGAAACCGAACCTTCAACGCTCGCCTCGGCCAACATTTCTTTATTATGTCTTCATTAATTTATTCACTTCAGCTCTGTTCAGTTTATCCTTTTCACACATAACACAATGTCACCATAAAATGAACTACTAGGAAAATTAAGAATTTCTGATAATACATTAAGAATTGACGATAGCCAATTACTACAAGCTGCAATGCCTTGAGAGATCTGGTTTATAAACCTCCAATTCTCGAAACATATCTGATTCATGGTTAGTCACTTTAAAAAAATTACTATAGCCTCCGAACATTGCTCTAGTCTACGCTACTCTGCAGACAATGTATCTTACTGCAAACACTTTTCATTATAATAATAATCAGAAGAATAATGTCTGGTAGGCTACTTTCTTAGTAGTAGCCTATCTATTGTTTTCCTGCTGGCTAAGATTCCTGGGAAATATGCGTTGTCCAATTAAGCTTGTTAGCCAACGTTCGTTTTGCCAGAGAAACGTCAGTCAGCTGCTAGTCAGGAAGCACAAGCTAGGCTACTACGAAGCGAATCAACATGCCTTATACGTCCATTGCACTACGGAAAACTAAACTAAACCTAGCTGCATGGTCCGGTACCAAAATATTTCCCGCAGACAACGTTAGACTACACTACCGGGGGAAAAAAACTGCGAAGGTGTGCTTATGAAGTTTGGCAGCTCGTAGCCCAGACATGGAAGCTTGGAGTGTAACGTTCCGTTCCCCTCCTGTCCGTTTTCCATGTTTTCCTTGTTTCCTTCCGTGTCATGTTGGATCCCATGTCCGTGTTTTGCCCCTGGCTGTGGACTGGGCGTTTCTCTCGGGTTTATTTCGGCTCATTTTCCACTTTAACTTCCGCCTATCACTCTCCCCTCTCGTTACTCACATTCCTCACTGCTGTGCTTCGGCAATCACTCCCGATTAAACATCACACCTGTTTCTCGTTTCTCCTTCATTTCCTGCACCATTTAAACCCCTGGCTGGCTGCTAGTCGGCGCCAGTTCGTTAACTAACCAACCGTGTTTACGTCATGTCACGCTTCTGGTCCTGTATTCGTCAGCTTGCTGTCTTGTACCTGTTTACCTGGTTTCCAGTCTGGTAGCTATCCCTCCGAAACATTCTCTGTTGCATGCTACTTACCTGTCTCCCTTCAACCTCCAGACGCCGCGGTTCCAGCCTCCCTGTAGCTGTGTCTTGTCCTCCCTATGTTACGTACCTCCCGTACTTGAGTTACGGTTCCAGGATCCCTGAATGTTAGCCGGCTTCAGCAAGAATTGCCCGAGCCACGCCGCACCTTCCAACTTGGCGGAGCTTTCTTCAGCTACAGTCCTGTCTCAGTACCCTGCTATTAACCTCTGCTTTCTACCCGATTATTCAAGCTACCTATCCAGTTCCAGTCCAGCTCCAGCCCTGGTCTTGTCCTGTACCGGTGTTTCGTACACCTCCGTTAAAGTCCTGTTCCGGCTTGGAATAATTCCGTGCCGGCTTCCGTTTCCCTGAGTGGACCTCCCGGTCCAGTTCCAGTCCAGTTCCAGTCCTGTTCCAGTCCAGTTCCAGTCCAGTTCCAGTCCAGTTCCGGTGTTTTATACACCTCCGTTCAAGTCCAGTTCCGGCTTGGAACAAGTTCCGTGCCGCCTTCCGTTTTCCTGAGTGGACCTCCCGGTCCAGTTCCAGTCCAGTTCCAGTCCAGTTCCGGTGTTTTATACACCTCCGTTCAAGTCCAGTTCCGGCTTGGAACAAGTTCCGTGCCGCCTTCCGTTTTCCTGAGTGGACCTCCCGGTCCAGTTCCAGTCCAGTTCCAGTCCTGTTCCAGTCCAGTTCCGGTGTTTTATACACCTCCGTTCAAGTCCAGTTCCGGCTTGGAACAAGTTCCGTGCCGCCTTCCGTTTTCCTGTGTGGACCTCCCGGTCCAGTTCCAGTCCTGACCCGGTGCCGCTACTCCACCTTCCCTACCCAGTTCCGGCTTGGAACTGTAGGGCACTTCCGCACCCAGTCCGGCTTGGACTCCTAGTCCTGCACCCTTTTGGTTCCGGCTTGGAACCTACCTTGACTTTCAAGCCCAGCTCCGGCTTGGAGCAGTCCGTAAGGGACTCTACTTATGTTTGTTAATTAACCTGTTTTCCTTTCCTGTACAGCTTTGGGACTACCCCAACGCTTAAATAAAATTCCATTTTCTTGAATCTGCCTCCTGGTCGTTGCACTTGGGTTCGTCCCGTATCAGGATCGTAACAGAACGAACTGGCCCAAAACATGGACCCAGCCGATCTGGAACAGATTCGCCACGCCTTCTTCAGCCAAACTGCGGTCAGCGACCAACAGGGCCGTCGTTTGGATGACGTTCTGGAAGAAGTTAGGGGCATCACGGAGCAGTTAGCCCAACTTTCGCTTCACCAACCGCTACGGCGGATTTCAGCCAACCCAACTCCTTCCGCTCCTGAACCTCCTCCGGAGGCTCCGGCTCCCACTTCTAGCCGTGAGCCCCGAGTACAACACCCCGAGTTATATCGCGGGGGGTTGGGGAGATGTCGTGAATTTCTACTTAAATGTGACATAGTGTTTCGTATGCAGCCCTCCTCCTTCGCCTCTGACTCCAGCAAGATCGCGTTCATCATGAGCAGCTTGGGAGGGAGCGCCCTGGAGTGGGCTACATCCATCTGGGACAGCCAGGCCCCGTTATGCAGCAACCTCGCAGCCTTTACTGCAGAAATGCGGCGTGTGTTTGAACACCCGACCTGTGGGCGAGACGCTACCCAACGTCTGCTTCAAGTTCGTCAAGGCAACCGCAGTGTCGCAGAAATGGCCATTCGGTTTCGTACCCTCGCCGCGGAGTCCGGATGGAATGACACCTCCCTCCAGGGGGCTTTCCGCCAAGCTCTCAGCGAGGAACTCAAGGACCAGCTTGCCACTCGGGAAGAGTCCAACTCCCTCAATAACCTCATCAGCCTCGCTATAGCCATTGATAATCGTCTCCGCATCCGGGCCGGGAGCGGGGAGGAAGCTCCGGGCGTCATTCACCCTCCGTCGCTTCTAACGTTCGTTCACACTTCTCCGTCACTGGATCTATGGCGCCGACGGGCGTTTCCGAGGAGGAGCCCTTGCAACTGGGCAGAGTTGCGGTCAATCCCGAGGAGCGCCAACGCCGTCTGCGCACCAGATCCTGTTTCTACTGCGGCAAGCCTGGCCATCAGATCGCCTCCTGTCCCATCCGCCCTAAGGGAATAGGCTCGCCAGTTAAACTGGGCGTACTGACGAGCCCCATCATCCCCAACCATGCAGCCCAGGATCGCCTCATGTTCAAGGCTACTCTCCTTTGGAGGGACAAGACCGTATCCTCTTCGGCTCTAATCGATTCCGGAGCTGACGCCAGCTTCATGGATAGCACCTTCGCCAGGAGGGCCGGCATTCCCACGGAACGTCTTACCTCACCTATTTCAGCTCTTGCTCTGGACGGTAGGAGTTTGGGGTTAGTTACCCACTCCACCGTTCCTATCCAACTTATGTTGTCTGGCAATCATCGGGAGTCCATTCAACTGTTACTTATTAACTCCCAGCAATCTGCTCTTGTTTTAGGTCAGACCTGGCTCCGCCTCCACAACCCTCATATTGACTGGAAAGCCGGTCGCATCCTGGCGTGGAGTGCCCACTGTCTAGCCAGCTGTCTCCGTTCTGCCCTGCCCCCTCCGGGGTCCAGTAAATCCTGTTCTATGCAACCTATACCTGATTTAACCAATGTTCCCAGCGAGTATCACGACCTCGCACAGGTGTTCTCCAAATCACGTGCTCTGTCCTTACCTCCTCACAGGCCGTATGACTGCGCCATTGACCTACTGGCTGGAGCTAAACTGCCATCTGGACGCCTCTACAGTCTGTCTGGACCAGAGAAACTAGCCATGGAGGAATACATCCACGACTCCCTCGCTTCGGGTATTATCCGTCCCTCCTCATCCCCAGTCGGTGCAGGGTTCTTCTTCGTAGGGAAGAAGGATGGCTCTCTGCGACCCTGCATCGACTACCGGGGGCTTAACCAGGTCACCATCCGTAACAAATACCCTCTTCCCCTCATTAACACCGCCTTTGAAACCCTTTCGCCTGCGGTTACGTTCACCAAACTCGACCTCCGGAATGCGTATCACTTGGTGCGTATACGGGAGGGGGACGAATGGAAGACTGCTTTCAATACCCCGTTGGGCCACTACGAATACCTGGTGGTCCCCTTCGGCCTTACTAACGCCCCAGCAGTCTTCCAAGGCATGGTGAACGACGTCCTGCGTGATCTCCTGGGGAGGAGCGTATTTGTCTATATTGATGACATATTGATTTTTTCTCAATCCCCGCAGGAACACGTTCTTCACGTCCGAGAGGTTCTCCAGCGGCTGCTGGAGAATCAACTTTTTGTTAAGGCGGAGAAATGTTCCTTCCATGTGTCTACTGTCCCGTTCCTCGGCTTCATCATCGAGGAGGGCAGTATCCGGGCGGACCCTGCTAAGATCAAGGCGGTGACAGAATGGCCCCAACCCACCTCTCGCAAGCACCTTCAGCAGTTTCTTGGGTTTGCTAATTTCTATCGCCGCTTTATTCGTAATTACAGTACCATTGCTGCTCCCCTTACTAAACTCACTTCCGTTGCCCTGCCTTACTGTTGGAATTCCGATGCCCAGCGAGCATTCGAACTGCTCAAAGCTCGTTTTTCCTCAGCACCTATCCTCCATCATCCGGACACTTCTCGTCAGTTTACCGTTGAGGTGGATGCCTCTGACACGGGCGTGGGGGCCATTCTGTCTCAACGGTCCGCCTCTGATAACAAGCTCCATCCCTGCGCATTCTTCTCCCGGAGACTGTCCTCCGCCGAGAGGAACTATGATGTCGGGGATCGGGAACTTCTGGCAATAAAACTGGCTCTTGAGGAGTGGCGCCACTGGCTGGAGGGGGCAGGTAATCCCTTTCTTGTTTTTACCGACCATCAAAACCTTATTTATTTAAAATCTGCCAAAAGGCTTAATGCTCGTCAGGCTAGATGGTCGTTATTTTTTGCCCGGTTTAATTTCTCTGTTTCTTACCGCCCTGGTTCCCGCAATATTAAGGCAGATGCCTTGTCCCGCATTTTTCCCCCCCCCTCCAGTCCTGCTGATCCGGAGCCCATTCTGCCGGCTTCCTGTGTGGTGGCTGCGGTCTCCTGGGAGATCGAGGGTATTGTGAAGGCCGCCCAGACTTCCCAACCGGACCCCCGCAATAACCCTAACTCCTGCCTTTTTGTCCCCGATTCCGTCCGCTCCCATGTCCTCGAATGGGTTCACGCCTCGTGCCTGGCATGTCACCCAGGTGTTGCCAGAACGATCGCCCTCGTCAGGAGGAGTTTCTGGTGGCCTACCCTTAAAGGGGATACCCGTGCCTTTGTCCTGGCCTGCTCGGTGTGCGCCAGGAGCAAGGCATCCCACCAGCCTCCCTCCGGTCTTCTCCTTTCCCTCCCCGTCCCTGGCCGTCCTTGGAGTCACATTGGTGTGGACTTTGTCACCGGTCTGCCGTTGTCAGAAGGTAACACCGTTATTCTGACAATAGTGGACCGGTTCTCCAAGGCGGTTCACTTTGTTCCCCTCCCCAAGCTCCCGTCCGCCCTTGAAACCGCTGAGCTCTTGGTGCTACATGTGGTCAGGCTGCACGGGATCCCCTCTGACATCGTGTCAGACCGTGGGCCCCAGTTCTCCTCCCGGGTTTGGAGGGCGTTCTGTGTAGCCCTGGGTGCCTCACCTAGTCTTTCCTCGGGTTTTCATCCCCAGTCTAACGGTCAGGCAGAGAGGGCGAACCAGGACCTGGGGGCCGCCCTGCGGTGCGTCACAGTGCGCAATCCCGCCTCTTGGAGCCGCTTTCTCCCCTGGGTCGAGTACGCGCACAACTCCCTTAAGAGTGCTTCTACAGGCCTATCCCCGTTTGAGTGTGCTTTAGGCTATCAACCCCCTCTTCTGTCGACCCAGGAGGCCGAGATAGCTGTCCCCTCAGTTAAGGCCCATCTCCTTAGATGTAGACGCATTTGGAGGCTCACACGCACCGCACTCCTTCGCTCCAATTCCCGTTCCCAACGTCTGGCGGACCTTCACAGGACCGCAGCCCCACGGTATAGGGCCGGTCAGCAGGTCTGGCTCTCCACCGCTAATATCTCCCTTCCCTCCTCATCCAGGAAACTCCAGCCCCGCTTTATTGGTCCCTTCCCTATCATTTGTCTCGTTAACCCCGTTTCAGTTAAACTTTCCCTCCCCGCCTCCCTCAAAGTTTACCCTGTTTTTCATGTGTCCCAAGTCAAGCCTGTCTCCTCCAGCCCCCTCAGTACCCCCACCATCCCTCCACCTCCCGTCCGAGTTATCGACAACGCCCCGGCCTACACGGTGAACCGTGTGATCGATATCCGCCGCAAGGGCCGGGGTTTCCAATACCTCGTCGACTGGGAGGGGTACGGTCCTGAGGAGAGGTCGTGGCTCCACAAGAGCCTTATCTTGGACCATTCACTCATCCAAGACTTCCACGAGCTGTTCCCTGACAAGACCAGGCCTCCGGGTACGCCAGGTGGCGTACATTGAGGGGGGGGGTACTGTAACGTTCCGTTCCCCTCCTGTCCGTTTTCCATGTTTTCCTTGTTTCCTTCCGTGTCATGTTGGATCCCATGTCCGTGTTTTGCCCCTGGCTGTGGACTGGGCGTTTCTCTCGGGTTTATTTCGGCTCATTTTCCACTTTAACTTCCGCCTATCACTCTCCCCTCTCGTTACTCACATTCCTCACTGCTGTGCTTCGGCAATCACTCCCGATTAAACATCACACCTGTTTCTCGTTTCTCCTTCATTTCCTGCACCATTTAAACCCCTGGCTGGCTGCTAGTCGGCGCCAGTTCGTTAACTAACCAACCGTGTTTACGTCATGTCACGCTTCTGGTCCTGTATTCGTCAGCTTGCTGTCTTGTACCTGTTTACCTGGTTTCCAGTCTGGTAGCTATCCCTCCGAAACATTCTCTGTTGCATGCTACTTACCTGTCTCCCTTCAACCTCCAGACGCCGCGGTTCCAGCCTCCCTGTAGCTGTGTCTTGTCCTCCCTATGTTACGTACCTCCCGTACTTGAGTTACGGTTCCAGGATCCCTGAATGTTAGCCGGCTTCAGCAAGAATTGCCCGAGCCACGCCGCACCTTCCAACTCGGCGGAGCTTTCTTCAGCTACAGTCCTGTCTCAGTACCCTGCTATTAACCTCTGCTTTCTACCCGATTATTCAAGCTACCTATCCAGTTCCAGTCCAGCTCCAGCCCTGGTCTTGTCCTGTACCGGTGTTTCGTACACCTCCGTTAAAGTCCTGTTCCGGCTTGGAATAATTCCGTGCCGGCTTCCGTTTCCCTGAGTGGACCTCCCGGTCCAGTTCCAGTCCAGTTCCAGTCCTGTTCCAGTCCAGTTCCAGTCCAGTTCCAGTCCAGTTCCGGTGTTTTATACACCTCCGTTCAAGTCCAGTTCCGGCTTGGAACAAGTTCCGTGCCGCCTTCCGTTTTCCTGAGTGGACCTCCCGGTCCAGTTCCAGTCCAGTTCCAGTCCAGTTCCAGTCCAGTTCCAGTCCAGTTCCGGTGTTTTATACACCTCCGTTCAAGTCCAGTTCCGGCTTGGAACAAGTTCCGTGCCGCCTTCCGTTTTCCTGAGTGGACCTCCCGGTCCAGTTCCAGTCCAGTTCCAGTCCAGTTCCAGTCCAGTTCCGGTGTTTTATACACCTCCGTTCAAGTCCAGTTCCGGCTTGGAACAAGTTCCGTGCCGCCTTCCGTTTTCCTGTGTGGACCTCCCGGTCCAGTTCCAGTCCTGACCCGGTGCCGCTACTCCACCTTCCCTACCCAGTTCCGGCTTGGAACTGTAGGGCACTTCTGCACCCAGTCCGGCTTGGACTCCTAGTCCTGCACCCTTTTGGTTCCGGCTTGGAACCTACCTTGACTTTCAAGCCCAGCTCCGGCTTGGAGCAGTCCGTAAGGGACTCTACTTATGTTTGTTAATTAACCTGTTTTCCTTTCCTGTACAGCTTTGGGACTACCCCAACGCTTAAATACAATTCCATTTTCTTGAATCTGCCTCCTGGTCGTTGCACTTGGGTTCGTCCCGTATCAGGATCGTAACATGGAGTTACGCATGTGACAAGCCAGTGTTGAATAGCCTAACGTTATTTCTATAGAATACTAATACGCCTATTTTACAACTGTATTTCCATATTTTAGGCTGTATGTTTTTCTTTCAGCTACAATGTGTTTGCGTCTAGCCTATTGTGCATGCATGTCTCCATATAGACTTGGTTAATTAATTTACATGCTTGTTCATGATCCATAGTTCAGGTGGTGTTGTTCATTGTATTTCATTAGACATTAAATACAGCTCATCTACAAACTCTTTTAATGTAATTGTGGGCTATCGGTAATAGGAGAAATGTTATCATTCTCGTCAGTAGAGGGCGTTATGGTTACGCGAATGTCTGCATGCATTTATTTGGAATGCATGTACTATTCTGTATGCATGTCTCTCTTGATGTCATTATATTCATGCATTGTTCATCATTAGTTAGCTACCAAAAATAAATGATATCTGAACAAAAACGTCTCCAAAAAAAAAAGCCAAGTTACTCACGCATAGCCTACAGAGTGCTGCCTTTAAGTCCTTAATTCCAACTTGCAAAAACTAGGCCTGCCTTTAAAAGTATTGATATCAAAATGTGGCTCGATCCCACTAAAAAGTACAGTAGGCATATTAGTGTGTCAGTAAGAATTCCAGACGTCCATTCCAAAGCATAGCTTTGGAAAAAAAGAACGTTTATGTTGTAGGTTACCAGAGCAACCTTTCTTTTACTCATTTTGCATATTATAAACTAAACTGTAATCTATGCAATATAGCCCAAATGAATATTGCCTCCGTGTGATCATAGTAATTACTTACTCTAAAGAAAGTGCTCCGTTTGGCCCAGCCCTTTTTTGCCGGCTCCTCCAGTTCCAGTTGGGTGTCCAGAATATCCTTTCTACCGTCCATGACCCAATAAGTCCCCCAAAATCTGCGTGTGATGTGATGCAGACCTCGTCCTCATCCTCAGCACCAGCCATAGCCTCCAAAGTTGTCGCCAAATAATGGTTCTCTTGGCAGCGCTGACATTCAATTTCTTCGGGCATCACAGTACACTTGCTACAAGTGCACCACCACGTATTGGTGGTTCTCGCAATGGCTTGGGGAAGTTGGGGTTCTCCCTCCATGCCTGTGGCAACGGTGGCAGCGCCCTCTGCTCGTGCAGCTCGCTCGGCTCTCCGTTGGGCTATTTGCTCATCGGTGTACAGTGGTTCAAAAGAGTTTCACTGTACCTGCTCCTGGCAAAAAGCTATCATCAGAGTCTCGCACGTCCTCAGAATGTGACATGCTAAATATTTGACGACACAAACAAAGCAAGGGTATCATAAGTAATATACGATTTCAATATAATTATTCGATATTATTTCAATATTATAATTTTGACTATCCAACGAAAACCAACTCAGATGCGGCATAGGTGTCAACCTCTGGAGAGAACTGCCCTTATTTTCACACCCGCAAAACTGTATAAATTCACCAAAAACCATATAGAACATTATCTATCTAATGTTCTATCACATTATCAAACATTATCTATTAAAATCATTAGCCACCACAGTTATTTGTCTGATTCAAGTTTATTTAATATAGCCTATTCCTGTATTTACCTTCACATAATAATGACTGTGTAGTAATAAATTCAGCAAGGTGCTCATTTTAAAATAGTTAAACAGTCACTGAGACACCCCACATGACTGACCCCACACACGTACAACTGAGTGCAGGAAAAATACATACATGTAGATACTACAATGAGTCCTGTTGCATGAGCTTGTGCCACTTTTAATGCAGTTTTAGCCTACATAACATGCCTAATTAAGCTACGTTAGCATTAATGTATGGTTATAAACTTAGCTCTCATCTTAATTTGGATATCTAGTAACAGTTAACATTCATGTAAGGGACGTTGGCAGAACAAATTAATAAAACATCCCTTAAATCATTCATTAATTCATCAACACAAGCGACATCTGGCCACACTGTAATTATGACAAATAACCTAAGAAAAGCAGTTTTTCTTTCTGCCTGATTTTAACCTTCCTTATCAAGGCTAATAACGTTTTTATATAGCCTATATAATAAAGTAGCCTAATCAGCGAAATAGCTATTCAATCATTCAATTGTGTTATTCATTCCATTTATATAATTGAACTTAAAACATGGATAGGCTATAAATAAACTATTTTTAATAATGATTATAAATAAATAAATGGTGCAATCATGACATGTCCAAGTGTTGTTTAATTTCAATTTACTATATTTTATTATACAATTTACTATATTTTTTATTTATGGTAAGAACATTTCGGAAAAATGAAAAGATTTTTTAAAGAAATATAATGCACAGAGTTAACAACATTATATTAATGCAAATGTTTTTAATTTGCTGTCAAAAATGAATGGAGCCCAATGGGAAAACTGGCTTTTTGAGCGAAAATCATAGATAACAGCAGAGGGCGACATTATATCCGGTGCTGAGGTTGAGTGCCGAAAGCTGGCCCCTTGGTTCTAGGGCGGTATGCTTCAAGACTCACATTAAGCATATAGAATCGATATAGAAGTTTAAGAAATAACCCAGAGTTCCCCTTTAATCGTTGAAATGAGTGATGTGTATTAGCCATAGACCGTAAAAAAATATTATTATTAGCTGGTCAGCTGCTTGCTTCCCATTACATCACGTACATGTGGAAAGTGCTCCATTTGTTTTAAAATAAGTACATTTTCCTTCCAGCTTATATTTGTTTATAGCAAAACAGCCATGCGTTTCTGTTTTGTTTCAACGTATTTAATGTTGACAAAAATATTTAAAAACAGCTTTGTTTTCTACATCAATTGGAAACGCAATGTCAGACCGGCTGTGCATGATGACAATTATTTTGGATAAAGTCCAGTTTTGTCATTTCGCCAGACATTTGTCAGCTAAGATATAAGCTAGCAACCACTTTTATAGCCAATATCGGCTGAATTAACTAGCTGATCCCTCGGTATAACTGTTTGAATGTTTGCATTGCAAGTGTTAACGTCAGCAACATTGACTGGTTGTGAATGCAATTACTTCACAAAGCACATTAATCTGTTATAAGTTATATATTGAAAACTTTGTATCCTGCGAAATTTGATATATGACAAGTTACAAACTCTGTATCTATAGGCCTAGCTTAATATTTTTCAGATGTTTCTTTGCAACTCATGATGCAAATCTGAAATGTGTTTCTTTAGCCTAAGTTAGGCTACACTCTGACTGCGTGACTAAACCATTTCTAAAAAGCAAGACAGAGAGAGGGAGTTTCAACCAGAGTTTTGCTTGACAACGCAAAAACTACATGCCAAAAGGGCCGGGGAAGGATATTTAAATTTCAGCTGATAAAGTCGATAAAAATCTATAAATATAAATGTAAATATAATCTTTGTTGGTAACCATGGTATAAGCGCAATAATGACCTCAGAGCCGGGCATTAAACGGATAGAATGCCCTTCACGGAGGGAAATTGTATTCAAACTGTATAATGCCCGGCTCCTCAGTTATTATTGCTTACAAAAGCTTTCTTCATACAGTATTTATTTTACGTGTTTCAGATTTGGCCACAGTGAGTTGATCCTCGATCCCACTTTCAATAATATGGTGGCCCTAGGGACCAGAGGGGATGACTGAGTGTGTGTCCATGGTTTCCATCCTTTAGGTGGATGACTTCTTGCAGACCCTGGTGAATTTTGACAAAGAGCACATTCCAGAAGCAACTGTGAGGGTTGTGCGGGAGGAGTACTTGAGCGATCCCGAGTTCAACCCCGAGTTTGTGCGGCAGAAGTCATCGGCCGCTGCTGGGCTGTGCGCCTGGGTGATCAACATCATCCGCTTCCACGAGGTGCAACTCAATGCGTCTCCAGTCTCTATTCACACTGTGCTGACTGTGTCTCTAGCCCCTGATCACCCTGTGCTGACTGCATCTCCAGTCCTATTCACACTGTGCTGACTGTGTCTCTAGCCCCTATTCACCCTGTGCTGACTGTGTCTCTAGCCCCTGATCACCCTGTGCTGACTGCATCTCCAGTCCTATTCACACTGTGCTGACTGTGTCTCTAGCCCCTATTCACACTGTGCTGACTGTGTCTCTAGCCCCTGATCACCCTGTGCTGACTGCATCTCCAGTCCTATTCACACTGTGCTGACTGTGTCTCTAGCCCCTATTCACCCTGTGCTGACTGTGTCTCTAGCCCCTGATCACCCTGTGCTGACTGCATCTCCAGTCCTATTCACACTGTGCTGACTGTGTCTCCTTCCCCTATTCACCCTGTGCTGACTGCATCTCCAGTCCTATTCACACTGTGCTGACTGTGTCTCTAGCCCCTATTCACCCTGTGCTGACTGTGTCTCCTTCCCCTATTCACCCTGTGCTGACTGCATCTCCAGTCCTATTCACACTGTGCTGACTGTGTCTCTAGCCCCTGATCACCCTGTGCTGACTGTGTATCCAACCCCTATTCACACTGTGCTGACTGTGTCTCTAGCCCCTGATCACCCTGTGCTGACTGCATCTCCAGTCCTATTCACACTGTGCTGACTGTGTCTCTAGCCCCTGATCACCCTGTGCTGACTACATCTCCAGTCCTATATTCACACTGTGCTGACTGTGTCTCCAGCCCCTGTTCACCCTGTGCTGACTGTGTGTCCAACCTCTATTCACTCTGTGCTTACTGTGCTTCGAGCTCTATTCACCCTGTGCTGTCTGTGTCTCCAGCCCCTATTCACCCTGTGCTGACTGTGACTCCAGTCCTATTCACACTGTGCTGACTGTGTCTCTAGCCCCTGATCACCCTGTGCTGACTGCATCTCCAGTCCTATTCACACTGTGCTGACTGTGTCTCCAGCCCCTATTCACCCTGTGCTGACTGTGACTCCAGTCCTATTCACACTGTGCTGACTGTGTCTCTAGTCCCTGATCACCCTGTGCTAACTGCATCTCCAGTCCTATTCACACTGTGCTGATTGTGTCTCCTTCCCCTATTCACCCTGTGCTGACTGTGTCTCCAGCCCCTGTTCACCCTGTGCTGACTGTGCTTCCAGCCTCTATTCACTCTGTGCTGACTGCGCTACCAGCCTCTATTCACCCTGTGCTGACTGTGACTCCACCCCTATTCATCTTGTGCTAACTGTTTCTCCTGGCCAAATTCAGTCTGTGCTGAGGGCCAGATTTACGAAGGAAACAGTCCCAGCGCATAACATTTGCTATATTGTGGCTCTGCTGTGGTCGCAGGTACCGATTTACATTAACGCCCGATTTACTATAACTGGTCTTAATTACGTAATCAAAGAAACTAAACTCCCTCATTCCCAATTTTGCGGTAGGAGACACCCATACAAATGGTCAGAAACAATGACCTGTCCAGATTACAAGGCGCTAAGAAAGGGATACGGAGCAGGCACAGTAGTGAGATAACCACAAAAAAAATTAAACTTAAATTTACGAGGTACACAATGCCGTATTAAAGCATAGGAATACAACACCAACGGAGAGGAGTGACACATCACATAGCCTACTAAATTAATTAATGAACAGTAGAGGATGTAAAGAAAAGATGGAGTGATTTCAGAAAAACTTTCCTACAACATAATGCAGGCAAAAGATACAGGTAGTGGTCCATCTAAGGAATGAATATTAACACCGATAGAATGACAGGTGGAAAAACAATTAGAATAATGAATTGGAATCATAAATTCATTAATGAACGTAGGCTCACTGCTTATAATTTACAAAAAAAAAAGGAAGACATTAAACCAGAAATCACCAGAAAAGAGAGAGATATGCCATAACTTAATATTCCAATTTCAGCACAGGAACAAAATAAAAGCCATCTATAAAAACTCAGCGGTCACGAGTATACACAACCAAGGAAAAACTTGTCTGTCTGTAGACTCCAGGAATTGCTGCAGCGCACACCACTCACAGAACGTACCAGCTCCACAGCCCCCAACTTAGTTAGCCAAAGTACAATAAAAGACAACAAGAAAAAAGCCAAGTTTCTCCTTCGGCCCGCCCCCAATAAACACCTTTCTCCCAAGCATTGAGGACCTGTACCCTGATTGGGTGATTCCGACATAGGTTTGGAAGGAGGGGGGTTGGGGTCCAAACCCCTTTATAAGACTACTGACTTATCTAAAAGCTGAGAATTCACTTATTAATTAAAGTGTACTTATGTGGTTGAAAGCAGGCTAGCACCAAGATATTTTTATTCAAATATTCAGGGTTTTAACCTTTTTGTAACAAGTCCAAACATCAGTATTCTAGCAGGTATGGAATACTTCATTAAAAAGGGACGTTTGCTCCTGCTTTTAACAACAGAAGTTGAATAATTGTACAATCATTAAATCTGTGAAGTTGTGTAATTTTCAAATTTGGCCAAAATATTACTTCCATATGATAAGACCAGTGGTAACACCCTGGCCTTTGCTTGAATCTGGAGCTGCGCCAAAAAGGTAAATTACAAACTAGCAGGCCTAACAAACATTACCTACAGTGAGCACCATAATTCATTGGACAGTGACACATTTTTGTTGTTATTTTGGTTCTGTACTCTAGCACTTTGAGTAAGGATACATTACAGGCATTTAGCAGATGCTCTTATCCAGAGCGACTTACACAACTTCTTATTACATTTACCCATTTATACAGCTGGATATATACTGAAGCAGTTCAGGTTAAGTACCTTGCTCAAGGGTACAACGGCAGGGTACAACGGCAGTGTCCTACCTGGGAATCGAACCTGCAACCTTTCGGTTACAAGTCCAGTTCCTTAACCATTATACTACACTGCCGCCATTATACTACACCTTTTGTACATAGTCCCCCCCCCATTTTCGGGCATCAAAAAATATTGGACAGTTTAACATAATGTAGAATAAAGTAACCTTTTTTCATATTTGGCCGCATATTCTTTGCATGCCATGACTTCCTGATGTCTGTGACCCAACAATATCAAAAGACTCTTGATATTCTTATTTTCTGGTACTAATACAAGCGATACTATAACGTCTCTGCATTTGAATGGATCTCTATGGGAATTGGGGGGTGGGACTAGATTTAGCTGTAAATTACACTGGAACAGTATGGAACACATGGTTGGCTAAATGGCTCTAAGTCATCAAGGGTCTGACGTATCAAACAAGCCTTAAACCATCACTCTGCTGCCAGATATGCAGTAGATATGGATGGATAACTTGAAGGGTTTCTTCTCCTGACTTATTTTTCCATTGAGTTCAATAGGGAAAGGTTATATAATTTCTAAACAGTTCATCCGATATGGATGAAAATACCCTCAAATTAAAGCTGACAGTCTGCACTTCAACCTCTTGTCATTGTATCCTAGAAAACCCAAAGCGCTAGAGTACAGAACCAAAATAACTAAAAATGTGTCACTGTCCAATGAATTATGGTGCTCACTGTATATCAACATTAAGACTTTCAATTGATGATTTTAATTGAATGTAACAGATTGGCATTCAAAATTAAAATTAAAAAGGAAACCATGTGGTCATGTGGTATTCTCTGGCCACGCTGGGCTTGACCTCATGTATAGTTTTGTGTTCTGGTCTTTTCACCTGAACAGGGGAACAAGACATCATGGCCACTTTAAGATTTATATCATAGATAAGTCAGCGCCTCAGCATGACTTTAATTGCCTGTGTGCCTGTGTGGAGTGGTGGGAGAGAAAGGCAGATCCTAGGTCAGGTCAGAGCAGGCCATTTCATAACCAAGTACTATTGAATGGACTATGAGCAAGTTTGCCATATCACATTATACTTTCTCTATCAAAGGGCGTAATCTAAAAGCTATATACCCAACAACTGCAAATGCCTATGTTGTTATAATTCAAACATTTTACAGAGAAAACTTAGATTAGTTTTTCTAGATTTTTTCTACCTCCCTCTAACCGGCATGCTCAACGCTGTTGAACATTGGTACCCAACCTGCGACAGTGATCATGAATCTAAACGGCTATTTTATATACCCAAGATAAAAATGTTTTATTTTCCAAGAGAAAATACTTTTAGGCTCCAACAGTAGTTTTATAGTATTTATGCTATTTATACAACAGTATTTATGCGATGCGTAAAAACTTTTTTCTACGCAAGCAAGTCAACACCCCTCTCTCCCTCTTCTTGATCGATGGGTATTCAAACTGCGCAAATTAACGTTAGCCCTTTATTTTCAAACGGGTTTCCGTTTGAACAGTTTTCATGACGCGTTACCGAATGGATCTATCGCCCCTACCCCCAACTGTAACTCCTCCCTCCTCTCCCCTCTCATCTGTGCTCTCGCTCTCAAGCCCAATTCGCTTCTTTTGAAATTGTGAAGTGGGCGGAGATAGAACAAAAGCCACTGTTTATTACCCCTTTAAGGGGCATTTCTCTTTTTTTTAGACTTAAGCTCTATAGTTTCCTTACATCCGGTGTTTCTTCATGCTTTACATGTCTTATATGCATCAATGAATAAGATTTGCCACAAAAAACATTGATTTCATTTGAATTATTTGATAAAAAACCCAGTGATAATTAACCCAAGGTATGAATTATGAGCAACGGCCTCTCCACAGGTCTCCTGATCTCCCCTTCTATGTTTGGTATTTTTCCATCATGTTTATCACAGATCAATAGAACACTCAAGTGCACATGATCATTAATAATGATCATTAATACATCATTAATAATGGTAGGTGTATGGGCAAAGTCAATTTCCAGTAGTTGTTCCAGCACTACGCTCCTGCTCGACCACTTCGCTCTGCTGCTGCAGGGCGACTTGCACTTCCCTCCCTCCGTGTTAACGGCTCCTGCTCGTCCCGACTGCGGAGCTTTTCCACCCTAGCTCCCCAGTGGTGGAACGAACTCCCCACTCTGCTGCGCTCAGCTGAAACACTGTCTGTTTTCGCACTTTTTCAGACTCCACCTCGACTAAACTACCTATATAGGGCCATTCTATAGTACTCGCTTCCTGTTTTTGCTTGCTTTCTATTTAACTTGTTTTTTTATTATTTTTTTTATTTTATAGTTCAGAATGTACTATTCATGTTCATTACTAGGGATAGCTCCTACGCTGTGAGATAGTTGTGCTTTGTCGGATCTGCTTTGTAGTCGGGTCAATGACCTTCAATATGCACTTATTGTACGTCGCTTTGGATAAAAGCGTCTGTCAAATAATTGTAATGTAAATGTAATGTTGTTAATTTTTAACTTTTTTTTTTGTCTCTCCTGATATTCCTGCGCTCCTGTCCTGCTGGTACCATTCAAAGATGTTTGTGAGTATGCTTGGGTGCTTTCATCATCTTCAGAGTCGCATGAGAACTGATGACCATTAGAAAATACTGAATTCAAACGTCTTAAGAATGACTTTGTGGCTATCGACCTACATAGAGATCTGTTTGAGGAAGATTTGTGAAATTGATTTAATGCCCCTAAATCTGGTAGCACTAACAGTTTATAGAGAAAGAAAAGTGCCACCACCAAGATTAACCAGGGAACCAATTGTAGAACCATTTCTATAAGGACCATCACTGATTTGTACGTCCTTGAATATTTATTATAGAGTGCCCTACGTAAGTATTGGGACAAGAAAGCATTTTCTCTTCATTTGGCTCTGTACTGTACATAGAGGTCCATTCAAATTCAGAGAGGTTATAGTATCGCTTGTAAGAGTACCTGAAAATAAGATATCAAGAGTCTTTTGATGTTGTTGGGATACAGACATCAGGAAGTCATGGCATACAAAGGATATACAACCAAATATTAAATATGATGACTTCAGTTTATGTTAATTTGTCCATTTAAAATTCAGTGTGCTTGAGTACAGAGCCAAAACAACAAAAATTGTGTCACTGTCCAAATACTTACGGACTGGTATTTTGTGACTTGCACAACTTAAAAAAAAAAATGTTTTAAAAGTATTTATACATGATATCCACTTACACAGCTGGATGTATACTGAAGCAATTCAGATTAAGTACCTTGCTCAAGGGTACAATGGCAGTGCAACCTGCAACCTTTGGGTTCTAAGCCCAGTTTCCCTACCCACTATACTGCATTGCTGCCCTTAGTGTGTTAGTGAGGTAGAATAGTGTGATAAACATGCAGATTAATTTGTGGGTACTGGCTGGCTTCTTTTCTACAGATCAGCTAATTAGTAAACAATTATACAATGTATTTTGTATAGAGTGTTCCTCCACATCACTGAGGTAAATTTGTAAATAATCAATAGGGTCAATGTTGTGGTTTTGTGGTGTTGCGCCTGCTGGGTGCTGATTGGTTGTGATGGAGCAGTTGATGGTTGACCTAGCGCTTTGTTCCAGGTGTTCTGTGAGGTGGAGCTGAAGCGGCTCTGCCTGGCCCAGGCCAACGCCGACCTGATCGAGGCTGCAGACAAGCTGGAGGCCATCCGCAGGAAGCTCGCGGTGAGTGGTGGGGGGATGGAAGAGGGATGTGGAGGTCACTTCCTGTCTCCGCTCCCACATTTGAATGTTTTGATATAAAGACACACAAATCTCAAAATTCACGCAGATTTTCTTCTCATGCTTATATACATACACAGAAGAACATAAAAACCAACCGTGCTAAGGTATGGTATAGCCATATAGGTATGGTATGATATAAGATATATAAATGCGAGAGCTGTCAAAATTAACACATGCGATTAATGCAATTGATTGCCTTGATAGTTTTGATTGAAATTTGATTGCAGGTATTGCACACAAAAGTGCATTGTAAAAATGCTATGAAACAATAGTATTATATTTGACATACCTCTTTTGTGTTGATTCTAATTTCTACATGCACAAATTTAAATATCCTTGATTTCAAATGTAATTTTAAAATGTGATTAATTGCGATTAATCACAGCAAATCATGTGATGAATTAGTTTTTAAATTTTTTTATCGTGAAATATATGTCAAACAGCCCCCCTCTTTACAGAAGATAAAACGCCCCCCCCCCCCCCTTACAAAATAGAAACAGCCCCCCCCCCCCCTCCCCCTTACAGAAGAGAAACACCTCCCCCCTTACGGAAGACAAACAGCCCCCCTTACAGAAGAGAAACACCCCCCCCCTTACAAAATAGAAACAGCCCCCCCCCTCCCCCTTACAGAAGAGAAACACCTCCCCCCTTACAGAAGACAAACAGCCCCCCTTGCAGAAGAGAAACACCTCCCCCCTTACAAAAGACAAACAGCCCCCCTTACAGAAGACAAACAGTCCCCCCCTTACAGAAGAGAAACAGACCTCCTTACAGAAGACAAACAGTCCCCCTTACAGAAGAGAAACACCTCCCCCCTTACAGAAGACAAACAGCCCCCCTTACAGAAGATAAAGAGTCCCCCCCTTACAGAAGAGAAACACCTCCCCCCTTGCAGAAGAGAAACAGACCCCCTCCCCTTACAGAAGAGAAACAGCCCACCTCTGTACGGAAATGTTTTTGGATATTCAAATCTTGTTCTAGCATTTTTTTGAAGAATGAAAGCCCTTTATTTTAAACCCGTTAAGTAAAATATGGAAATACATTTTTAGAATAGGCCTATTATATAGAAATATACATATGTAGGCTATTCAACACTGCAGGCTTGCCGTTATGTAACAAAGTAGCTCTGAAGCTTTTGGCGCTCAGAAAGTATTAGAGCTAGCGACAGTTTCTTGCCTTCAGCCATGGATGCTACGAAGTGACAACTGGAACACTCTGAGCTCGTAACTCCGAGCTTCCATGTCAGGGCTACAAGCTGCCGAGTTTATAACGAATGCAGCATTAGTGACAGGAGCAACTATGTTCACGTTAACCTGGACCGATCATCATGAATTCAAACATGTTTATCCCATTCTTTAGCACCACCTATTTTGAACACAAGCCTGAAAATAATATGGTTACTGTTCTTGAACCCCTTTGATTACAGGCATAATCCTGGGGGGTATTTCACAAAGCTGGCTAAGAAAATTCTGGTTTACTAAAATAAGCCTGACTTCAATTAGCCAGGTTAGATAACTTGGATAAATTCCGTTTTGCAAAGCTAGATTGCAGCTCAAGAGTTGAAGCTAATTCAAGCCTGATGAAAGCCAGGTTTGGGGAATGAAGTTACGTGCGCGTTCAAGGACTATTTAAACAGCCCGAGTAAGTGAATGTCAATGTAAACATTCGATCAGATTAAATGGGAAAAATACAGCTGTTTACAGCTGGGGAGCAGGAACTCATTATGCAGTTTTTAATAAAGCGAGAGACACAGCCTGGGAATCGATTGCCGAGCACGTAAATGCGTACGTTAGTCCTATTACGCAATCAGTGCTTTGTGCTTTGCATCTCCTCAATTATAAAAGTATTTTAATAGTACTTTCTGTTGTTTATTTAGGAGCAATCCCAGTGGGACTAAAAGGACTGGAATACAAATACAAATACAAAATGTTGGCAATCAGAGTTACAGATCATCTATAGAAATGGTAAAATGATGACCATGTAACCAGCTATGGGTAAAACTAACAGTGCAAAAAGTTATAGGCCTTCTGCATGCATATTTTAAATGCCTAGGCTATTGTGTCATGCGTGTATGAAACCCGTTTTGGCGACCTGTACATTGATGCTGTGGAACTATAAAATAACCTATTAAATAGGGTACCTACAATTCTGTAAAAACCTTCCTTCGTGTGCAGTTTGTTATAAATGTTATAAAGACATTTAGGAGTTTTTTCAGGGCAAGGCACATTTTACACACAGCGTGATGCACAGTGGCTTTTCTGAGGCTTTCGGCATCCCCAACAGTGTACAAAAAGGTGTCACTTGCCAAAAAACACTATTTAAAGCACACATTTTGTATTACACTAATGGACTGACTTTAATGCATTTAATTTGCGACATCAGCCTCTAGCAAATTGCAAATGTATTATTCCCTCCCTGGAAAATCTGTATGCTTGTCTGGATAACTGACTTGATCCACTCTCGGAACACCATACCCGCTCGAAACGCTCTCCATACTATTTGTGCCCCCTCGTCTACAGGGTTGTCAATGAATGGCAGTGGCATACCTTCGGCTGTAAAATAGGCCTTCTGTAACATTACCTTTATACGGATATTACTCTCAACCTGTTTCCATTTATAGTTCTTAATTATCAATCAAGCAATTAACTGAATAACAAATAGGCTATCAATGAATAGAGCAAGTTTTTCTGTGCTAGCATTTTTCTTTGTGTCAGAAAATTTGTAGCGCTTATTATATATTAATAACAAAAAACTGTTTTAAGTGCGAAGGCTTGGTCAAAAGCCGCAAAAGACAGGAAATTCAAATGAGAACCACCAAACTTCAGCTCTTTACACTATCAGAGATTTCCAGTACTTTACAGGCTTTGCATTTCCCTACTGAAATGCTTCATTGTATAATCAAACGAAACTCGTAAACCAAGCAGGCTAATTTGGCGTTTTCTAAGATGAGAGGGAAGCCAAGTTCTGGTATCTTATGCTCAGCTGTTGCAGGTGTTATAACTAATTGAATTATAACTTAAATTGATGTTTGTCAATGCTTTATAGTATAATCAAATGGAACTTGTAAAACAAGCAGGCTAATTTGGTGTTTTCTACGTTGAGAGGGAAGCCAAGTTCTGGTATCTTATACTCAGCTGTTGCAGGTGTTATAACAAAATTAAACCGCATATATTTTGTAAAATAACAACACTGGTGTAAGCTAATGGGAAAAAAAGTTTCCTGTTTTCCCATTATTATATTTCTGGGAAATAGTTTTGTGGGGAATTACCGGGAACCCGTGCCAGTGTTAAACCCTAATGTGAAAGATTATTATCGTGTATATGAAAACACGCCGTCATAATGGTTAGTCCGAATAATATTGATTATAATATTGACCCATAGCCTATTCCTTGCTCGCACTCTTTAAGTATGCGCACGGGCATGTCTGTCCAGCTGTAAATTGCTGTTTTCCCAGGGTTACTATCCGCCAACATATTTGCAATCCGCCAAAGTGCAAACACAGGTGGTTTTTAAAGGGAATGGGATATGACATTTTGATTGGTTTATTGCATGTTACACCAAAGACACACCTATAATTAATGAAGAGACTAAGTTCAGCCCATTTGCACATTGTGCCGTACTTAGCACTGAAATAACATGCCATCTAAATAGCAAAAGTGGATTTGGACATGCCCTAAATGCACTTGCACCATGCATTTTAGACCAAACGCTAAGATCATCAAGATAGAGCCCACTATTCATTATTTTATAGGATAACCTGCGAATAAAAACAAAGTAAAAATTTTTAATTGTAAATGTTTTAATAATATGACAACATAAAAAGGAATTAGAAAAAAATAGTAATCCAAGGCAGCTCTACAAAATTAAAAAGCCTTTATTAAATGGCTCACATTATTTAGAATATTAAAAAACCAACATGTTTCGGCCTACATAGGGCCTTCATCAGGGTATGATCATACCCTGATGAAGGCCCTATGTAGGCCGAAACATGTTGGTTTTTTAATATTCTAAATAATGTGAGCCATTTAATAAAGGCTTTTTAATTTTGTAGAGCTGCCTTGGATTACTATTTTTTTCTAATTATCACGGATCCTACCCCGGATTTAATCCAAAGAGCACCTACAACTTAAACACAAAACCAAGAACGCCGAAGCCCTCTCCATATCCGTTTTTGATAAAAAGGAATTACTTGACAAAAAAGGGTCAAACGTGTTGCTTCTAAGCCAGTGGTCAGTCTGAGTCGGTGTCACTGTAACATCAGCTGCATATAAATCAAGCTTGAACCACGTTAGCCTGCTCCTGACCAGGCTAGCCCCAACGCATATGTTGCCTTAGCGACATAACTGGCATCTACTCAAGCTTGCTCATCTGAGAACATATTCAGACTTACTGAAATAAGCCAGGTTTACATCTTAATCACGCTTCATGAAATACCCCCTGGTCTCTTCTGTAAGGCAACCCTTGGGAGTTTGTTTTCCAAGAGTCACAATTATTCTAAGTATTACTGAAACACAAGAACAGAAGCTCAAACACAGTGGAAGTGGAAATATTTTTTCTTGTTTTTTTTTTGATTGGATAAGGATACCGACTGTACGTATAATCCATGCTATTAGTGTGGATTTCCGTGGACCACAGAATGTACAGAGTCGTCATTTTGATCGAGCCTGTCTTCTGTCATGTTACAAACTAAGGAACCGTTGTCGCTATATAACATTGGGATCATAAAATAGATTCTATAGTTAGAACCATGAGTTTTAACACTATCAAACGGTATAGGCTATTGTGAGACCAAATTATTTAAATAATTTTTTTGTGGGTTATTCTGGTGCCACTTTCCCATACGGGTTTTAAAGTTCACAAACTTTCACTTAACCCAGGCTCTAAAATGTTGTTTCATCACAGAAGACCTTGGGTCGTCACACCCCCCACCAGAAAATTGAGGTCCCACTCATGGGGCCTCATTTATCAGTTTGTTTTACATAAACTTGTTGCAACAGTCTCACTTTGTATTTTCTAAGTGTAATTATTGTTCTCGGTATTTTATATTCTTTCCACTCACGGCGTATCTATGGAGGATTATTCAGCCCAAAAGTAAAATTAAAATTAAAACAAAAATGAAAATGGAATTTCACGAAGCAGAGGTGTAGCCTAGCTACTAAGCGAGATTAAGGGGTTAGAGAGCTAATTTAAATTTCCACCCTGGATTTTCTGTATCACAAAGCCGACTCACTTTCAAATACATTAATGTCTCATTTTGTATAAAATACAGACGACCGTCATGAATCTAGCTATCGATAGACTTTTAGAGATATGCATTAATGTTCGTTTGAAGTAGGCTAGCTAGAGCTATTGGAGCCAGGTTAAAATTGTAAACGGTCCAGTGACTCAGAACAGTCACACTTTACCCTAAACATATCGCATCCTCACAACATAGGAGGCTATTGTTAGGCTACTTCTCCTAGGCATATTTGCAGTGTTCATTGCAGTGATGCGGCGTCCGTTTATGTATCAGAAACGGCCCTTGTAGGCTTAATCTCAAACTTAAAGTCATTTCGCTTTCCAAAAAAATGAAATAAATGGAAGCCTGCGGGGAATTTCACAAAGCAGAGGGGTGTACGAAGCGAGATTAAGGGGTTATAGCAAACTAATTTAAGATTTAACCCTTGATTTTTTGTATGATGAAGCCGACTCACTTTCAAATAGCCTACATTAACATTTCTCATTTTGTATAACATATAGAATAGAATCTGGCTGTCGATAGACTTTTTGAAGCAATGCCTTAATGTTCGCTTAAAGTACCGGAGCCAGGTTAAAAGTTTAAACGATCCAGTGACTCATTTGCGGTCTTTTCATCTATTTTAAGAGAGGATTTCATTTATTTCCAGCAGTCCAACACAACTGATCCAATCCAACGTTTTACCTGGCACAATGTAGCCTATCGTAGGCTACTACCAGGTTTGCAGAGGTGGAAAGTCCAGGGGTAAGAAAGTGTTTCTTCCACCCATGAACTCACGATTTCACTAATTAGCCTAGTTAGCTCCTACCTCTTGGCTGAAGATTTGTGATAATTAGCAAATCCAGGTGATTGGAACAAATGATTGGGGAGGACTTTCACTTTCTGAACCTGGATTTTCCACCTCGCAGGTTTGACCTATAGCCTACACAGCGTAGCGCTGGCTAGCTAGCTCCTGACTGTGTGTTAGTTAGAGAATAGCGTAGTGGTATCTGAGTCAGTAGGGGTGGGAATCGCCGAGTAACTCACGATACGATACTGTCACGATACGTTGTCCACGGTAACGATGGTATCACGATACAGCGATTCTGCGATTCTCGATACATTGCAAGACAATTCATCTACAATACATCACGATATCTGTGTAACTGAAGAAGAAAAAATACCACAAAAGGCAAAAAGCAGGAATTATGTATTTATTCACTGCATTGTGGTGTCAGTTTCACAGAATTTGACAGCTGAGATGAAATGATGTATACCATATTTCAACGACAACATATTTCTATTTTTTATCTGCATTTATTTATTCATCCCCCTTTCTCTATTATAAATTATCATTCTCGGTGTAAATGTCTGTTTGTGAATTGTAGAGAAATCTGTAGCAGCAGCGAACATTTTAAAACTTTACAACAAAGTATAAACATATCCTTTCTGTAATTATTTGTCAACTGTTTAAAACATTCATTGAAATGATATGTTGTTCCATGAGCCGAGGCCATTTTTGTTATTTGACATTTAAAATTTGAATGACCACAATCTCTTCACATGCAAAGATGAAGAAACACAGGGCCAAGTTGCATTAAATAATTTAGGAAAGTTTGGATAGCATTGCTTTGGAATAGAGCTAGTTTATTTAGTGTGAGCTACGATAGGCAATATTGTTAGTTGTAACTTGGCCACATTTTATTATCAAGACTTTTAAAGGCAGGCCTAGTTTTTGCAAGTTGGAATTAAGAACTTATAGACAGCGCTATGTAGGCTATGCGTGAGTAACTTGGCTTTTTTTACGTCGTAGACATTTTTGATCTGATATCACTTATTTTTTTATAGCTAACTAATGATGAATAATGCATGAAGATAAACACAGAGAGAGACATGCATTCCAAAGAAATGTATGCAGACATTCGCGTAACCATAATGCCCTCTATTGACAAGAATGAGAACAGTTATCCTATTACAGACAGCACACAATTACATTAAAAGAGTTTGTAGATGAGCAGTATTTAAGTGTAATGAAATACAATGAACAGCACCACCTGAGGTATGGATCATGAAGAAGCATGTAAATGAATGAACCAAGTCTGTATGGAGACATGCATGCACAATGGGCTAGACGCAAACACATTCTAGCTGAAAGACATACAGCCTATATAGCTAGTACAGCCTAAATAGTTTGCATCAGTAAAATATGGAAATACAGTTTTAAAATAGGGCTATTAGTATTCTATGAAATACATTTAACGTTAGACTATTCAACACTGGATTGCCGGATGTGTAACTCCAACCTTCCATGTGTGAGCTACGAGCTAGCGAGTGTGCTAGTGAGTTCATATGCACAGCAGAGTTAGGCTATTCAACACTGGATTGCCGGATGCGTAACTCCAACCTTCCATGTGTGGGCTACGAGCTAACGAGTGAGCAAGCTAGTGAGTTCATAAGCACAGCAGAGTTTTTTTCCGGTAGTGTATAGAACGTTACCTGTGGGAAATGTTTTGGTACTGGACAGCTAGGTTCAGTTTTCTGTAGTGCAATGAATGTAGGCTATAATGCATGTTGATCTGCTTCCTGACGAGAAGCAGACTGACGTTTCTCTGGCAACAGTAACGTTGGCTAACAAGCTTAATTGGACGACGCATATTTCCCAGGAATCTTAGCCAGAAAGAAAACAATGGATACTACTAAGAAAGTACATACCAGAGATTATTCTTCTTCTTATTATTATTATAATAATTAAAATTGTTTGCAGTAAGCTACATTATCAGCAGAGTAGCGTAGACTAGAGCCACATTCGGAGGCTATTGTTTTTTTTGCTTTTTTTAAAGTGACTAACCATGAATCTGATATGTTTGGGGAATTGGTGGTTTATAAATCCGATCTCTTAAAGGCTTGCAGCTTAAAGGAGGCTATCATCAATTCTTAATGTAGGCTATTATCGTAAATTCTTAATTTTCCTAGTAGTTAATTTTATGGTGACATTGTGTTATGTGTTAAAAGGATAAAATGAACAGAGCTGAAGTGAAGAAATTAATGAATAAAGAAATGTTGGCCGAGGCAAGGGTTGAGGTTCGGTTTCCACAGTCAGTCAGTCATGACCGCAAGAGCAGAGTAACACCCTCCCCAAACCAGACAAGAGCGAGCGTCCGGTTTGGGGAGGGTGTGATATAGTTACAAGTGAAATACAAGTGAAACATTGAACAGTTAATATTGGAAACCTCCTTTGCCTTTGCAATACGAAATATGTTAATGTGTTAATGTGAAAATAATAACAGTCTAAGAAATGAAGAGTACTTAACAGTTGCACATTGTTTTTGTGGAAAATAAGAATGTGCCCTGCTGGGCTCGAACCCACAATCCACTGTGTGAGAGACTGCAGTTCTAACCACTAGGCCACAGTAGCTTCTTGGAAAGTATGAAGCCATTAGCTACATTAACATCAAAAAACATTAGTATGAAGCGTTTTTATTGGACGATAAGCTTGATGAGCAGGTATACGGACCATACCCTCAAATAAAAATTTTCCCCATTGGATAACATCGCGACGGAGGCAGGCAGTTTGGCAGGAAAAATGGGAAGAAGAAGAAGAAGAAGCGGAAGAGGAAGGAGAAAAACGGCAAAATAACCCAAGTTTGGGGCTTTATTGTGTGGATGTGTGAAATTGTATCTGAATGCTCTGTGGTTACATGAGGTCAGAACATACAGAAGTTAATGTTTTTAAGGGCTGAGTGTCTATGGTCATTGTGGTTACTTCTGTAGGAAACCCTGAAAAGTGCCAAACTCTGTGCTGTATAGGTATGGGGCATGCCCCACCAAGCCGTAATTTAGCGGATGGCATACCTGCCATCCCAATTAAACTCGAGCCGAGTTGATATGAGTCCAATAGAGACCATATGAACACTGAAAGAGTTAATGTAACACTGGAAATTTTACTGTGTGACTACAAGATATTCTTCAGGTTGAGTTCTGTTAGTAGAACAAGGGGGCATAGATGGAAATTAGCAAAAGGTAAATTCAGCACAGACATCAGTAAGTACTTCTTCACACAAAGTAGTTGCCGTGTGGAATAGCTTGCCAGGTCATATAGTAGAGGTGGTGTTTTCAAGACCAGGGGCCTCATTTATAAAAAGTACTTTAGATCAAATTTGAAAATAAGTGTGGCGTACGTAGAAAATCATGACAAAGTAGCGATTTATAAAATTTCAACATGACTCCATTTGACAGTGGAAACAGTCCTAGCTTCACGTCAGGTCTTCACTTGATGTAGGCACATTAGCCTACCTGCTGGTTATGCCGAAGTATTGTAGGCTTGAGAGCCCCACGCTTATTGGTGTTGAAATTAAACTTTTTATTAAATGTATGTGACCAGTTAGCACCAGGGCACAATTGCAGAGCTCAATTACAATTACAGGGCTCATTCACGTATGTTGCAAGTCTCTGAGCACTGAAGAAAGCATGTAGTAGCTGAAACGTTTGCTTTGTTTTTAAATAATCTGGTTTCAAAATAGCCTATACCATTTGAAACTGTTAACTCACAATTCTATCTCTATAATCTATTTTATGATCCCAATGTTATCGTGACAACGGTTTTTTATTTTGTAACATGACACATTTGCTTTTGCTCTAGTTTAGCATTTTGCCTTAATAAAAATAAATATTAGCAGAGTGCTCTTGGCACCTTTTTCTTTCTACATCAATTTTTGCCAGAGGCCCATTTTACTACTCTTATCTACTGAGCGCAACAGTTCTATTTTCATTATTCAAAATAAAAAAAATGCAATGAATGCAAATAAACAAAACCACTTCTGGGCCGAATACGGGCCGGCGCTAGTTAAGGGGTTAAATGGATGCACAATTTCTCCGAATGAACAGAGCAGATTTCCAAATTCAAAAGCTCTGATTGACAGCAGCAGTAGACCTGCTACAATTTCAACTGATCTGTATTCCATCTACCTGCCATTTCAAGTGATGTAACTAAGCATTGCAGTGGGGTACATCTGTCTCAACTGCTATCAACCACAATCAACCACACAGTGTCCCCACTAAGGATGGGGAAACGGGCAGCCAACCGCATAGTGTCCCTGCTAAGGACAGAAAACAGGCAGCCGATCACACAGTGTCCCCGACTCCCCGCTAAGGGCAGGTAACAGCCAGCCAACTGGACAGTGTCCCCACTAAGGCCAGGAAACAGGCAGCCGGCCATGCAGTGTCTCCGCTAAGGACAGGAAACAGGCACATGGCATTCCCATTTACGGTCATTATTCCTGACCAATTGGGAGGGAGGGAGGGAGGGAGGGAGGGGGAGAGAGGGAGATGAGGAGAAAGTCAATTAGCATGCCAGATGTTCCATCTTGTCAAAAAGTAGCCTGCAAAAAAAAATCATTATTATTATCATGAATAATAATAGAAATTTGTAACCGATTTAGATATTGTTTGTAACTGAAATTTTCTCTAACACCCTTTCTTTTACCACTGAGGTACTGAATGATAGTGTCAGTTTCAGTTTGAAGTAAAGTAAAATCCCACCGTAGAATAATGATGTTGACAGTCATAGGTGGGGGTATGTATCATTGCTACAGGAGCTGGATAACAGTTTGGACACTCTGACAGCAGCCTTTGAGAAAGCCACATCAGAGAAGCTTCGGTGTCAGGATGAGGTGAACAGGACTAATAAGACCATTGAGCTGGCCAATCGGCTGGTGAAGGGCCTGGAGGTGAGGTTCCGCCAGATATGACTGTCTCTCTGCACCCAACGCACTGTTCCTTTACACACTCATGCCCTGTTTCTGTGCACCCAACGCACTGTTCCTTTACACACTCATGCCCTGTTTCTGTGCACCCAACGCACTGTTCCTTTAAACACTCATGCCCTGTTTCTGTGCACCCAATGCACTGTTCCTTTACACACTCATGCCTTGTCTCTGTGCACCCAACGCACTGTTCCTTTACACAATCCTGACCTGTCTCTGTGCACCCAACGCACTGTTCCTTTAAACACTCATGCCCTGTCTCTGTGCACCCAACGCACTGTTCCTTTAAACACTCATGCCCTGTCTCTGTGCACCCAACGCGCTGTTCCTTTAAACACTCATGCCCTGTCTCTGTGCACCCAATGCACTGTTCCTTTAAACACTCATGCCCTGTCTCTGTGCACCCAATGCACTGTTCCTTTAAACACTCCTGACCTGTCTCTGTGCACCCAACGCGCTGTTCCTTTAAACACTCATGCCCTGTTTCTGTGCACCCAACGCGCTGTTCCTTTATACATTCCTGACCTCAGTGCCTATGGAAAACTGAGGCTGAATGGTGTATTATCATGTTTTATGTTAGTTATAGTTTACTCGTACCGGTGCTGATACAGCACCTAATGACTCGGACTCGCAATCGGCCACTTGAAGCAAGCACACCGATACAAATCCGATACTTTGTTGCACACTCCCTCACGTAAAAACAATAGACCTTTGGTGCGAAATCCCTCTGAATAACAATAGCCCCCTCCGACGATAGCCTAATAAGATTAATAATGCCTTTTTATCGCAGATCATCCAACATGTTTGTTTCAACATCAAACCGACAAAAAATGTAACAATAAAGAGCAAAAGGATGAAGAAAATTTAGGCATACATCCATTTACAAACCCCAATTCCAAAAAAATGCACATAAAAGCAGAAAGCAGTGATTTGTAAATTCTCTTTTACATATATTTAATTGAAAACAGTACAAAGCAAAGATATTTAATGTTTTACCTTATGAACTTTATTGATTTTTGTAAATGTACGCTAATTACAAATTTGATGCCTGCAACACGTTCCAAAAAAGTTGGGACTGGGGCAAAAAAAAAAAGGGAAGTTAAAAAAACACCTGTTTGGAACATTCCACAGGTAAACAGGTGATGCTATCATGATTGGGTATAAAAGTATATCAAAAGACTCTTATTTTCAGGTACTCTTAAAAGCGATACTATAACCTCTCTGCATTTGAATGTATCTCTATGGGAATAGAGGGATGGGACTAGATTAAGCTGTAAATTACACAGGAATAGTATGGAACATGGTTTGCTAAATGGCTGTAAGTCATCAAGGGTCTGCGGTATCAAATGAGCCTCAAACCATCACTCTGCTGCCAGATATGCAGTAGATATGGATGGATCACTTGAAGGGTTGTTTCTCCTGACTTATTTTGGTTCAATGAAGTAAAATGTCCGAATTAGCAAGGTGGTATGCACTGCCAAAAATGTCCAGATGAGATGATGATATCTGATTAGTCGTGAACCGCCCATGCGTTGCAGTAATGGATATGTAGTCCGTGGAAAATGGACTACAAACTGGACTAGAAATCATTAATCATTACTTTAAAACATAAAAATTGGAACATGAAATGTGTGCTCTATATCCTTATACCACACAGGCTAATCCAGGAACGTTTCGGCTCATTCTATAAATCAGATTTCAAGAAATTGCTGATAGTCTCTGAAGTCCATTCTATCTGTCATAGGGAATTTACTTCCGAAACCAAACTCCGCCCACGTCTGATGTACTCACTTGAGTACTCTATTACATGTGCAGTGCATTCTTTTATCACATGCACAGATAATTCCTAGCATCCTGCACACTACTGCAGGGCCCTCTGCATGCACTGTGCATTCTTCCATCACATGTGCAGTGCATTCTTCCATCACATGCAGAAATAATTCCCAGCATCCTACACACTACAGCAAGGCTATTGAGGCCACACTACTACTGCATTTGAGCCCAAGGACTACATCCATTAGAATTTTTTTTTTTGGGGGGGGGGGGGGGGGGGGGTGTTAGGAAATGCATTGAATGAAAAGAATGAAAGAATCCATTAAAGTTCTACTCACAAATGTTTGCATGGATGTCTGCTTAATGACAAAACACAATGTTTATATTTATGTCTGCTTATGACGAGGTAAATACAGCTAGTACAAATAATGCCAACATTTCCGGTTTATTCCCGTTAATTCCCATATATTCTTATTAGATCCCATGGAAAGTTTCCACCTTTGAATATTCCCGGAATATTGCAACCCTAGTGAGAAATAAACAACACTTTATACCGCTATTACATGATTTGAAACAGCGATGCCTAATATCCCATCTACTGTACCTGCAGCTCTGAAGTATTTCACGTGATTCCAGTTTTATTCACAACTGTTTCATCCGATAGAGGACAGTATAACCTTTTCTGGGATGCTTTGAACAATAATTTGCAGCCCAGCGTAACATAATTTTTAATCTAGTCAATGTACAATGACGAAAACAGCTACATAAAACGCATTCGCTGACGGGAGTTTTTTTTCTGCGATATGAAAAAAGTACTGCTTGTAAAATCGCGGTTCTTCTCGCTGGCTACGTATGTACGTTCATTTTTACACTCGATCACTGTCTTGTCCAGTAGGCTATGTTAGATATGGTTATTTTCGAATTTTGAGTGCATTTCACACACTAGTGTAAACATGTATTGCTCAGTCATGTTTTCCGTTGGATGTACCGACTTGTAAGAGAATTTACAAATCTCTGCTTTTATGTGCATTTTACATACTGTCCCAACTTTTTTGGAATTGGGGTTTGTAAGTATGTGTTTTGGATGTGTGTGTTATTTGATGCGTGTTAAAGATGAGAATGTGTTATGGAGGTGTGATGAATGTGAGTGTGTTATGGATGTGTGTTATGGTTGTGAGTGTATTATTAGACCTTTATTTAACCAGGATGGTTATTATTTACAATGATGACCTGACTAACAGTATGGTACAAATGCATGTTATGTAACACACAACCACAACGGTAACAAGTGTGTGTTATGTACGTGAGTATGTGTTATGGATATGTTTATGCTATGGATGTATGTGTTATGGATGTGTGTTGTTCACTGTTCAGTAACTTTTTTGCCTGTAGTAACATTAGAACCACAGTTTAAATCTAAGTGATCTGTTAACTGATCTGTTGGATTGTGCGTGTTGGTGATCATGTGTATGTCTTTGCATGTGTGCATATGTGTGTATGTGCATGTGTATGTATGTGTGTGTGTACGTATGCGTGTCTGTGTTTATTTGCATGTGCATGGATTTATACGTGTATGTGTTTCAGTCAGAGAATGTGCGCTGGGCCCATTCTGTGGCTCAGTACCACGAGCAAGAGAAGACCCTTTATGGAGATGTTCTCCTCACCTCTGCCTTCATCTCCTACGCTGGCTCTTTCTCCAAGAAGTACCGTTGTGAGCTAGTGGAGATCATATGGATGCCCTTTCTCCGTACCCAGAAGGTGAGCACAGCCACGCTTTTCTCCATGTTTTCTCCCCAACATTTTTAGTTGTTGCCAATTTACAATCTAGTAGGGCTAGTGTTAGCCTCCTCTGATGCTAGCACATCAACCACAATCCCAGAGGGCGAAGGCTAGCATTAGCTTCTTCTGATGCTAGCACATCCTGGGCACAGTATGCCAAGATCAGTCTTTCTGTAGAAATACATAAACATATAATATAAAATACATATAAAGAGCTACATATTTCTTTCATGTATTGACCCTAGTTTTCGTTCAATAATATACTAAGCCATTACAACACGCCATTGAGCTTCCATGTGGTTTAGGCTAATTATGTATGTCAGGTATATTTGAAATATCTCTGCTCTCAGTCGTGTTTTTAGCTCTCAGTACTGTTCTGGAAAGGCACAAGTAGCCACACCCTGGGAAGAGGAAGAAAGGTGACTATATGGCGCCTTGATCTACCAGAATCAAATTATGGACAATTATAATCTCACTGAAAGCTTGGTGCTTATGTGCTTATTGTACCTTGCCTGTGCAAAAGTGAAAGCACATGACAGCCTGACTGTTATCTCTTAATTGTGTGTTAATATGCATGAAGAAAGGAGTGCAAATGGCACTATCATTTTTTTATAAAAATGTTTAAATCAGATTTCTTACTGATTTATTTTCCAGGTTATATACACTTTTTAAAAATCTGAGAGAGAAGGTTTCAAAATTTTCTGTGTGATGTTGCAATCCTAAGACATTTTACAGAAAACAAAGACAGCTTCTCATCCATTCAGACAGCTGGGTAGGGAGTTTGCAGACATTTTGGAACTGTGACCAGAAATATATAAAAGAAATGGAAATTTTGTAAATATTATTTTCCAAAAAATCAGCATTAATTAGAACAAGTATTAAAGAGTTAAATGACCTGGGTAGACATGTGGCACAGTCCATAGGGCAGCTGAATCTCAAACCATATTTGAGTCCCCCTGCGGGCACCTTCTGACCTGTGATCCCATCTGTTACGGTCTCTGCTTTCTCCCTGTCTGAGTAAAGCAAAAAATATGAAAGCAGGGCTGAGTGTCCACTGTTAAATGACTGTGAGAATGACCGACAGAATAATGCTGTCAGATATTTTCAGTTCTCTTTCTGAATAATTTGTCAAATATTGTCAAATTGTTGGTATTGTCATTGTAGCAAAAAATATAGATCTGGGATAAAACTGTTGCTATATATTCCTCATTGCTGCAGCTCTTAACTTGAAAAAGCAAGTAAAACAAAGCATAACAAAGCATATGTGTGGATTGAAACCATAATCCTCCCAGAATGTGACACTGGGCTTGATTCAACCAGCATTTGTTCATAATCTTATTTCACCATTAAAGGAGCTATATGTAACACAGGAAACATGCTAAGTCGAAATACTGGCTTCTCCAACAACAATGCTACAGCCAGTATGTTCTCCTTTGAAATTTCCATTCCGGGTCGGAACGTCTGTATTTGTTTTGGCCTGTGTGATTCACTATTCTTCGAGTTGACTCCGCCCACTGCCCATTACGAACAACCAGATGTACTCCGGCACTCCGACAGCCGATTTACGAATGCCTAAGCTAAGTTCAACATCGTTTTCATTTAGCTAGCTAGCTAAAGATTTAAATATATATATGTATATTGTTACTAGCTAAACATACCACTAACGTTAGCTTATATCTGTGTGACCGTAAACATAGCCAGCCATGCATCTAGCTAACATTGACAGAGTTATAAAAAATCGACATAAGGTGGTTTATAATTTGCAAACAATAAATAAATTGCAAACGTATACATTAGATGATCAACTTACAGTGTAGGACTCGTTGTCGCTTGTCATTGTCAAAATAGAATAAGCTCGTCTCAAAATATAATGTTGCGCTCGTGTTCATTCAGTGTCCTCAACCTGGCAACCCCCTTGAGCTTCGAGTCTGGGGAGGAGGGGGCGGGCGGAGACAACTCCAATATTGTGAATTTGGACTGCAGTACCCATTTTAAACGCTCGGTGTCAATGTTACATATACAACGGTGTTCAAAAAAATAGCAGTACAACATCAGTAACCTGATGAACCACTGTTATTAGTAGTGTAGTGATATTTCTGCATGGCAAATAATTTACTTGTAGATGTAGTAGTGTAATAGAAAAACAACAGACCCAACTGTCATGACATGGACGCTGCTTGTTCTGAGTAATTGACTCATTCATTGAAAGGGGCGCATTCAAAATAATAGCAGTGTGGAGTTTAATTAGAGAATTCATTCATTCTGTGAAAAAAAACAGGTCAAACAGGTATTCCACAGGTAAACAGGTGATGCCATCATGATTCGGTATAAAAGGATATCAAAAGACTCTTGATATCTTATTTCCAGGTACTCTTAGAAGCAATACTATAACCTCTCTGCATTTGAATGGATCTCTATGGGAATTGGGGGGTGGGACTAGATTAAGCTGTAAATTACACGGGAATAGTATGGAACCCATGGTTGGCTAAATGGCTGTAAGTCAACAAGGGTCTGATGTATCAAACGAGCCTCAAACCATCACTCTGCTGCCAGATATGCAGTAGATATGGATGGATCACTTGAAGGGTTGTTTCTCCTGACAAATTTTCTCTAATTAACTCTATGGAAAAATAAGTCAGGAGAAGAAACCCTTCAAGTTATCCATCCATATCTACTGTATTTCTGGCAGCAAAGTGATGGTTTAAGGCTTGTTTGATACCCCAGACCCTTGTTGACTTACAGCCATTTAGCCAACCATGTGTTTACCTGTGGAATACCTGTTTTTTTCACAGAATGAATGAATTCTCTAATTAAACTCCACACTGATATTATTTTGAACACGCCCCTTTCAATGAATGAGTCAATTACTCAGAACAAGCAGCGTGCATGTCATGACAGTTGGGTCTGTTGTTTTTCTATTACACTACTACATCTACAAGTAAATTATTTGCAATGCAGAAATATCACTACTACTAATAACAGTGGTTCATCAGGTTACTGATGTTGTACTGCTATTTCTTTGAACACCACTGTAGCTCCTTTAAATGTAAGCATTCATTTAGGGGCTAGATGTAAGATTTTTACATGCATGAATCGCTTTCAGTTTCCAATGCATGAACAGATTGTAACGTTACTTTAAAAATGAGACCTTCCCCAACTTTCTCCGTTTCGTATAAAAGCCTACGGAGTTTTATGTATAGAATGTGGGTCGGGTTTACCGGGAAAATAATTTTGTGAATGAAGGATGTGACATCTAAGCATCACTGGCGCCGGAAAGGGGGGGCCAGGGGGCCATTGCCCCCCACTTTTACCGTCCTCACGAATCCCTGTATCTCCACTAACATTTAAGGTAAAAAGACGTTGCCTGCATTCCCGTCCACTCTAAGACATACCCTTATGGAAATGTAATATACTGCAGTATATTTTAAATATATTGTGATGATAAATCTTTATATATTTACAATATACTGCAGTATATTCTTTTTTCATAAGGGTAGGCAGGCTATGACAAAATTATGCAAGAAAAATAAAGAATAAAAAATAAAGAGTAGGCTAACGTCACATTTTAATCCAATCAAAGTCTGTTGCTACACAAATCAAATGCTTGTAGTGTAGGCTACATCAACCAATAAAATTGTTTCAATGATGTGTTCACGTTGTCTGTTGAGCCCGTTAACTTAGCGAGTTAGCTCAGCTCGCTATCAATAGCCCTGTGGCCTGTATTGCAAACATGCTGCTGCAGAAATGTCAAAAGAATCAGAGCATAAGAAAGTAAAGTGCAGCCAAGCAAAACTAAACATTAATGTTTTAACATTAATATTACATCCCCGCCGCAGTCCACAACTGTTGCAGTTTGAGTAAAGGCAGTCAAAAAAGTTTATTTAGGATAGGTTATGAATGACATCTTCACAACAGCAGGGTGCACTAATAATTTACCAGTAACATTAACCTAGAGGCTAAATCACTTTGGTGAGGAATGTGAAGATGAAGAAGTAGGCTAGGATGGTCAGTGCTTTCCTGATTTTTAGTTAAATATGGCTTTGCGATAGAAATATAGACGGTTAAAGGATAGAAGTGCGCTGCTGACTGAACGCATAGTTATAGTTGCTATTGCTTGCTGCTACTCGGCGGCCGTGTTGCTGTCCTGTAAACTCGTAGCCTAGTTTTCGCTAATTTAACAAATACATTTTTGTATCTTGTAGATTTTTACTTTTAACATTCGATAAGTGATTATACAGTGTGCAAATTCCTCTCCTACTTGACCAATCACCATCCCAGGCTGGGATGCTATCATTCCCCCCTCTGATATTTGTCTTTCATTCGGAATGTGTGTTATAGTAAATTGTAAATATACTAATATATATAGTAAAAATAAATAGTAAAAAGACAAATCAACGTTTATACATTTAAATTCTGTCACAATTAAATTCTAGACTGATTCAGTTCAGAAGTTATGTTCATCGCCATCTGCACTGCTCTGCCTGCTCTTATCAGGTGTAGCCTAAAGGTACCATTTAGGCATTTGTTTTTTAAATGCCATTATTCTTGCCATTTATTGTTAATGTGTTTTTTATTAATAATCATACGGACATGGACGCGTCCCCCACAATATCTGAGAAAGCCCTATCTTGTCACCCCCAATGTTACATCGTCACAAATGCCTAAAAGCGCCTGTATATAGCCCATGTACGAGATTGTATACGGTAATCAGTGGGCGGGGCAACAATGTTGCTCCATTTAGCTACATTATTGGGGCGATAGACTAGATAGCCAAGACAAACTACAATGTAGAAAAGCAGTGTTTCATTTCATGTGGGACCCGCTGCCTGTTGCAATTATGTAGACTGCGTAGTAGGCTGCATAGAGTGGAAACGTGGGGCTTAGGTTCCGAAAGCAAAAACTCATTCACTTTTTATATTGGCTGTGTCCGAATGGTCTGCGTCCTGCATAGCATAGGCCTACTGTATACTGCTTAGTGTACTGCATACTGTTTAGTGACATGCAGTAGGCTATGCGAAACATATCCTTCCTACTATTATTAGCAAAAACTCTGAAATAAGTAGGCTAGGTTATCATTTGGGGATTTTAAGCACACTATATTTAGAGAACATTTCGCCTGCTTAATGTTCTCATCCAGTTTAAGCTACTCAACTATCATACTAGTAGCCTATAGAAGGGTGTTGAATCGGACACAGCCATTGACAGCCTAACGTGAAACACCTTCTTGCACACTCGTCTTTACCTGAATCACGTTGATTTGCGAGACATTTCTGAGAATCGTAGCCTATGCTAAAATTAGGCTAATAAAGTGCAGAAAACTTTATTTAGGTCCACAGCATTTAGATGTGGCTTTTCTGAATTTGGCTATGGTCGAATTTGACAACAAACTAACAATACGAGGAGTGAGCTACTTCTCCTTTAAAATAAAGCATAATGGAAGTAGCTTAATAGACTACCCTTTTCGCTTTTTCATATCCCCCATCAATTTGCACACTGTATTGTAGCCTAAGCTATATATAATTGTATATTTGCTTAGCTAACGGCAGAATTCAAAATGATTTTCTGAACGTTACATATAGCCCCTTTAAACAAATGCAGTTTGGAAAGATAATTTTGTGCCTTGTTGAACTTGCCAAACTGTGTTTGTGAAGAAGAAAGTGAATGATGGTGTTTATTTGTAAATAAGTCACATTTGGGAGTGTTGTCTCCCCCGTTAGATTCCCATTCCCATGACAGAGGGCCGGGACCCTGTTGCTATGCTGACAGATGATGCCACCATTGCCAAATGGAACAATGAGGGCTTGCCCAGCGACAGCATGTCCACGCAGAACGCCACCATTCTCACCAACTGTGAGCGCTGGCCCCTCCTCATCGACCCCCAGCTGCAGGGCATCAAGTGGATAAAGAGTCGCTATGGTGCTGACCTCAAGGTCATCAGCCTCGGGCAGAAAGGGTGAGCGTCACCCAATGGTGTGTCAGCCAATGGCTTTGCAGGTCAATCAGAGTAACGGGATGTGTCAGCCAATGATGCAGTGTTTACAGAGTACATAATAACAGTGTTTATAGAGCATATAAGGGCGGTTTTTATAGTGCATATAAGGGCAATGTTTATAGAGCATGTAAGGGCAGTGTTTATAGAGCATGTAAGGGCAGTGTTTATAGAGCATATAAGGGTAGTGTTTATAGAGCATGTAAGGGGAGTGTTTATAGAGCATGTAAGGGCAGTGTTTATAGAGCATATAAGGGCAGTGTTTATAGAGCATGTAAGAGCAGTGTTTATAGAGCATGTAAGGGCAGTGTTTATAGAGCATGTAAGGGCAGTGTTTATAGAGCATGTAAGAGCAGTGTTTATAGAGCATGTAAGGGCAGTGTTTATAGACCATGTAAGGGCAGTGTTTATAGAGCATGTAAGGGCAGTATTTATAGAGCATGTAAGGGCAGTGTTTATAGAGCATATAAAGGCAGTGTTTATAGAGCAGATAAGGGCGGTGTTTATAGAGCATATAAGGGCAATGTTTATAGAGCATATAAAGGCAATGTTTATAGAGCATGTAAGGGCAGTGTTTATAGAGCATGTAAGGGCAGTGTTTATAGAGCATGTAAGGGCAGTTTTTATAGAGCATGTAAGGGCAATGTTTATAGAGCATGTAGTCTCGCGAAGGCCAGACTTTGTGACGAACACAAAGTCTGGTCCATAGATTTGCTTAACGTGGTAAAGAGTCACCCACTTTGACAAGATGGTGCATTTGATTGACATGCAAGATAACCAACCACAGATCGTCTATGTTCCGTGACGTATTGAGGCGCTACAGAGGGCGGTCGATTCAGAAACAGCGCTACAAGAAAAACAGACCCGCATGAAACAAATGTGATGTACTAAAATGGCATGGCGATCTCCATTAATACAGTCTATCACACCAAAGAAAATCATCCAAGATGTCTGTATACCTTGTAGTCAGAATTTCCAGTGAACTATCTTGATTCTGACCTCCTTGGACAACTGTTTAGAGGAAGCCATGGTTGTTAACACCAGACAGAACAGCCACTGCAAAAAAGTAATCTTGCTTTAAAGTTTGAAGAAATGTGTCATGTTTAACTTTGTACCATTTAGAGGTCAGGTTAGCTTCTATTCACTTAGAAATTGGGGTGCCCACATTTTTGCACCCCACTGTAAGGGCAGTTTTTATGGAGCATGTAAGGGCAGTGTTTATAGAGAATATAAACGCAGTGTTTATAATAATAATATACATGTATATATATATATATATACAGTAAGCACCATAATTAATTGGACAATGACACATTTTTTGTTATTTTGGTTCTGTACTCTAGCACTTTCAGTTTGAAAGGATACAATGACAATGAAGTAGAAGTGCAGACTGTCAGCTTTAATTTGAGGGTATTTTCATCCATATCGGAAGAACCGTTTAGAAATTATAGAACCTTTTGTACATAGTCCCCCCCATTTTCGGGCATCAAAAAATATTGGACAGTTTAACATAATGTAGAATAAAGTAATCATTTTTAATATTTGGTCGCATATCCTTTGCATGCCATGACTTCCTGATGTCTGTGACCCAACAATATCAAAAGACTCTTGATATCTTATTTTCTGGTACTCCTACAAGCGATACTATAACCTCTCTGCATTTGAATGGATCTCTGTGGGAATTGGGGGGTGGGACTAGATTAAGCTGTAAATTACATGGGAATAGTGTGGAACACATGGTTGGCTAAATGGCTATAAATCATTCTGTGGTATCAAACAAGCCTGAAATCATCACTCTGCTGCCAGTAGATATGGATGGATCACTTTAAGGGTTGTTTTTCCTGACTTATTTTTCTATAGAGTTCAATAGGAAAATGAGTCAGGAGAAACGACCCTTAAAGTGATCCATCCATATTTACTGCATATTTGGCAGCAGAGTGATGATTTCAGGCTTGTTTGATGACTTACAGCCATTTAGCCAACCATTTGTTCCATACTATTCCCGTGTAATTTACAGTTTAATCTAGTCCCACCCCCCAATTCCCATAGAGATCCATTCATATACAGAGAGGCTATAGAATCCCTTGTAAGAGTGCCTGAATATAAGATATCAAGGGCTCTATCTTGGCGATCTTAGCGCTTTGTCTAAACGCATGGCGTAAAGTGCATTTAGGGCGTGTCCAAGTCCAATTTTGCTAGTTTGACGGTGTGTTTTTTGAGCTCTAAGCATGGCGCAACGTGCAAATGGGCTGAACCTAATCTGTTCATTAATTATAGGTGTGTCTTGGGCGTGACATGCAATAAACTAATCAAAATGTCATATCCCATTCCCTTTAAAAGCCTGCTTTTCCACCTTGGCAGATTGCTTATATGATGGCGAAACAGACATGCTCATGCGTGTTTAGTGCGATCAAGGAATAGGCTATATGAATCAATAGTATGATCAATATTATTCGGACTAACCATTATGAGTTCCCGGTAATTCCCGACAATGCTGTTATTTTACAAAATATATGCGGTTAAATTTTGTTAAAAGGACCAGCAACAGCTGAGAATAAGCTACCAATGGCTTCCGTCTCACCTTAGAAAACGTTCAAGCTTCATCCGAACTTCATTACCTGCATTGCATTCTAATATTGATTTATAACATAAATACCGTTGTTTTGCCTTAATGATGACGCTAAATACAATAAAGCTGTCAGGTTGGCAACCCATAGGTTCACACATATTTTCCTTTGTTTTATAATGTCCTGCTTATGGAAATCTGTTTGTAAAAATACTATATGTACGCTATTTTCTAGGTTAAAATATTACTAATTTTTATCTGCATTTATTTATTCATCCACCCTTTCTCTATTGTACATGATGTTTCTTCATATAAATGTCTGTTTGTGAATTGTAATGAAATCTGTAGCAGCAGTTAACATTTTAAAACCTGTACATTTTCTAAAGTAACCATATTCTTTCTGGAATGTAATTATTCATCAACTGTTAAAAACATTAATTGAAATCATGTGTTGTTCCATGAGGCACAATCTCTTCACATGCTAAGATGACGAAACACAGTGCAAAGTTGCATAAAATAATTTAGGAAAGTTTGCATAGCATTGCTTTGGAATAGAGCTAGTTTATTTAGTGTGAGCTACGATAGGCAATATTGTTAGTTGTAACTTGGCCACATTTTGATATCAATACTTTTAAAGGCAGGCCTAGTTTCTGCAAATTGGAATTAAGGATTTATAGACAGCGCTCTGTAGGCTATGCGTGAGTAACTTCGGTTTTTTTACGTCGGAGACGGTTTTGATCAGATATACAGTCATGGACGAAATTGTTGGCACCCCTGAAATTCTTCCATTAAATTTAGTATTTCTCCCAGAAAGTTAGTGCAATTACACATATTTTGGTATAGATCTGTTTATTTCCTTTGTGTGTATTGGAACAACACAAAAAAGCAGAGAAAAAAAGGCAAATTTGACATCATTTCACACAAAACTCAAAAAATGGGCCGGACAAAATTAATGGCACCCTCAACTTAATATTTGGTTGCACAACCTTTGGAACAAAAAACTGAAATCAATTGCTTTCTATAACCATCAACAAGCTTCTTGCACCTCTCCATTGGAATTTTGGACCACTCTTCTTTTGCAAACTGCTCCAGCTCTATCATATTTGAGGGGTGCCTTCTCCCAACAGCAATTTTAAGATCTCTCCACAGGTGTTCAATGGGATTTAGATCCGGACTCATTGCTGGCCACTTCAGAACTCGCCAGCGCTTTCTTTTCATCCATTTCTGGGTGCTTTTCAAGGTATGTTTGGGGTCATTGTCCTGCTGGAAGACCCATGACCTAGGACGCAAACCCAGCTTTGTGACACTGGGCCCTACATTGCGTCCCAAAATCTTTTGGTAATCTTCAGATTTCATGATGCCTTGCACACAGTCAAGGCACCCAGTGCCAGAGGCAGCAAAACAACCCCAAAACATCTTTGAACCTCCACCATATTTGACTGTAGGTACTGTGTTCTTTTCTTTGTAAGCCTCATTCCGTTTTCGGTAAATGGTAGAATGACGTGCTTTACCAAAAAACTCTATCTTGGTCTCATCTGTCCACAAGACGTTTTCCCAGAAGGATTTAGGTTTACTCACATACATTTTGGCAAACTGCAGTCTAGCTCTTTTATGTCTCTGTGTCAGCAGTGGGGTCCTCCTGGGTCTCCTGCCATAGCGTTTCATCTCATTCAAACGTCGACGGATAGTTTGCGCCGAAACCGATGTACCGTGAGCCTGCAGGACAGCTTGAATTTCTTTAGAAGTTGTTTGAGGCTGCTTATCCACCATCCAGACTATCCTGCGTTGCAGCCTTTCATCAATTTTTCTCTTCCGTCCACGTCCAGGGAGGTTAGCTGTAGTGCCATGGGTTGTAAACTTCTTAATTATGTTGCGCACTGTGGACAAAGGAACATTAAGATCTCTGGAGATAGACTTGTAACCTTGATGCTGTTGATGTTTTTCCACAATTTTGGTTCTCAAGTCCTCTGACAGTTCTCTTCTCCTCTTTCTGTTCTCCATGCTTAGTATGGCAGGCATAGACACACAATGCAAAGATTGAGTCAACTTCTCTCCTTTTTATCTGATTACAGGTGTGATTTTTACATTGCCCACACCTGTTACTTGCCACAGGTGAGTTTAAACGAGCATCACATGCTTGAAACAAAGTTAATTACCCACAATTTTGAAAGGGTGCCATTAATTTTGTCCGGCCCATTTTTTGAGTTTTGTGTGAAATGATGTCAAATTTGCCTTTTTTTCTCTGCTTTTCTGTGTTGTTCCAATACACACAAAGGAAATAAACAGATTTATACCAAAACATGTGTAATTGCACTAACTTTCTGGGAGAAATACTTAATTTAATGGAAAAATTTCAGGGGTGCCAACACTTTCGTCCATGACTGTATATACACAAGACAAAGCATTAATATCAGTAAGAAAATAAGTTGAAGTAAAAATTTCAAACGTGCTTCACACTTCAGAATAAAAAAGACAAAAACAAATAAAAATGAAGAAACAGGATAAAAATCTAATCAAAGCATTCTTATTCTTGAGGAAATTAAATTTATTGAATGCTAAATAAATAAAAATTAGTTGGTAAATGGATTTTAAAGGAAGACACAGACTTTTGTTAGCTTTTATCTTGTCAGGGAGACCATTATAGAGCATTTAAGGGCAGTGTTTATAGAGAAGGGGTAGGCAAGCCTAGCCCTGGAGTGCCAGAGACGGTCCTGGTTTTTGCTCCATCCAAACTTTACTGCATAACTGGATTCATTTTAATTAATCAGGTTTAATGAATGCTGGTGACCATGTGCTGGAGACACTCTGCTTTTCACTCAGCATTTCACCAGCCATAATATTCAGGCATATATGGAAACTGTTTATAGTGGACATAACGACATTTGTTTGCGGTGATGTACTAACCTTTGTGATTGTGCAGGTACGTGGATATTATTGAGCAAGCAGTTGTCTCGGGACACACAGTCTTAATTGAGAACCTGGAGGAAACAATTGACCCAGTGATTGATCCTCTTTTAGGGAGACACACCATAAAGAAGGGGAGGTAAGAGCAGTATGATGGTACACGATGACTGTTTAAATCTCATTACTAAACCCTTCTGCAGACTGCGACTGCTTTATTCCTCCTCAATAACCAGTGTCCTGTGGAATTTTGTTGTCTCTGCAAAGGTACATCAAGGTGGGTGATAAAGAATGCTACTTCCATCCAGCCTTCCGACTCATCCTGCACACCAAGCTGGCCAACCCACACTACAAGCCCGAGATCCAGGCTCAGACAACCCTCATCAATTTCACTGTGACTCGAGATGGCTTGGAGGATCAGCTCTTAGCTGAAGTTGTCAATCTGGAAAGGCCAGACCTGGAGCACCTGAAGGTAGGCCTCCCCATGAGAACCACATCAACCACATGTAAGAAACTTTTAATTTCTATGTTACAAAAATTTTCACTTTCACAAATCAAAAGTATTGGATGAGCGTACAACAGCATTAAGTAACCGAGGTTAAGACATCAAAAATATGCTTTTACAACATTTATGTAACATAATGTGCATTTACATCTAGCAAGCTACCCATCAAACATTTTTGTGTTGAAAAGTCAGTGAAACGCCCTCTTATCGTTCGGTTTAAAAACCGGCTACATTTGGTTGAAAAGTTAAAAGTCTAACTTAGCTCACTAGACATACGTTAGCCATAAACATCCTACTAAATAAGATAATGTCACCCCAGCTGTAATTATCTAGCTAACATAGATGGCAAAGACAATACGGTAGCTAACGTTAACAGAACTGGCGACTGCACTGAAAATGTTTTTGTTACTTCTCCAGTTCTCACCGGAGAAAATAGTTTTTTACCGGAGTTCACGAGCGATGCGTATGCGCTCTCTTGCACAAAACCACAGAGACGCAGATGCTTAAAGGCGCGTGTTGTTTAGAAATAGCTTGTGACACGCACAGCCCTGACAATCACTCTCAACTCTTTGGAAAGCTCAGAATGTGTTCTTTTTGGATATTAAGGCTGGCTTTAATAATGCAGGTAAGGTTATGACGTTATTCTATACTTTATGAAGCATAGCAAGAGGAAATTGTCATGGTTTTGGACCCTGTGGTCCTATGCGGTTGTTTTCCTCGGTGGCCACGCGGGGGCGCTGCCCTTTTGGTGGATGCTTGCTCCTCCCTGCTGAGTTGGGGGAGGTTCTGTTAAGCTGTTACACCTGTCGTAGTCACCGGAGATATGTATATAAGCCTACCGTTCCCTTCATGCGGGGCTTCGACATTAATTGTTACTTGTTTGTTTATTGTTACGTACTGTGGTGTTTATGTTGGCTATGAGTTATTCGTACCCTGTTGGCTACTCGCCTTTTGTTAACGTCTCTTTGTTGAGGCAGGGCTTATTTCTTGCTGGCTTTGTAGTGGATTATCTTGTAGAGGTTTGGGACTGTAAAATCTCTGCTCTAGTTCGCCTGTGTGCGTTTTCCTCCGTGTATGGAGATTTGGGCGATGGTCGGAACTGTGTTCTGTTCGCCTCTCGGTGCATGTCGTCTCATGTGAGATCTGGCGTTTCACTTCGGCTGGGTTGCTTAGCTTGTAGAAGTGTAGAATAGCTGTTCTTTGTCCCTTTTCGCCGGTTAATGGTTTTCTTATAGAGAGACCTGGCGTGTTAGCTTCTACTGATTTCCGGGTTACGATAAGCCAGTTAGTAGCTTGGTACGTTTATTCCCTGTTTTGTCTCCTTCTCATGGGTTACATTCCCCTTTGTTGTGAGTCGGGGTTATCTTTACATTTCACCTTACTAAGAGGCTAGGGCGTGTGTTTATGTAAGTTCGCTGTGTCTTTTGGGTAGTAAGTTTTGGGACGACGGTGCTCCGTCGGCTCACCTGTAAAATGTTTCTCATAGAGATCGGGTGTTTACCCAGGTATGTTTGCTGCATTAGACTGCAAACTTATTTAAGTAGCCTTGGAACGTTAAGTCACTGTTCCTGTTTGCCTCGTTACATTTCCTCTTACTAAGAGGCTAGGGATTGTGCTTGTTAGTCAGTTAGCCGACAGTTTCGATTGGTGAAGGTGCAGCTGTCCATATCATCTTTTTGTGCTTTCCTTCTCCGGGTATGGAGATGTGGGCGATTCGGTTCGGAACTTTAGTTCGTTTCGCCCTTCGGTGCAATTCGCCTCTTAGGGAGACCGTTAGATGATGTTGGACATGTTTGCGGTTGACTGCAAGTCTTTTAGCCTAGGTACTTTAATTATCTGTTCCTTCGCCTCATTTCTTTTCTCCTGTTTGAGAGGTTAGGGCGTGGCTCTATTGTTAGCTTGTCATTTTGCTGGTAAAGCATTGGGACGACGGTGTTCCGTCGGCTCACCTGTAAAATGTTTCTCTCTCCTGGGAGATCGGGTGTTTACCCAGGTCTGTTTGCTGCATGTGACTGCTAGCTAATGGAAGTAGCCTCGGAACGTTATCGCTGTTCCTTCGCCTCCTATCTCCATCAAGTATTTATTCTGTGTTTTATTTGCTGTATGTTTTGTTTGTGCCATTGTGCTACTCGCCCGTTGTTGTGCGTCTCGTTGTCGAGACGGGGCGTTTTTTATCCCGGCTTACTCGTTAGTTACTTAAACTTGTAGAAGTATGGGTAGCAGTTTCTTTGTTCCCTTCTGCCTTGTTTGGTTTTCTGGTTAGGAAACCAGGCATTTGTTTACTCTCTTTGGTAGGGAACAGTGAACCGGTCTGTAGCTTTGGTGTGTGTGTTCGTTGTCTTGTCTCCTTCCCTTATCTGCGGGGTATCCCGCCTTAGTGGCCTAAGGGCTTAATTATTCCCCTTGCTGCGTTTGGCTCCTCCCACCTCACACGTCACGCCCCATTATAGAAATAAGGAAATTATGTGATTACGTCTGGACTACTGCAACTCCCTTCTCGCAAGCCTACCAGACTGCGCCATTCTGCCCCTACAACTGGTCGAGAATGCGGCTGCTCGGCTTGTGTTCAACCTCCCAAAGTTTTCGCACGTCACCCCCCTGCTGAGGTCACTCCACTGGCTGCCGGTCGTGGCCAGGATCAGGTTCAAAGTTCTGACCCTGGCCTACACTGCAGCCGAAAGGTCAGGCCCCTCCTACCTACAGGACTTAATCCAGCACTACGCTCCTGCTCGACCACTTCTCTCTGCTGCTGCCGGGCGACTTGCACTTCCCTCCCTCCGTGTTAAAGGCTCCCGCTCGTCCCGACTGCGGAGCTTTTCCACCCTAGCTCCCCAGTGGTGGAATGAACTCCCCACTCTGCTGCGCTCAGCTGAAACACTGTCTGTTTTTCGTCGTGGTCTGAAAATGCACTTTTTCAGACTCCACCTCGACTAAACTACCTATATAGGGCTATCCTATAGTATTCGCTTCCTGTTTTCTATTTAACTTGTGTTTTTTGGTTATTCTATAGTTCAGAATGTATAGCTGACTGTGTGTACTTCTCATGTTTATTACTAGGGATAGCTCCTACGCTGTGAGAAAGCTGTGCTTTGTCGAATTTGCTTTGTAGTCGCGTCAATGACCTGCAATATGCACTTATTGTACGTCGCTTTGGATAAAAGCGTCTGCCAAATGATTGCAATGTAATGTTGTAATGTAATGTGATGATGACAGAAATTCACTCTAATAATTGAGCAGGCAAAATAACAATTTACCTATATCCAGGACCTTTTGTGTTTTTTATTGTTGCTGTGATAGTATAAAACATGTTGGTGGTTAAAGAAGAACTGTAACAGTATCTTCAATCCAATTCGCTCATGTAGATCACACTGTAGAGTGGTCGATATACGTTTATGAAATGCGGAAGAACGGTGGCACATAGGAACTTCATATTTTGCCCGATAACTTGCGCTGATGAAGACGATATGCAGTTTTCCATGGTACCTCGCTTTCTCACGTGGTACAGTAGGATGTTTCTGATGTTGACCCCAGGGTCTACGCCACTAGGATCACTGCAGAAAGGGGTTAAATGAAAAATACTTTATTGGCAAGATCTGTTTGAGTAACAATTATGCCAAAGTAAATAATTATGATATCGATCAATTAACGTTAACCCAGCATCGGCAATATACTACGGGGCAAGGGGCAAAGGGCAAAAATGCCCCCCAAATACATATATTTTGCCCCAGAAAGCACAAGGGCACTTAGGGCAGGGGCATTTTAAATATTTCTTGTAAGATTCTAATTTATATACAGTGAGTACCATAATTCATTGGACAGTGACACATTTTTTGTTATGTTGGTTCTGTACTCTAGCACTTTGAGTTTGAAAGGATACAATGACAATGAGGTTGAAGTGCAGACTTTAATTTGAGGGTATTTTCATCCATATCAGATGAACCGTTTAGAAATTATAGAATCTTTTGTACATAGTCCCCCCATTTTCAGGCATCAAAAAATATTGGACAGTTTAACATAATGTAGAATAAAGTAATCATTTTTAATATTTGGTAGCATATCCTTTGCATGCCATGACTTCCTGATGTATGTGACCCAACAACATCAAATGACTTTTGATATCTTATTTTCTGGTACTCTTACAAGCGATACCATAACCTCTCTGCATTTGAATGGATCTTTATGGGAATTTGGGGTTGGGACTAGATTTAGCTGTAAATTATGCTGGAACAATATGGAATTCATGGTTGGTAAAATGGCTGTAAGTCATAAAGGGTCTGAGGTATCAAACAAGCCTCAAACCATCACTCTGCTGCCAGATATGCAGTAGATATGGATGGATCACTTTAAGGGTTGTTTCTCCTGAGAAATTTTCCTATTGAACTCTATGGAAAAATAAGTCAGGAGAAGAAACCCTTCAAGTTTAATAATAATAGCCTAATATAATATTAATATTAATAATAATAATAATAATAATAATAATAAATGTAGCTGCAAGCAGTGATTTCCGGGGACCGAGTGGCATGAGCAGCATTTGTCAAACACAGAGACTGCAAAATCGTAGACAGCTCTAGACAGGGTTGAACCAAAAAGCAAATGTTTGTTTCTAATCAGGGCTTTTGCCATTGTTGATGGTATCTAAACCCGATCCCGTAAGGGCTTGCATATTATCGTAAACTTCATTTTCCTAGTAGCCTACTTTATTTTTATGGTGACATTGTATTATGTGTGAAAACCGTAACCTGAACAGAGCTGAAGTGCACATCCTCTTTGTCGCAAATTAATCAAGAAATCTAATGCAACAAATGGTTTTGGAATTATTAGCATTTTTGCGATATGCAAATTCATTGGCTCGTCATTTGGCCATTTCTTGACAAAAGTCTTAGAAAAGTAAAGCCTTAATGAAGGCCCGTCAGCTGAGTGCACTCACTAAGTTTTGTGCATATTGCTTGAATTTTTTGTGTTTTACAAAAAATGCTAATTAGCGGAAAATCCAATATGGCGGACTTCATGGGTCGTTGAGGCAAATTTGTTGGGCATGAGCAATGGGACCTATATGCCAAATTTTGTGACTAGGTGAAACGGGGCATTGGTAGTGGGCGTGTCAATGTCAAAATTTTGTCACATGCACTACAGCGCCACCAGGTGTTCAATCTGTGTCATAATGTAGACGATCCAAGAGTTTGGCAATCCCAACAAGCCTGCCAAGTTTGGTGATTCTAGGCCAAACCAGCTCACGGGACTTTTAGGTGAAAGGGGAGAAAAAAGAAAAACAAAAGAATCCGAACAAAAACAATAGGGTACCAGCAGCTACGCTGCTTGGTCCCCTAATAATAATGTCCTAATAATGTTCTACTTATTAGCCTATTTAATAAACTTGCTGTAGAATGTTCTCGTCGGCTATTATTGATTTATTATTGCCAAAGCGCTGTGTCTGACAGTGATTGATTGTGTTTTTATTGTAGCCGATCGCACAGCCTGCACCTGTTTTTGACATGCCGTGTTATGCCTACCAAGGGCCTATACCTTTCATTACTGTCGCAACTAGCCTACAGAAAGAATTAGGCTATACAATGGTGCCCCCCACTGGATTTATAATCAGCTGCAACTGTTGTGCCTTGATTAACCAGTATACGATTAGGAAACAACATTAATATTGCATTTTTGTAAAAAACGTGTTTTTATGAGAACGAATATTTGGAAATTGATTTACACCTTTGGTGGCCGTGCGCTTTTGGCCCTTGTTGAAGCTTGCATTAGCCAGGTGGTGAGACCTATGTGCATGGGGTTTTCTTTATAAAGTTTGTATACAGAGTGCCACATTCTTGTGTGAGAGTAGTAGTGGGCCGTATTTCTTTAGCTCTTGCCGGTGCTAGTAACACCCTTTTGGTGAAGGTTAAATTGTTTTACCCTTATAACGAGTGTAGACCAAGTGTTCTGTTGTTACAGTATCCCCACCTTCGGTGTGCCTCTGGGCTCATTTGGGTTTGACCCTAGCCACAAGGGCCGTATAGTCTTGGGCTGCAGTCCAATCCGTTAAATTTTCTCCCCTCCTGAACTTTATTTATCAATTTATTGATAGACAACACTTTAAAATACCTCATAAGCAGGAATGGGGGATAATATAAAATAGGCTACCTCCCAATCAAATATATTAATACACTGAAATCAAAATGGTGGATGCATAGATTGCTTTGCAGGTGGCACAGAAGAATAAAACATAAGAGGTGAGCAACCTGTATCGAATATGAAATCCAAGCAAAATGTAGCTATTTGTAATATTGCCCATGTAGGCTATGACATGAAACTATTGCTGGAGATACGTTTTAAAGCAATTTTATCAAACCACTAAATTAATGTTATTTCCTAATTTCAACATTTCAGTCATGCAATAACAAAACTTTAAAAATATCTCTTGTACTTGGGTGCCACTTTCTATATTTTTTAGGATTTTTCCCAGGAGATTTCAGTGCAGCTTTTAGAGCAAAAAGGTGAAAAATAAAGATTATTCAAACCTGCTCCTGAAGCGGGTTTTCATTATCTTCCTGATAATCAAATCAAAATGTATTTGTATGGCACATTTTACAAACAATTCTCACAATACGCTTCACAGAAAACCCTGGCCTAAACCCCCACAAGAGCAAGCCAAAGGCACCAGCGGCAAGGAAAAACTGACTGGTGGTATATGAGAAGAAACCTTGGGAGGAACCAGACTCAAGGGGGGAACCCATCCTCCTCTGGTCGACTCAGGGTCTAGGTTTTAATGGTCATGGTCAGTCAGCCAATGTTCATGTTAATAGAATTTACAGCAGCTCGATGACAGTCCAGTTGGGGGCAGTCCAGATGTGGCAGCTGGGATGGTGGGAGAGGCGGTGATGGTAGAGGAAGCAGCAGGCAGTGGTGAAAAGGGGGGGTGGAGCAAGTGGCGACGGAGAGGAAGCTGGGTAGCAGCGGTGGGGAGTCCATACGACAATAATTCTCGAGATTCAGGGTATGAGCCCTGCCGGCGGTATGTAAAGGAAACAAAGTGATCTTGGCGGTTTATAGGGTAGAAGCAGATTAGATACACACATTGGTGCAAGTCCATGCAGAGCTTTAAAGTTGAAAAGCAAAACTTTAAAATTTGTCCAATACTTAATCGGTAACCAATTAAGCGATGCTCGCACTGGGGTAATATGCTCCTACTTCTTAGTTCTAGTTAGAATGCAAGCGGCATTCTGCACAAGCTGGAGATTTTTTAGCGAGGAATTAGGTCAGCCAGATAGCAGGGCATTATAGTAATCTAGCCTAGACGTAACAAAATCATGGATCAATTTCTCTGCGTCCCCTACTGATAATTTCAGCTATGTTCCATAACTGAAAGAAAGTTACTCTGGATATTTTTTTTGGTGCATGTCAATGGTTAGCTCTGGGTCAATAGTAACACCTAGGTCTTTCACAGCCATATTTGGAGCAACTAAACAACCATCAGAATTTAGAGTAGATGTACACAATTTCTCCGTTTGTTTTTGTCAGACCTAAAACCAGCATTTCAGACTTCAAGAAAGTTCAAGAGCAGAAAATAAAAGTCTCCCAACCTTGATACACTGCCTGGCCAAAAAAAAAAGTCGCCGTTGCACCTGTCATACATAGTGCCCACTGTACAAGCCTCTGGAGGCAGTGTTATGATCTGGGGTTGCTTCAATTGGTCAGGTCTAGGCTCAGCAACGTTATGCAGCCATAAAATTAAGTCAGCGGAGTACCTGAATGTACTGAATGACCAGGTTATCCCATCAATGGGCATATTCCAGGACCAAGGCAACAATGCCAAGATTCATCGGGCTCAAATTGTGAAAGAGTGGTTCAGAGAGCATGAGGAATCATTTTCACACATGAATTGGCCACCAGAGTCCTGACCTTAACCCCATTGAAAGTCTTTGGGATGTGCTGGAGAATTTTACGGAGTGGTTTGACTCTCCCGTCGTCAATACAAGATCTTGGCCAAAAATTAATGCAACTCTGGACAGAAATAAATGTTGTGACGTTGCATAAGGTTGTCGAAACAATGCCACGACGAATGTGCACCGTAATCAAAGCTAAAGGCGGTCCAACGAAATATTAGAGAGTGCGACTTTTTTTTGGCCAGGTAGTGTATCTGCAATACAAGCCTCTAACCAAGAAAGCGGTAGTGCTTCACTGGGTTTCATTGAAATATATATCTGCATAACGTCTGCATAGCTGTGAAAAGCTACCCCATGTGTCCGGATAATATCATCAAGAGGTAGCATATATAATCAGAAAAGTACTGGACCTAGCACTGATCCTTGCGGAATACCATATTTCATCACTGAGTAGCTGGATACGTCTTCTTTTAATTTAACAAACTGCTTCCTGTAGCATAATTATGATCTGAACCATGCAGGTGCCTGTCCATTAAGTGCAACAAAGCCCTGGAGTCTGTCCAATAGAATATCATGAAAAAATCAATACATTTTTATTTAAAGTTTAGAATAACCATGCAGCATGGTCCCAATACACTTAACAAATAATACAGAAAAAAGATGCATTAAAGAAAAAACAATGAAAAGAAATGTAATTTAATAATAATCTAAGAGATCAAATTTGAAATGTAATATTTAAAACACAAAGATGCTATACGCAAGAGGCCCGGGGATTTGTTCAGGAAGTACAAGAACAGACACAGAGTTACGGTCTGCTGACAATAGTAAATCAATAACGAGTGCTGTTTCAGTGCTATGGCAGGGTCTAAATCCTGACTGTAATATTTCATGGATATGGTTTAAGCTAAGGTATGTACCAAATTTCTTCGCAACAGCTTTCTCCAATATATTTTTTACTAATGAAATCTACATTCACCTCTTAGTATTCCCACTCACTTCCAACCAGTCTGTCTCATTCACTCTTTCTCTCTCGAATTGTAGCTTGTAACTGGTGTTTGGTTATAGAAGTGACTTGGGAAAGCTGTTCATAGGCTGTGTTTTTTCCATGGCCACTGGGGGCTGATGAAGAACTTGTGCAGACCTACCTGAGCTGTTGTGACTGGTGGAATGTTTGGTTTACAGTCGGATTTGACCAAGCAGCAGAACTACTTCAAGATTGAGCTGAAGCAGCTGGAGGATGAGCTCCTTACCCGTCTCTCTGCTGCTGAGAGCAACTTCCTGGGGGACAACCTGCTGGTGGAGAAGCTGGAGACTACCAAGCATACCGCTGCTGAGATTGAGATGAAGGTACACGCCAGAATAACTAACACTGAGGCAAAGTCTGAATCGCTGTACTATCTCAAAAGCATATACTCAGCATATACTTCAATGCAAATGTCCCGCTGAAATTTTATACATACACCAATTATAAAATCCCCTTCTCCAGCACTACCTTTTTGAACACAAGCCCGAACGTAAAATAGTTACTGTTTGAATCCCTTTAACCTCTTAATGCCAAACGCCCCCTAGCGGTAACGCGGGCGTGACGGAAATTATTAAATTATACATTTCATTAATTTAATAATATATAATAAACTGCTCACCTCAATATTTTGATTAAATATCCTTATGATATATCCATTCCTTCTGGGAAAGTGGTTTTTAAGCCCAAAACGTCGAGATAAAACTTTGTAAATAACGTTGGAAACTCTGACCTAATTCTCAAACATGTATTGCAGCTTGATGTCACACCATAAACAATGTGCTGGTAAACTGTTCTGCTTAATTGTATTTCACAAAACTTTGGTTTAAAAAATCATTATACCTTTAGGCTTCAAGAAAAAATACTTTAAAACTTTCATAAGGCTGTACATGATTTTTTTCCAATTTTAAACCGACTTGTGCTTTTTTGCACTTGATTACGACTCGTTCGGCTGTGTTCACTTTGGCGTTGTGAAACTCAGCCAGTTTCTGGAGTACCAATCCAACGGCTTAGTATATGTTAGCCAGAGTGGTTTTGAACATGCTTGCAGAGAATTATGCAAAACCGTCGTCAATTGGGTGTATTTCTTTGACTGATAGCACAATAGGCCTATCTGAAGTGGGAAAAACTGTCTTCGACCTGCCTCCACTCCGAGTATTATTTGCTTTCCATTGGGTTTTAAAACTGTCTGTCAAATATTCCAGCCAATAGCCAAGACTCTTATCTTTCAAAAGAGCCATCATTAAACACATTTCCTATGTAAATGAAGGCGATAACAGCACTGCGTATGAGGAAGTGGCACTCACGCGTAATTATCGAGCCAAGATGGCGCAGTGTTTTTACCTTGTAGCGTAGCTCGCTACATTCCGTTTAGCAAAGCACAATTAATTAGGTAAGGCCCGCAGTTACATTTTTTACTTTAGAGTATTTTTGATACAGTTTTTGTGTAGTTATGTCGAGATTTTTGAGGCGTTTATCCCTGCACCAAGTGCTAGACGAACTGGATAAGCCAGAAGATGTTTTTGCCGAGGGAGACTCATCCTGTCTCAGTGACGCTGAATCCACTGATGACCGAGATGATGTTGCTGACATGTAAGTTGTTTTATCATACTAACAGTGTTATGCTATAAACGCATTGAATTTCGCCATGGCAGGTAACGTCGTTAGGGCTGGTGGTATTACCGATTTTTCGATATACCAGTGTGAATTCACGCAATGCCATGCGGGTTCGTAATTACATTGTCAACTGTATTTTATTGTTTTTCATACAATTAATATTACAAATTGCACATTCCAACGGTATGATAAATAATTTATGAAGTAAACTTAGGGTGTATTGTCTGTGTTGACAAACTCGCACGTGCTACGTGGCGTTGCCAACAACACAGATGTTTGGTGTAAGCATAGAAGGAAATTTAGCTGCAATGTGTGAATCCCTGTGTTTCTTCTGTGAAGCTAACTAACCTTATATACTTATGCATAAAATCGGTCCCTCTCAGCTAAATTAATATAGATAGTATTGCCTTTACAGTGGCAAGCTAGCAAGCATCCCTGTGTTTTCCTGTCTGTTTATTATAGTTTATACGAGTATTAGGAATGGAAGTGTGGTGTTGCTGATTTGCCCACAGCTTACCGTGAACTACAGTCGACGTTCATTGCTAGGGATAGCTGCTACATTATGCGAAGGATGTGCTTTGCCTTGTCTGTTCTGTAGTGATCTTGATGTCTCTGTGCGCACTTACTGTACGTCGCTTTGGATAAAAGCGTCTGCTAAATAAATGTAATGTAATGTAATGCAAGCAAAATTACAGGTAACAAGCAGCTAGCTATCTATTTGTGTCTGAGATGAGCTACTAAAATGATTTTTTTGAGTGTGAAATGGCTTCTGGAAGTGTTTAGTAAAGTCATTGTTCCACCTGAGTAAATTGTTCTGTATGCAGTACAGAAGGCTGTGCAGGTAAACAAAATGGTAATTTATGCATGGTATGAGGGAGAGAACATGATAACATGAGGGAGTACTTGTTGATTATTATTATTGTTGATTGTTTTTGTATAAGGGGGACTAATGGGTATATCAACATGGTGGACAATTCCATGGACAGGGTTAGTGGGATTTGTAATGATGCAGATTGCTCTCCTGAGGGAATGTGTAGTCTAAATGGCTTCTGTATGAATGGTTAAATAATCTCTCCTCAACCTCCACCCCCATGTTTTGATCCTTTACCTTTTTTTGTTTTTAGTTCATTTTTTTTAGCTTTTTGGACCCTGCCATTTTGTACTTTCTTTGTGTAAATACGGTAACTTCAGCAATTAGAGGCAAGGATCTTTGTATTGGTTACAGCAGGGGTGTTTTTATTTTTTATCTAGGAAACTGGTGGACTTTTGATTTTTTATCCACTGCACTTTTAGTAGTACACCTTAGTGCACTTGTATATAGTTGATATATGTTTGTCATGTATAAAGTTTTGCCTCCTAAAACCCAACCCCAACGTCCCTGTCATAGGAGGTGGCAACAGAATAAAGGACAGGACTGGCAAGCATTAATGTGTAGGGAAGTTTCATACTATTCCCATTATTCATTTGAAAACCTGTTTGCACATTCCTGGACTCATTTCTGGCTAATGGGGCTCTGGTGAAATACACAAGATTCACTGTGCTGCTACATGGGTTTTGACAGCTTTTTGTAACCTTGGGTAGTTAGTTGTGTAATATGCAGAACACCAAGAACACGTCTAAAAATGAACTTTTATTGCCAATATTGACAAATTATCTCATTTTATTGTAAAAACCTAAAAAATAAATCATATTGAGACCTTTCTGGAACATTGCCATTTTTGGCACATTTGGCACCATTTGGCACCATTTGGATAACGAAAAAGGTTCACCTGAAAAAAACCCTGTAAAATTTGAATGGTTTGAGATATTGACACCAGATTGTTACCAGAGGTAGGCAGCATATTGATGAATCAGATAGAGGAGTCATTTCCTTGATTGCATTTGTAGCTCCCCAGGTAAAAATTCTTAAACTTGAATGTAGGTACCCGTTTTTTAGTTTTTTTATATTTTCTGTACATAAATTGTTGTAGTTAAGTATCAAAAACTGGATTTCTATGAGTTCTCACTGCTTAGTCGTAATACTGCAGGTGTCTGCTTTAATAAAAGCCATGAACCATATTTGTACCATTTATAGTTTTTGAGATAACCACCTTTGTTTGTCACTAGTGAAAACAGGCAAAATTTGGCCTATTTTGCCCTCGGTAGGAAGAGGTTAACTAGAGGCATAATCCTGGTCTCTTCTGTAAGGTAACTCTTACAGGTTTGTTTCCCAAGCGTTAGAAGTATTACTGAAACAATGTTACAGAAGCTCAAACACAGTGAAAGTTATTTTCTTGCCTAAACGATATGTTTTTGTTGTTGTTAAAGATACCGACTTTACCGCGGTCTTGGGATTTCCAGAACACATAGGCTAGAAAGTATGGAGTAGTCATTTTGATTGAGTATGGATGTAGTCCAGCTGTCTCTCGTGTTCGTGTTTGCTAATTTGAATGTATTTTGTTGTGTCTGGCTTTTGTCTTTAGTTTTTTTCATGCGCTGTGTGTCTGTTGTGGTAGGGGGAAGCGGGCTGAAGATTGTTCAGGGCACTCATGCTGCTCATTTTGATAATATTTACGAATTGTATATTCGGGATAATTTTGTTTGTGGTCGTCACCATGGAGACGCATTCACAACATATGCTCGGGAATGTCCTTTGGATCTGCAGCTACAAAGTTTACCATTGTTCTTTACCTGAGTTGAAGCTGTTGGGACTTGGGACTGATCTATGACGACTGATCTTCAAGAGGCCACCAGGGAAGAGAAAGGAGAAGATAATGCCAACAGATAATGCGGGGGAGGAGTGAGGCAATGACTGGGAAGGCTGACGTAGTTCGGTGCTCCGTTTCGACAGTGTACAGAGACCGCAACACTGCGTGTATGGAGGAATGTGGTGGAGGCGGAGTTTGTGTGTTGGACTGCTTAATCACACTGGACATCTCGGGACTGTCATGGTTATTATCAGCCTCTGCTGTTTCTGCGTTCGGTTTTCTTGTTTTAATCATGGCTGCATTCCACTTTAATTGACTTAATTAGTTTGATTAATGCAATGATTATATTAAATGTCTTTGTTTGATATGTGTGTGTGTTGTGGGTCTGCCCCACTGTCTATGTCTTTTTTGTTGTTTCCCTAGCGGGAAAATAAAAGTTATTCTATTCTATTCTGTTCATTCGTACCAGTGGCATCTGAGACATTCATTGGCCCTCCAACCGAACTAATATTTCATAAAAATATTTTTTCACAACATAAATTTTGTATTCCATCATAGCAACAAGAAAAACCCGACAATTATGATTATTCAGCCCAAAATGAAAATGAAAATTGAGGATTATTCAGCCCAAAATTAAAATTAAAATTAAAAACTTAATTTTCATTTCCATTTTCATTTTCAAACTGTATCTATGTAAATGAGAGGGTATGGTCCTCCTATCAATCAAAGCAAGCAGGGTGGGCCTCATACAGGTTTAGTGCAGTAGCACTTAATGAACACTAGGGGGAGCATTGCATAGGGATGGGTAACAGTCTATGCTTGATACTGTGCTCTCAGGGCACTCGTAAGTTTTATTGGATGAAATGATGAAGAATCTGAGCAGTGTTATAAAGTATTCTCGTTTTATGAAAGAAACAGAGCTAGCTAGCCAGCGCTACGCTGTGTAGGCTATAGGTCAAACCTGCAAGGTGGAAAATCCACGTTCAGAAAGTGAAAGTCCTCCCCAATCATTTGTTCCAATCAGGAGCTAACTAGGCTAATTAGTGAAATCGTGAGTTCATGGGTGGAAGAAACACGGCAGGACTTTCTGACCCCTGGAATTTCCACCTCTGCAAACCTGGTATAGCCTACGATAGGCTACATTGTGCCAGGTTAAACGTTGGTTTGGATCAGTTGGACTGCTGGAAATAAATGAAATCCTCTCTTAAAATAAATGAAAAGACCGCAAATGAGTCACTGGATCGTTTAATCTTTTAACCTGGCTCCGGTACTTTAAGCGAACATTAAGGCATGGCTTCAAATAGTCTATCGACAGCCAGATTCTAGTCTATGTTATGAAAAATGAGAAATGTTAATGTAGGCTATTTGAAAGTGAGTCGGCTTCGTCATACAAAAAATCCAGGGTTAAATATTAAATGTAGCTTGCTAGCTGTTTATTATTATTATCCTAAAATAGCTCTCATAAGTGTTTATTTTACCCATCTATCGTTAATTGTGTTTATGGTTATTACATGTGTATTACTTCATGTGTGTGCATGAGTCACTGGACCATTTACACATTTAACCTGGCTCCGATAGATCTAGCTAGCCTACTTCAAACGAACATTAAGGCATAACTTCTAAAAGTCTATCGATAGCTAGATTCATGACGGTCATCAAAAAATATGGTCATAAATATGAATAGGCTAGGGCATGAAAGTTTGCAATGCGTTTTTGCATTGTTATGCGAGAAAAAATATTGCTGAAGACTGCTGAAAATAGAACGCACACATTTTCTATTCTATCCGTTGTTTTAATACACATCGGAGCTAGAATCATGAGAAATAAACTAGAATGTCTAAACTTGGAAGCTGCCAAGTGTGTCGTTGTTTTTTCCCTGAGGGAATTTCACGAAGCAGAGGTGTAGCCTAGCTACTAAGCGAGATTAAGGGGTTAGACAGCTAATTTAAATTTCCACCCTGGATTTTCTGTATCACAAAGCCGACTCACTTTCAAATACATTAATGTCTCGATAGACTTTTATAAGCTATGCCTTAATGTTTGTTTGAAGTAGGCTAGCTAGATCTATCAGAGCCAGGTTAAAAGTGTAGCCTAAATGGTCCAGTGACTCATGCACACACATGAAGTGTGTAATACAGTAAACACATTTAATGATATAGGACAGAAACACTTATGAGAGAAACACTTATGAGAGCTATTTTAGGATAATAATAAACTGCTAGCAAGCTCAATTTAAGATTTAACCTTGGATTTTTTGTATGACGAAGATGACTCACTTTCAAATAGCCTACATTAACATTTCTCAATTCGTATAACATATAGTATTGGGATGGCAGGTATATGCCATCCGCCAAGTTACGGCTTGGTGGGGCATGCCCCATACCTATACAGCACCGAGAGTTTGGCACTTTTCAGGGTTTCCTACAGAAGTAACCACAATGACCATAGACTCTCAGCCCTTAAAAACATTAACTTCTGTATGTTCTGACCTCATGTAACCACACAGCATTCAGATACAACTTCACACATCCACACAATAAAGCCCCAAACTTGGGTTATTTTGCCGTTTTTCTCCTTCCTCTTCCGCTTCTTCTTCTTCTTCTTCTTCTTCTTCTTCTTCTTCTTCTTCTTCTTCTTCTTCTTCCCATTTTCCTGCCAGACTGCCTGCCTCCGTCGTGATGTTATCCAATGGGGAGAATTATTATTTGAGGGTATGGTCCGTATACCTGCTCATCAAGCTTATCGTCCAATAAAAACGCTTCATACTAATGTTTTTTAATGTTAAAGTAGCTAATGGCTTCTTGCTTTCCAAGAAGCTACTGTGGGGTTAGAACTGCAGTCTCTCACACAGTGGATTGTGGGTTCAAGCCCAGCAGGGCACATGTGTATTTTCCACAAAAACAATGTGCAACTGTTAAGTACTTTTCATTTCTTAGACTGTTATTATTTTCACATTGACACATTAACGTATTTTTATTGCAAAGGCAAAAGAGGTTTCCAATATTAAATGTTCAATGTTTCACTTGTATTTCACTTGTACTATATCACACCCTCCCCAAACCGGACGCTCGCTTTTGTCTGGTTTGGGGAGGGTGTTACGCTCTGCTCTTGCGGTCATGACTGACTGACTGTGGAAACCCCTTGCCTCGGCCAACATTTCTTTATTCATTAATTTCTTCACTTCAGCTCTGTTCACTTTACCCTTTTCACACATAACACAAGGTCAACATAAAATTAACTACTAGGAAAATTAAGAATTTACGATTATAGCCTACATTAAGAATTGAGGATAGCCTCTTTTAAGCTGCAAGCATTTAAGCGAACGGATTTATAAACCGCCAATTCCCCAAACATATCTGATTCATGGTTAGTAACTTATAAATAAATAGATAGCCTCCGAATGTGGCTCTAGTCTACGCTACTCTGCTGATAATGTAGCTTACTGCAAACACTTTTAATTATAATAATAATAATAATAATAATAAGAAGAAGAAGAATAATCTCTGGTATGTACTTTCTTAGTAGTATCTATTGTTTTCTTTCTGGCTAAGATTCCTGGGAAATATGCGTTCTCCAATTAAGCTTGTTCGCCAACGTTACTTCCTGCTTCTCGTCAGGAAGCAGATACAAGCTAGGCTACTACGAAGCGAATCAACATGCATTATAGCCTACATTCATTGCACTACAGAAAACTAAACTAAACCTAGCTGTCCGGTACCAAAACATTTCCCGCAGGTAACGTTCTACACTACCGGAAAAAAAACTCTGCTGTGCAGAAACTCACTAGCTCGCTCGCTCGCTAGCTCGTAGCCCACACATGGAAGGTTGGAATTACGCATTTGGCAATCCAGTGTTGAATAGCCTAACTCTGCTGTGCTTATGAACTCACTAGCTTGCTCGCTAGCTCGTAGCCCACACATGGAAGGTTGGAGTTATGCATCCGGCAATCCAGTGTTGAATAGCCTAACGTTAAATGTATTTCATGGAATACTAATAGCCCTATTTTAAAACTGTATTTGCATATTTTACTAGCTCGCTTGCTAGCTCGTAGCCCACACATGGAAGGTTGGAGTTACGCATCTGGCAATCCAGTGTTGAATAGCCTAACGTTAAATGTATTTCATAGAATACTAATAGCCCTATTTTAAAACTGTATTTGCATATTTTACTGATGCAAACTATTTAGGCTGTACTAGCTATTTAGGCTGTATGTCTTTCAGCTAGAATGTGTTTGCGTCTAGCCCATTGTGCATGCATGTCTCCATATACACTTGGTTCATTAATTTACATGCTTCTTCATGATCCATAGCTCGGATGGTGCTGTTCATTGTATTTCATTACACATTAAATACTGCTCATCTACAAACTCTGTTAATGGAATTGTGTGCTGTCTGTAATAGGATAACTGTTCTCATTCTTGTCAATAGAGGGCGTTATGGTTAAGCGAATGTCTACATACATTTCTTTGGAATGCATGTCTCTCTCCGTGTTTATCGTCATGCATTATTCATCATTAGTTAGCTATAAAAAATAAGTGATATCAGATCAAAAATATTTACGACGTAAAAAAAAGCCAAGTTCCTCACGCATAGCCTACAGAGCGCACTTGATATCAAAATGTGGCCAAGTTACAACTAACAATATTGCCTATCATAGCTCACACTAAATAAACTAGCTCTATTCCAAAGTAATGCTATCCAAACTTTCCTAAATTATTTAATGCAACTTGGCCCTGTGTTTCTTCATCTTACCATCTCAAGAGAATGTGGTTAATGAAACTGTATGTGCCACATCAAACTGCAAAATGAAAATAATTTATAGTGGAAATACTCTGATTCATATGTGTTGCACTTAGAAATTAAACAGAAAAATTACTACACTATAGGGCATGTTTGAACAATTGTCTGCATCCACTGCTTTGGGTCTATGAAAAGCACAGAATGAATAAAATGTATTATTATGATTATTATTATTATTATTATTATTATTATTATTTTGCATTTATTGATTTATTTATTTGGATTTATATCAAAACCTGTGTGGTCCTACAGAGCATAGATATCCTTGTGTTCACAAAATTCTGTTTGTAAATATCATAAATACTATTATGTTAAGAAAATTGATACTATTACTTATTTGCCACCATCTGACCCACAAACATGTCTGGATGCTTTCTCTATTGTACATGATGTTTCTTCATATAAATATCTGTTTGTGAATTGTAAAGAATTCTGTAGCAGCAGTTAACATTTTAAAGCCTGTACATTTTCTAAAGTAAACTTGCCAACAAAGTACAACCATATCCTTTCTGGAGTGTAATTATTCATCAACTGTTAAAAACATTAATTGAAATCATATGTTGTTCCATGAGGCACAATCTCTTCACATGCAAAGATGAAGAAACACAGGGCCAAGTTGCATTAAATAATTTAGGAAAGTTTAGATAGCATTGCTTTGGAATAGAGCTAGTTTATTTAGTGTGAACTACGATAGGCAATATTGTTAGTTGTAACTTGGCCACATTTTGATATCAAGACTTTTAAAGGCAGGCCTAGTTTTTACAAGTTGGAATTAAGAACTTATAGACAGCGCTATGTAGGCTATGCGTGAGTAACTTGGCTTTTTTTACGTCTTAGACGTTTTTTATCTGATAGAATCTGGCTGTCGATAGACTTTTTGAAGCAATGCCTTAATGTTCGCTTAAAGTACCGGAGCCAGGTTAAAAGTTTAAACGATCCAGTGACTCATTTGCGGTCTTCATTTATTTTAAGAGAGGATTTCATTTATTTCCAGCAGTCCAACTGATTCAATCCAACATTTAACCTGGCACAATGTAGCCTATCGTAGGCTACTACCAGGTTTGCAGAGGTGGAAAGTATCAAGCATAGACTGTTACCCATCCCTATGCTATGCTCCCCCTAGTGTTCATTAAGTGCTACTGCACTAAACCTAGGACCATACCCCCTCATTTACATAGATACAGTTTGAAAATGAAAATGGAAATGTTTTTAATTTTCATTTTAATTTTGGGCTGAATAATCCTCCATTTTCATTTTCCATTTTCATTTTCGTTTTCATTTTCATTTTGGGCTGAATAATCCTCCATAGACAATAGCCCGAACGTATGCCAAAACAGCTTGAACAGCCCTGCTCTTTCAATTGTAAAATGAACTAGATTAACAAGAAATTGTAGGTGTGGTTGCTTCACAGTGTTATCAATTGCTGGAAATGGCATAGAAAGATGGTAATATGGTATAGTGTGAGGTGGAAAATAAAAGGTGGAAATGGTATGAACTGGTAATGCGGTAGAAAGGGAGCTAGTGAATGTGAAAGTGTTAAAATATGGTGATGTAAATCATTTTGTGGTAAGTCTAAAGAACCTGGAAGTGATACAAAGAAGTAATGAATTGTGATGAAAGCACAAAAAGGTAAGGCAAACTGAGCGGCTCAACTTCACTCAGAGCGAAGAACGCACTTAACGGGTTGCTCAGTTTCGATCACTCTGAGCCGCTCAAAGCGTTGCTGAGCACTTTTGGATTTGGATCAGAGACGGAAGTAGGCTACGTCGTTAGCTATGGAATTTCTCGTCACTATTTTTCCAAAATCAGACGGTTGTTGACAGTTTTGGATCAGAGACGGAAGTAGGCTACGTCGTTAGCTATGAAATTTATCTTCGCCATTTTTTAAAACTCAGTCGGTTGTTGACAGTTGCTCAGCGCTCACGTAGAGCAGAACGTTAGGTGATTCAAAAATCCGCTCAGTGCTCACACTGAGGATTCTCACCCTGAGCTACTCAGTTTGCTTCAGTTACTTAACGCGACCAGTGTCAAATCATCTGGGATAGTATTGTTGGGTCATAACAGTGTTGTAGAGGAAGGCATTGTGATGTTATAAGCAGTGTAATATGTTACAGCATTGACTCCCATTCATTTTTTTGTGATAAAAGGTAAATTATCTGAAAAAGTATATATGGTATAAAGGAAAAAAAAAAATAGCAACCTGGAGGGTGTATAAAGGTATAATATGAGGTATGAATGGCGTCAATGGTGTGAATGGTGTAGGAGGAGATAGGTTCTCAAAAAGTGGCGGAATAATAATAACTATGGTGAATTACATGTGAAATTCTTTAGTAATTATACCATGTCATTCTACTATCAATATCTACTGCTAGATATAAAATAAAAATACAATCTACCATTAGTTTTACGCATAGAGATGTTCCATTCAAAGTTCAGTGGTAATTTATTGTCTTGGACAATACATATCACTTTATAACACTATTACACTATCTGAAACATCTGTGCACAAACCCCTGTATGCTTTACCTGCAGCTGCTGTGAAGTATTTCACGTCATTCTGGTTTGACTGACAATGGTTTTATCTGATAGGGGACAGTATATCCTTCTCAGTGGTGCTTGCAATTTCTTATTGGATGCTTTGAACAATAAATTACAGCCCAGCGTGACAGCATTTTTTGTTTTATCAGTTTAGTATTGCGCAAACAGCTACAGAAAACACATTCGCTTGTTGGGGCATAATTGTCTTTTTCCTGATTTTATTGCAAGATTTTTGTAATTTGGCTATCTCGTGAGCATTGGCTAGAGTAATCCCCGCCTTGTTTACATGGATTTTGGGAGTGGGTCAGAAGAAGTATTGATTATATCGGAGGATATATCTACGAACATGATGGGAGTTTTTTCTTCTCGTTATGTAAGTAATACTGCTTGTAATTAGAGCCTGACTGATATGGGATTTTTGAGACCGATACCGATACCAATTTTAGCGGGAGGGGGGAACCGGTTACCAATATTGCAGCCAATATAGCAAACTTTTGAGCTTGAATGAAAATAGACCTTTTCTACATGGATTGTGCAGATTTAGCACCAATATGACTATGCAAAGGTACTCAGAAGACTGTTTTCTTAAACAAATAACTTTACTAGAAAAAATTCTACATTATTAAATTATTATAATATTAACACGATTGACATCATCAAGCAATTTTAGAAATGAACACTGATCAAATAAAGAATAGAACTGAAATAAATAGTCAAATAAACATCAGTACTTTAAGTAACTTACTGACCACTTCATTAAAGAATAAATAAAAATAAAATAAATAGTTAAATGAACATCAGTACTTTATTTTGAGTAATTTTTGGCTATGTCTTGGTCTTGATTATTCAGCGAATTAATTGTTTGATTGTTAGGCTACGCAAGCTAAACAAGTGGAAAGTAATGAGTTACACCCCGCTTTTCCAGTGCACCAGCCGTCCCTACTCATAGGCTATTTAAGTGCTACACATGTTATGACACAAAGAAAAATGCTAGCACAGAAAAACTTGCTTTAGCTATTCATTCAGGTTTGAGGCCAAAGGGCTAAAACCCTATTGATTTCTACAGGCTTTATTATTTATTTTATTTTTTTCTCCGCGTGTTTGCTAAATGTCCCGTAAGATGGTACATCTTAGAGACTTGGAACTTGGCACACTCATCATAAATGTATGAAATGAAGAGTGTTTAAAATCTCACCTCAATCAGCCTCATGGTGGCGCTATAATTAAAATATCTATTTATTCACAGTTTTAATGTAATATCTCCCACACCCTTTGTCCAATTCACACCAAATTTGCTATGAGTATTCCCTGGAAGCACATGTACTTGCATGCATGCATAATATCATGAAAGTCCGCCCTATTGGATTTTATGCTAATTTGCATAATATGCAAAATAGTTTTTTCTTTAAGACTTTTTTGTTTCTTGACCAATTTGGACCAGACTTGGTACATATCATTAGTGTACCTAATAATACTTGCTAACTATAATCCATCTATATCGGACAATAACTACGGGAACTGTGAGCCAATAAATGTGAGATTGGGCGTGGCCTATCAAATAAATGGCCATAACTCATTGACCGTTCATCCAATTTGAACAAACCTTGAGAATGACATGTGAGGTAGGAGGGGCCATACGCAGCAAGGGGATTATTTAAGCACTAGGCCACTAGGACGGGAAATCCCGTAGTTAGGGGAAGGAGTCAAGACAAGGAACACACATACCAAGGCTATTAACCGGCTCACTGTCACACACCAATGAGTAGAAGCGCAAACGCCAGGTTTCAGTAAGAAAACCAAACAAGGCTAATGGAACAAAGCACAAGGCTCCCATACTTCTACGAACAAAGTGACTGAAGAAAGAGCCAGAAATAATAAACGCCCTGTCTCGGCAACGAGACGCATATGAACAGGCGAGTAGCATAATGGCACAAATAACACACACCAAACGTACCGAAGCTATGAACCAGCACACAGTAACACGCAAATGAGCAGAAGCACAAACGCCTGGTTTCACAGCAAGAAAACCAAACAAGGCGAAAGGGAACAAAGAACTGCTACCCTATACTTCTACGAGCGAAGTAACTCAGTAAAAGCGTGAACGCCCGATCTCACAGGAGAGAGAAACATTTTACAGGCGAATAGAGCTGAGATCTGCAGTCCCATAACTCTACGAGCTAAGTAACTAAAAGGCCAGCAATAATAAACGCCCTGCCTCAGTAATGAGGCGTTAGAATAGGCGAGTAGCATAAATGGTACAAATAAAACACACAGCCAACAAACACTGCAAACTAATACAATTAGTATACGAAGAGGCGAAAGGAACGGAGATCTAACTTTCCAAGGCTACTCAGAGACTCACAGTCAAACGCAAACCTGTCAACAAAAACGCCCAAGCTCCATATAAGGAGAGACATACCTGGAGAACTAACAGAACTACAATTCCGAACAAAATCGTCCCGCAAGTAAAAAGGACGAAACAGAACAGCTGCACCGGAATTACCGGCTCAAAGACCAACACGAGTTTGATAGAGAATAAAAGCCCTGCCTCTTGGTAAAGAGGAAATGTAACGAGGCGAAGGAACAGATATAACATTCCATGGCTACTTTCATAGGCTCGCAGTCACATGCAAAGACCAGGAAGCAGGAACAGACAAGAGCCAGGGGGGAAGAGTCCTAATAACTACATCCACATAGGCAAGTCCCGCATTACTCCAGAAAACGTAAAGAGGTAAACGCCCAATCTCCCTGGAGAGAGAAACATTTTACAGGCGAGCCGACGGAGCACCGTCGTCCCATAACTTTACAAGCAAAAATGACCAATACAAGCTTAGTAGAAAATACACGCCCTAGCCTCTCAATAAAGGAGAATGCAACGAGGCGAAGGAACAGAGAACTAACGTTCCAAGGCTACTTTCTGAAACGTGCAGTTACACACAAACATGTCCACAACATCGCCCAAGCTCCATATAAGGAGAAACATACCCGGATAACGAACAGAACAACAGTTCCGAACCTCCGTCCCGCAGGTAAAAAGGACGAACAGGACAGCTGCACCAAAAGACCAACGCAAACTTAATAGAAAATAGCATGCACTGCCTCTCAATATAATAAAAAAACCCTGACTCACAACAAAGGGGAACGTAATCCACGAGAAGGAGACAAAACAGGGAACAAACGTACCAAAGCTACTAACCGGCTCACTGTAACACAGAAATGAGTAGAAGCTCAAACGCCTGGTTTCTCAGTAAGAAAGCCAAACAAAGGCGAAATGGAACAAAGAAGTGCTACCCTATACTTCTACGAGCTAAGTAACTAAGTAGAAGCGTGAACGCCCGATCTCCCAGGAGAGAGAAACATTTTACAGGCGAGCAGAGCAGAGATCTGCGGTCCCATACTTCTACGAGATAAGTAACTAAAGAGCCAGCAAGAATAAAGCCCTGCCTCAGCAACGAGACGTTAAAACAGGCGAGTAGCACAAAAGGTACAAATAACTCACACCAGACAATGCAAATAACACAAAAACAAAACAAACAAACAATCAATATCGAAGCCCCGAACTAAGGAAACAGGAGGCTTATATAGCTCTCAGGTGACCCGCACAGGTGTGGATGCTGACAGAACTCCGCCACTACCGGCACTGATCTTATCCAACGTGCGATCCCTCAAAAATTAAATGGATGAACTTTCGCTTTTAACACAAACCAATAGAGACTATGAAGATTGCTCAGCCTTCTGATTTACCGAGACATGGCTGGATCAATTGGTTCCTGATCAGGTGGTAATTCCCCCTGGCTTCACTATCTTCAGAGCCGACAGGTCAGTCAAACAATCCCACAAATCAAAAGGTGGGGGTATTTGTCTCATGGTCAATAATTATCTCGTTGGTGTAACAACCCAACAATGCTTCACTGCAGATGCTTTCTTATCAGCAGGTGTTGTGTGTTTTGTGTATTTAACAGCGATAGCATAGCTACTATGTATTTTATGGTTGAAGAGGTAAAGAAGTTGTGAAAGAATTTGAGAGACACACAGGCTATGTAAAAAAATAAAGAGGGAGGTGAGGAGTGGCTAGGCAGGTTTTTACTGAGCAAAAGCAGGACCAGGTCATCGTTACGTCATGTTGACATTTTTTTGTTGTGCAAATTATTTTCAAGAACCTATATAACTCATTCCAAAATCGCATGGCTAACTTGTTGGCTAGCTGCAGTAGCCTAAGCTCACATAAAGCTGGTTAAATGTTGTGTCATAACGTTAACACAGTCATTTTTTCATCCTTGTTCATACTTCCATCTTGTGGTATATTTGGACAACTACAGCCAATCCTCCTTTTGTAGATGTAGCTAGATTGTTGACTGAAATTTAGTTTTTAGTGCAGTTTCTGCTGCAGCCCCCCTCATACACATGTACACTTTAGTATGACTTATCAGCTATAAAATAAGATTGACACTAAATAACTTGATATTTACTATTACAGTAAGGTTACAGTAAGGTTAACTAATAAAGTAATGTTATTTTGTATATTTCACAAGCTGCCCCCTATAAAGGAGCTATATGTAACATTTACACCGAGCGTTTAAAATGGGTACTGCAGTCCAAATTCAAAATAGACACTGAATGAGCGCAACAAGACATTTTGAGACAAGCACAATTATTCTATTTTGACAATGACAAGCGACGACGAGTCCTACACTGTAAGTTGATCAGCTAATGTATACGTTTGCAATTTATTATTTGCAAATTATAAACCAGCTCATGTGGATTTTTTATAACTCTGTCAATGTTAGCTAGATGCCTGGCTGGCTATGTTTATGGTCACACAGATATAAGCTAACGTTAGTGGTATGTTTAGCTAGTAACTATATATATATATATTTAAATCTTTAGCTAGCTAGCTAAATGAAAACGATGTTGAACTTAGCTTAGGCATTCGTAAATCGGCTGTCGGAGTGCCGGAGTACATCTGGTTGTTCGTATATTCAGAGCATTGATAAAATTGTCACTCTTGGAGCTAGCAAGCTAAATTAATATGTTGAAGGTGGCTAACTTAGCTAATTGACTTGGCTTCATATCGTCTCAGAGTTCCAGACAACACTGTGGTTGTTCATAAATTCAGAGCATTGATATGTCTCACTCTACGAGCGCTCCGGGCACTCTGACTGAAAGAGCTGGGTTGTCATTTCAAAACAACACGACAAAGCAATCGCTAACTCGCCACAGTAATAGCCTACAAGCAGCAGCAATACTGTAATCTAGGGATTAATCTAGCTAATGAGCATTTTTTTTAAGTCAATAAGAGCGTCAATGTGTCTTACAAACAATTAATTTGTGTATTATCTTATTTGGTTGATTTTTGTTGTCTCTCAAATGCAACGGTTAATTCCAAAATTGACCTTTCCATAGCTGCTTGGTTGCTTGGAAATCGGGGTCAAACATTGTGGAATGTTCTGATTCAAACACCGTCAACAACATTCCATTTTGTTTGACCGAGATATCCTTACCTAGACGCTAGCTATCTAACGTTAGCTACATCGTTTCACTAAAATATCTATCTAGCAATCTAACGCTAGTGAAATTTGAACACATTCATTGATTCAGTCACAAAATGGAATAAACTCTTCTAAAACAGGTTGCATTCAATAAGAGATAACTAGCTTGTAGCCGTGATAAAGCTCAATGCTTACCTGTTCAGGAGAAAATTAGCCAACTCGGCATCCGTCTTGAAAGTTTTCTGGGCTCTCAGCTTTCTCCATCTTTCAAATGCCAGTCCAAGATTTACCTGTGTTTTAGCACGGCTCTGGTCGTGCAGCTTTTTCGAAAGAGGACAAGGCTTTTTAGGTTTGGTAGAATCTAGTACCATCGCAGTTGATCCAGTTCGTTTGCTTGCTTCCATGGCTGCAGCGCGCTGTGTTTGTGTGCCAATTTGTTTCATATCAGGCAACCCGGTGTGTCGAAATGGGCAGTGGGCGGAGTCAACTCGGAAAACAGTGAATCACACAGGACAAAAACAGACGTTCCCGCCCGGAATGGAAATTTCAAAGGAGAATATACTGGCTGTAGCATTGTTGTCGGAGAAGCCAGTATTTCAATTTAGCATGTTCCCTTAATCTCTGATGAAATATCATTATTAAATGCCCCTGGATTTCAGTCAGTGAGGGCAAAAATTGTACCCTTCATTTTTTTATTTTATTTCCTACACTGATCTACCTCCTGTTCAACTTTGCCACTTGGCTGTGCTATTGCAGTAATACAATCTCTATTGTGTGCGTGTGCGTGCGCGCGCGCGCGTGTGTGTGTGTGCATGCGAGCGTGTGTGTATCTCAGTATGTTTTGAAATAAAATGACGACTGTTAGTTGTGTTTATATGCCACTGGCCAGTAACTAGCTACCATGACTAATGACTGGATACTCTGTGTTGTAGGTTTTGGAGGCAAAAGTTAATGAAGTCAAAATTAACGAAGCCCGTGAGGACTACCGGCCCGTGGCCACAAGGTCATCGCTGCTGTACTTCATAATGAACGATCTCAATAAAATAAATCCAATGTACCAGTTCTCCCTTAAGGTAAGATTAATGCGCACTTTACAGCCCTGCTGTCCCCAGTAACATAGAGAGGGCAGTCATTCTCTTCATTCTGATCCCTCTCTAGGCTTTTAACATGGTGTTTCACAACGCCGTGTGTCAGGCTGAGCTCTCCAACCATGTTAAGTCCAGGGTGAACATCCTCATCGACAGCATCACCTTCTCCACCTTCAACTACATCAGCCGAGGCCTGTTTGAGAGGGATAAGCTTACCTTCAGTGCCCAGTTGGCCTTTCAGGTGAAGCTCTATTTTATTGGCATTTTTCCTTCTGGTGTCCTTATCTCTAAAGCCTAGGCATCTTGTGCGCTGAATCTAACCTTAGCTCTCTGAATGTACAGCTTCTGCTCATGAGTAAAGAAATCGATGTCAGACAGCTAGAGTTCCTGCTCAGGTTCAACATTGATCACAGCTACATCAGCCCTCTAGACTTCCTGTCCAACGCGGTGTGGAGCGCCATCAAGGTACAGCTAGGGCCTGGAAACTTCCCCAAACTCAGTGCCTTCAGTGTCTCTCAGCTGGCACTGTGACTTCATGTGAATTGAGGCTTGATAATTAATTAATTATTGATAATTGATAGCCTTTAGTTAAACCGGGCCAGCCAGTGGAGGATGGGCTCCCCCCTCTCTAGCCATCAGGTTCCTCCTGAGATTTCTTTCCATCTGGGTGTTTTTTCTACTGTTTGAGTGTTTTTCTCTTCACTGGATAGTTTATTTTTTTTTACCTCATTTGCTTTCTGGGGGTTCAGGCCTGGTTTTTGCCCAATTGTCCTTTTGTTTCTCTGTACAGTGTCTTTGTCAGTTCTCTCTAAATAGCGGTATACAATAGAAATGTAATTGAATGGATTAAAACTATAGATCAGTTTCATAAACTGAATGAATGAGGAGTACCCACAGCCCCATCCTCTCCCTGCTACTCACCCCCAGACCATGAGCTTCACAGATGACTTCCGGGGCTTGGACAGAGACATTGAGGGGTCCCCCAAGCGCTGGAAGAAGGTGGTGGAGTCTGAGTGTCCAGAGAAGGAGAAGTTTCCTCAGGAGTGGAAGAGTAAGAGTTCCCTGCAGAAGCTCATCATGATACGCGCCCTCCGCCCTGACAGAATGACGTACGCTCTCAGGTAGGCCACCTGAAATCTGGAGCAGGCCTTCTCACCTTCCTCCCCCCTCCTGCACCGAACCTCTGCCTCAGTACCCTGTAAACACTGCCTGCAGTCTGTAAGAGCTGTGTGTGCAGCCTGTGAGTGCTGTGTCTGGAGCCTGTAAGAGCTGTGTCTGCAGTCTGTGAGTGCTGTTTCTGGCAAGGCAGCTTTATTTATAGAGCGCATTTCATACACATGTGCAATTCAATGTGCTTTAGATATATTAAAAGAGGGAATAATTAAAGTAAGAACATTTAAAAGAAATAAGATAAAAACTATAAAAACAGATAAAAGGCTACAGTGCATGAATAGATTGCCCCGGTTTCTGTACACTGGTGTCTCTCTGTACACCGGTGTCTCTCTGTACACTGATATCTTTTTGTACACTGGTGTCTCTGTACACTGGTGTGTCTCTGTACAATTGTGTCTCTCTGTACACTGGTGTCTCTCTGTAGTCCCTTTCCAGACGATCTAAGGGTTGTTGATAGTTCATAGGGAATAAGAAGATCTAGGAGATATTTTGGCCCCAAGCCATTTAGAGTTTTATAGATCAATAAAATTATTTTAAATTCAACTCTCTGGCACAATGGAAGCCAGTGCAAAGACCTGAGAACTGGTGTGATGTGGTCGTATTTTTTTATTTTTGTGAGTACCCTTGTGTTGCTTTCGGAAAAGATGTGATGCTTTCGGTCTTGCGCCGATGCTGTGCCAGTAAGAAGCGTCATTAGGGAAGGCTGGTTTGGGAGCCTCCGCAGCTAATCCAGTGGCGTTAGGACACATCCAGGGAAGTGTCAGCCAAGTTTGTGACGGGATGCTCTACATTTGATGTAATCCTGTGTATGAAAATCTGTGGCTGTCCGCTAGCATTTGGTGGCTCGGCACCTTGTACAGTAGCTGCTACAGAGTCAATGAATTACTCATCCTCACGTATTTGATGCAGTTTCAATCTTCTTTTCAAGCTGCAATATCCTCTCAATCAGTTGCTCACACTCCGTGCAGCTCACCGATTTTTACTGGGTTTGGAGACATAGCTTTTATGTTGTCTTTTGCCGGTCAGAGAAGCTTTATTGTTTAGAAACCAAGTCCAAATGTTTGCTTTCAAAACCAGGTGTTCAACCAACTTTCTTACTTAAAAAATAATAATAATAAATATAAGAGATAAAATAAGTAAAACAATAAAATGAATCAGCTGTAAACAAATGGACAGAAAATAAAGCAAGTAAAGCAAAGCAGGAGCAAATGCAGTTTGCAGTCTGTGAGTGCTGTGTCTGCAGCCTGTGTGAGCGCTGTGTCTGCAGTCTGAATGCTGTGTCTGCAGTCTGTGAGTGCTGTATCTGCAGCCTGTCTGCAACCTGTGTGAGCGCTGTGTCTGCAGCCTGTGTGAGTTGTGTGTTCAGCCTGTGAGTGTTGTGCCTGTAGCTTGTGAGCGCTGTGTCTGCAGCCTGTGTGAGCCTTGTGCCTGCAGTCTGTGTGAGCACTGTGTCTGCAGTCTGTGAGTGTTGTGTCTGCAGTCTGTGAGTGCTGTGTCTGCAGTCTGTGAGTGCTGTGTCTGCAGTCTGTGAGCGCTGTGTCTGCAGTCTGTGAGTGCTGTGTCTGCAGCCTGTGTGGGCCCTGTGCCTGCACTCTGTGTGAGCGCTGTCTGCAGTCTGTGAGTGCTGTGTCTGCAGCCTGTGAATGCTGTGCTGCAGCTTGTGAGTGCTGTCTACAGCCTTTGTGATTGCTGTGTCTGCAGGCTGTGAGTGCTGTGTGTGCAGCCTGTGTGAGCGCTGTGTCTGTAGCCTGTGAGCGCTGTAGCCTGTGTGAGTTATGTGTGTTCAGCCTGTGAGCGCTGTCTCTGCAGCCTGTGAGCGCTGTAGCCTGTGTGAGTTATGTGTGTTCAGCCTGTGAGCGCTGTGTCTGCAGCCTGTGTGGCCCCTGTGCCTGCAGTCTGTGAGCGTTGTGTTTGCAGTCTGTAAGAGCTGTGTCTGCTGTCTGTGAGATTGCTTTGTATGCAATCTGTGTGATCGCTGTCTGCAGCCTATGTGAGCACTGTGCAGCCTGTGAGCGCTGCAGTCTGTGAGCGCTGTGTCTGCAGCCTATGTGGCCCCTGTGCCTGCATTCTGTGTGAGCACTGTCTGCAGTCTGTGAGTGCTGTGTCTGCAGCCTGTGAATGCTGTGCTGCAGCCTGTGAGTGCTGTGTCTGCAGGCTGTGAGTGCTGTGTCTGCAGGCTGTGAGTGCTGTCTGCAACCTGTGTGAGCGCTGTGTCTGCAGCCTGTGTGAGTTGTGTGTTCAGCCTGTGAGTGTTGTGCCTGTAGCTTGAGAGCGCTGTGTCTGCAGCCTGTGTGAGCCTTGTGCCTGCAGTCTGTGTGAGCACTGTGTCTGCAGTCTGTGAATGTTGTGTCTGCAGTCTGTGAGTGCTGTGTCTGCAGTCTGTGAGCGCTGTGTCTGCAGTCTGTGAGTGCTGTGTCTGCAGCCTGTGTGGGCCCTGTGCCTGCACTCTGTGTGAGCGCTGTCTGCAGTCTGTGAGTGCTGTGTCTGCAGCCTGTGAATGCTGTGCTGCAGCTTGTGAGTGCTGTCTACAGCCTTTGTGATTGCTGTGTCTGCAGGCTGTGAGTGCTGTGTGTGCAGCCTGTGTGAGCGCTGTGTCTGTAGCCTGTGAGCGCTGTAGCCTGTGTGAGTTATGTGTGTTCAGCCTGTGAGCGCTGTCTCTGCAGTCTGTGAGTGCTGTGTCTGCAGCCTGTGTGGGCCCTGTGCCTGCACTCTGTGTGAGCGCTGTCTGCAGTCTGTGAGTGCTGTGTCTGCAGCCTGTGAATGCTGTGCTGCAGCTTGTGAGTGCTGTCTACAGCCTTTGTGATTGCTGTGTCTGCAGGCTGTGAGTGCTGTGTGTGCAGCCTGTGTGAGCGCTGTGTCTGTAGCCTGTGAGCGCTGTAGCCTGTGTGAGTTATGTGTGTTCAGCCTGTGAGCGCTGTCTCTGCAGCCTGTGAGCGCTGTAGCCTGTGTGAGTTATGTGTGTTCAGCCTGTGAGCGCTGTGTCTGCAGCCTGTGTGGCCCCTGTGCCTGCAGTCTGTGAGCGTTGTGTTTGCAGTCTGTAAGAGCTGTGTCTGCTGTCTGTGAGATTGCTTTGTATGCAATCTGTGTGATCGCTGTCTGCAGCCTATGTGAGCACTGTGCAGCCTGTGAGCGCTGCAGTCTGTGAGCGCTGTGTCTGCAGCCTATGTGGCCCCTGTGCCTGCATTCTGTGTGAGCACTGTCTGCAGTCTGTGAGTGCTGTGTCTGCAGCCTGTGAATGCTGTGCTGCAGCCTGTGAGTGCTGTGTCTGCAGGCTGTGAGTGCTGTGTCTGCAGGCTGTGAGTGCTGTCTGCAACCTGTGTGAGCGCTGTGTCTGCAGCCTGTGTGAGTTGTGTGTTCAGCCTGTGAGTGTTGTGCCTGTAGCTTGAGAGCGCTGTGTCTGCAGCCTGTGTGAGCCTTGTGCCTGCAGTCTGTGTGAGCACTGTGTCTGCAGTCTGTGAGTGTTGTGTCTGCAGTCTGTGAGTGCTGTGTCTGCAGTCTGTGAGTGCTGTGTCTGCAGTCTGTGAGCGCTGTGTCTGCAGTCTGTGAGTGCTGTGTCTGCAGCCTGTGTGGGCCCTGTGCCTGCACTCTGTGTGAGCGCTGTCTGCAGTCTGTGAGTGCTGTGTCTGCAGCCTGTGAATGCTGTGCTGCAGCTTGTGAGTGCTGTCTACAGCCTTTGTGATTGCTGTGTCTGCAGGCTGTGAGTGCTGTGTGTGCAGCCTGTGTGAGCGCTGTGTCTGTAGCCTGTGAGCGCTGTAGCCTGTGTGAGTTATGTGTGTTCAGCCTGTGAGCGCTGTCTCTGCAGCCTGTGAGCGCTGTAGCCTGTGTGAGTTATGTGTGTTCAGCCTGTGAGCGCTGTGTCTGCAGCCTGTGTGGCCCCTGTGCCTGCAGTCTGTGAGCGTTGTGTCTGCAGTCTGTGAGTGCTGTGTCTGAAGCTTTGAGCACTGTATCTGCAGCCTATGTGAGCACTATGTCTGCGGCCTGTGAGTGCTGTGTCTGCAGCCTGTGATTGCTGTGTCTGCAGCTTTGAGCACTGTATCTGCAGCCTATGTGAGCACTATGTCTGCGGCCTGTGAGTGCTGTGTCTGCAGCCTGTGATTGCTGTGTCTGCAGCCTGTGATTGCTGTGTCTGCAGCTTTGAGCACTGTATCTGCAGCCTATGTGAGCACTATGTCTGCGGCCTGTGAGTGCTGTGTCTGCAGTCTGTTAGAGCTGTGTGTGCTGCCTGTGTGAGTGCTGTGTCTGCAGCCTGTGTGAGTGCTGTTTCTGCAGCCAATGTGAGCCCTGTGTCTGTAAGCACTGTCTGTAGTCTGTGAACGCTGTGTCTGTAGCCTGTGTGATCGCTGTGTCTGCACCCTTTGTGAGGGCTGTCTTTCTCCTTATACTGAAATGTTATATGGTCCCTGGTACATGATTCTGGGTTTTTTTTCCTGCAGGAACTTTGTAGAAGAGTACCTGGGCGTGAAATACACTGAAGGGCGCAAGACGGAATTTGCCAAATCGTTCAAAGAGAGTGGGCCAGCCTCCCCAGTCTTCTTCATCCTGTCTCCTGGGGTGGATCCCCTCAAAGATGTGGAGTCACTGGGTAACAATTCTCTGACTTAACACAGAACGTGGCACTGTAATTGCGACATGTAGTCCAGCTGTCTCTGGTTTTCGTGTTTGTTAATTTGAATGTATTTTGTTGTATCAAGCTTTTATCTTTTGTTTTTCATGCGCTGGTATGTCTGTTATAGGACAAGGAAGCAAAATGAAAAATTTTCAAGGCGCTCCTGCTGCTCTTTTTATTAATATTACCAAATTATCCAGTCGGGCAAATTTTGTTTATGGTCGTCACCATGGAGACGCATTCACAACATCTAGGCTACTCTGGAATGTCTGTTGGATCTGCAGCAGCAACGTTGCGTTTGAGTTTGATATCGGGACTGATCCAGGGCTGCAGGCAATCCTCAGGGGGGTGCCAGGGAAGGGAAGGAGAAGAGGACGCAGGGGAGGAATTAGGCAGCGACTGAAGAGGCTGAGTGGGTTCAGTGCTCCGTTCCTACTGGACAGAGACTGTGCGTGTCACGGAGGCGGAGCTTGTGTGTGTCGACAGGGCTTGGAGTGGAACAGATGTGATCTGAGAGATGCGTTGCTCTGCGGAAGTGGAGTTGCTCGGATTGTCTTTTAGACCCAAGTATCTACCTCGAAACAGAAACAGAAGGAGAGGATCTGCTGAAACAGCTTTGTCCCTGCAGCTGTTGGAGTACTTAATGACACTGGACGTCTCAAAACAGTGGGGGCGGATGAGGAACTGTTGTTGCTTTTGATGCTCAATTTTTCGGCATAATTAATAATTAGTTAATTTAATTTGATATAATTTTGATCATAATACCATTAGTAATAGTAATTTTAATCAGAATCATATTTCACTCCACTCATGCTTTCACTTTTATGTGAGGCATCTGATTCAATTGAATGTCTTTATTTAACATGTTTGTTTGTGTTTTGTGGGTCTGCCCCACTGTCTTTGTCTTTTTTGTTGCTGGCAACCACAAACCCCAATTCCAAAAAAGTATATAAAATGCACATAAAAGCAGAAAGCAGTGATTTGTAAATTCTCTTTTACATATGTTTAATTGAAAACAGTACAAAGAAAAGATATTTAATGCTTTATCTTATCAACTTTATAGATTTTTTAAAATATACGCTAATTCTGAATTTGATGCCTGCAACACGTTCCAAAAAAGTTGGGACGGGCAAAAAGAAAATAATACTGAGAAGTTCAAAAAACACCTGTTTGGAACATTCCATGGGTTAACAGGTGATGCTATCATGACTGGGTATAAAAGGATATCAAAAGACTTTTGATATTTTATTTTCAGGTACTCTTACAAGTGATAATATAACCTCTCTGCATTTGAATGGATCTTTATGGGAATTGGGGGGTGGGACTAGATTAAGCTGTAAATTACATGAGAATAGTATGGAACCCATGGTTGGCTAAATAGCTGTAAGTCATCAAGGGTCTGAGGTATGAAACGAGCCTCAAACCATCACTCTGCTGCCAGATATGCAGTAGATATGGATGGATCACTTTAAGGGTTGTTTCTCCTGACTCATTTTCCTTTTGAACTCTGGAAAAATGAGTCAGGAGAAATCACTGCTCTCTGCTTTTATGTGCATTTTACATACTGTCCCAACTTTTTTGGAATTGGGATTTGTACAACTGAAGTTCCCTCACAGGAAAATAAAAGTTATTCTATTCTATTGTAGTCTATTAAACTATGGTATGTGGTTGTATTCTGCCTGTGTAGGTTGAGAGAGGAATGCACTCAGCATTCTGATATCAGGCATTTCACCTGAAATAGATGGATTTTCACACGTTTGTGATTTTTTAAATATTAATCATCTGAGATTTCTGCATTTCTGTATTACCCTTAGATATAAGCATATTACTATTTGTAGTGAAATAATTACAGTTATTAATATATTATTCATCTGTTGTTTAAAAGGCTTCTCATCTTGTAGAGGAGAATATGGCAGTGAATTTGGGTATTTTAAACCAGCAAGCACAAGTACTTTGTGCCGTGTGAAAGACAAGCATGAATCTGGATGAATCTTTAGAAGGTGGATGGCACTGAGAGTTTTATTGTATTTCTGTGGTAATGCAGGTAGGAAACTGGGGTTCACCATTGACCTGGGGAAGCTGCACAATGTGTCCCTGGGTCAAGGACAGGAGGCAGTGGCTGAGGTTGCCATGGAGAAAGCATCTAAGGAGGGACACTGGGTCATTCTGCAGGTGCCAGGGTTCATTTACTTCCACTCTGCAGCTCTGAAAGCCGACAGCATGGCCTCGCTGGGGTTGATACAGGGGATTTAGTCCAATAACAGTTATAATCAGTGTGTGTGGGGCGGGGGATTTCTTTGACACTGCTCACGCAGCCCCCTCCTCTGCTTGACCAATTTTCATCCCAAGCTGGGATGCTCTTATTCCCCCCTCTAATACTTGTATCTCATTCAGAATGTGTGTTATAATGAATTCCAAATAACAAATAAGTGTAAACATTATTTCTGGCTATAGTTTAAAAGCTAGGATGCGCTGCTCAGCATGCTCTTATCAGACATAGCCTAGCGTTACCTTTTTCAATGCTAGTGTTCTTACTGTTTATTGTTATTAATGTGTTTTTATTGATTATGTCCTAATTAAGCAACCATAGTGTAACGCCAGAATCGAAGCTGCAGCTGTTAGCTAGTAGCCTCTCTAGCCTACTAAGCTTTATCCTGCAAACACAGCCTATTCTATCTATGCTATTCCTAGCATGCATCGGGACGACATTGTCAACTTCAATAGCTCTAGACTATGAGAAAATGAAAGGGTTATGAAGCTACTTGCATTTTGCTTGCAAACCTGTTCGTTGTTAAATTCTACCTTGGCCAAATTCAGGAAAGCTGCATGAAAATGCTGTAGACCTAAATAAAGTGTATGGTACAGACCATTCCTGCACTTTATGAGGCTTTATAGGCTAACTTACGATTCTCACAGATGCCTCGCAAATCAACGTTAAGTCCTGCATATTCAGGTAAAAACAAGTTGTATGCGTGTGAATGCACGTGAACAACTTTGAGGAATGTTCCCCCCTCTGCTTTCTTCACAATTCGCACACTAGTTACAATGACACCTTTATATCAGCAGTACTTTTTGTAGTTAAGAATTGTTGCCAGACTTATGTTATGTTAATTAACGCACAGTGTTGTATGTGTGTTTACCCCTTGGACAGAATATCCACCTGGTGGCAAAATGGCTGGGCAGTCTGGAGAAACTGCTGGAGTGCTGCTGTGAGCACAGCCATGCTGACTATCGCGTGTTCATGAGCGCGGAGCCTGCCCCCACTCCACAGGAACACATCATCCCCCAGGGCATCCTGGAGAACTCCATCAAGATCACCAATGAGCCACCAACAGGCATGCTGGCCAACCTGCACGCTGCCCTCGACAACTTTGACCAGGTGACACAGAGCACCTAACCCCTCCTGGGCCACTCCTATTACTGCTGAGTTTCAACATCTTATTGAGTCATTTAATTTAGTTCAACATGTACAATGCCTGACACACAACATGGTACATGCATTTGACCTCATTCTTACTCTTGGTATAAGCATAAACAAACTTGAATTGAAAGATACCTGCATATCGCATCACTTTAGTATTATATTTGATATCCAGCTTCCTCAACGCACGGTTTGGCTCCTGAATATGTAAATGATAAAATGACCATGATATGTCATCAGAGATTAAGGAAATATGCTAAATCGAAATACTGGCTTCTCCGACAACAATGCTACAGCCAGTATGTTCTCCTTTGAAATTTCCATTACGGGTCGGAACGTCTGTATTTGTTTTGGCCTGTGTGATTCACTATTCTCCGAGTTGAGTCCACTGCCCATTACGAACAACCAGATGTACTCCGGCACTCCGACAGCTGATTTATGAATGCCTAAGCTAAGTTCAACATCGTTTCCATTTAGCTAGCTAGCTAAAGATTTAAATATATATATATGTATATAGTTACTCGCTAAACATACCACTAATGTTAGCTTATATCTGTGTGACCGTAAACATAGCCAGCCATGCATCTAGCTAACATTGAGTTATAAAAAATCCACATGAGCTGGTTTATAATTTGCAGACAATAAATAATAAACAAATTGCAAACGTATACATTAGCTGATCAACTTACAGTGTAGGACTCGTCGTCGCTTGTCATTCTCAAAATAGCTTGTCTCAAAATATAATGTTGTACTTGGCTCGTCTTGTGCTCGTGTTCGTTCAGTGTCTCGACTCTCTCCAATATTGTAAATTTGGATTGCAGTACCCATTTTGAACGCTCGGTGTAAATGTTACATATAGCTCCTTTAAATATATCATTATTAGTTCATGATCCAGGAAATGCATAGATCTACCCGTTTCACATATGTATATCAGTATTTCATTGCAAACTAAAGAAAAACTTATTTTTTTCCAAAGTTTCTTTGCATTTGTGCCACTTCATTTTGACTTACGTATATTATGAAAATAAACAAATCTAAGTTCATATTGTAAATGGTACAACTTGTTTCATTTAAGTTTCTGTGATGCTCACACCTAGGGCTCTATGTTGGCGATCTTAGCGCTTCGTCTAAGCGCATGGCGTTAAGTGCATTTAGGGCATGTCCAAGTCCAGGTTTGCTATTTTATCGGTGTGTTTTTTGGGCGCTAAGCTTCGTGCAACGTGCAAATGGGCTGAACCTAGTCTCTTCATTAATTATAGGTGTGTCTTGGGCGTGGCGTGCAATAAACCAATCAAAATGTCATATACCATTCCCTTTAAAAGCCTGCTTTTCCACATTGGCGGATTGCTTATATGATGGCCAAACAGACATGCTCGTGTGTGTTTAGTGCGATCAAGGAATAGGCTATATGGATCAATAGTAGCCTATGATCAATATTATTCGGACAAACCATTATGAGTTCCTGGTAATTCCCGACAGTGCTGTTATTTTACAAAATATATGTGGTTAAATTTCGTTAAAAGCACCTGCAACAGCTGAGAATAAGCTACCAATGGCTTCCGTCTCACCTTAGAAAACGCCAAATTAGCCTGCTTGTTTAACGAATTTCGTTTTATTATGCAATGAAGCAATGAACTCATGTTCAAGCTTCATCTGAAGTTCATTAGGCCTATCTGCATTCTAATTTTGATTAATAACATAAATAATGTTAATAATAACGTTTGCCTTAATGATGACACTAAATACAATAAAGCTGTCAGGTTGGCAACCCATAGGCTAGGTTCAGCATATTTTACCTTGTTTTATAATGTCCTGCTTATGGAAATGTGACCAACCTGTTGTACTGGTAGCGTAATGCTTTAAAAAGATCCACTTTCCCAGGAAGACCGTGAAAAGTGTGATTTACAGCAGGGGAAAAAGACCTGCTCCTATAAAGCGCACATGCAGATAATGGCATTCAAATTGTAAATTAATTGTGTAACGTGCTGCAAATTTGTTTTCGTTTCTAATTAAACGCTTAGTTCTCTTTAAAATACTTTGTTCCATTATGGAATAACAGGTGAAATCAGCAGGGTTTTAATAAGCTGAGAGTATGGAAACCTTGTCACTGTAATTAAAAAAATATGAAGGACAAAGAATAGCTAAGGTTACAATTCAGTTGACATGGTGACATTTATCTCCGTTTTTTAACCATAGGCTATCGAAAAAACCTTATGCACAGCGAATCCGCTGTTGCCTAGGCTATTTGAAAAATGCAATATTCACTGGACAAGGTTTTGAACTTTTTTCAGTCACAACCATTCTATTTACTTACAGGCTGTATTCCTAGATAAACAGAGCTGTATTGTAATGACATCTGAAGCGCATTTTCAGAACTCAAATGTCCGTCTATTGCAGTGCGCGAGTTTTCCATTGAATGACAATTCACGCGTTAGTTGTAAATGACAATTCGCACATTAGGCTTGATATAGGTGTTATCAGCTTCTTTTTAATGGATAGCCATTGTCCCGTACCATCGCACATCGCCTGGATGTTGATGGAGTGAGCTGAGGGACAGGTATGTGGTCTTTGACCTATGGGCCCTTTTATTATTATGCATTTTTTGATATAGCCTACACAATAATAACATTTCACATTGTAATCTTGATATTTTTAGTCATGCTTGTGCGCGCCCCTGTGTGTAACAGACAGGAGGGTGTATGCGCGTTGTGCACATGCCTATGTAGACGCACTTATATGCGCCGTTAAAATAACATGTAAACAACTGCGACATGACAAGACCAGGTTTATGGTGGTTTTAGCCTTCTGCTGGCTCAAGATAGCAATACGCCAAAAATAATCCTGGCCGCTCCTCATCTTAAGACCAACACACCCAGTTCACCTGTAATGGGCGCGAGAATACATGGTATTTAAACGACGTGAGCGCAAGGCGTCATAATGAACCATGTGCCGGGTGTAAGATAGCAAAGACACTTGCATTTGGGTTAGCGCCACTTAGCGCCGGGTGTAAGATAGGGCCCCTGGAGTTATAATGCCTTAAACAGAGCACCCCCTAAATAGGTGAGAATTGACCAAATTTGCGCGAAGGGGTTAGAGTGATCCATTCATATCTACTGCATATCTGGTAGCAGAGTGATGGTTTGAGGCTTGTTTGATACCGCAGACCCTTGATGACTTACAGCCATTTAGCCAACCATGGGTTCCATACTATTCCCATGTCATTTACATCTAGTCCCACCCCCCAATTCCCATAGAGATCCATTCATATGCAGAGAGGTTATAGTATCCCTGAAAAAGTGCCTGAAAATATGACATCAAGAGTCTTTTGATATCATTTTATACCCAGTCATGATAGCATCACCTGTTTACCTGTGGAACGTTCCAAACGGGTGTTTTTTGAACTTCTCAGTCTTTTTTTTTGTCTGTCCCAACTTTTTTGGAACGTGTTGCAGGCATCAAATTCGTATATTTACAAAAATCTATAAAGTTGATAAGATAAAACATGAAATAGCTTTTCTTTGTACTGTTTTCAATTAAATATATGTAAAAGAGAATTTACAAATCACTGCTTTCTGCTTTTTTGTGCATTTTACATACTGTCCCAACTTCTTTTGGAGTTGGGGTTTGTAGAAGGATAGTAAATTTGAGGAGACTGGACATGTTTTAAGGTCCTTGCTGGGACTGATAGCTCTCCACTGGTCTGGACCTGTGGAAGTTCATTTCCCTTGTCTGCGCAGGATATTCTGGACCAATGCTCACGGGAACAAGAATTCAAGACCATCCTCTTTTCCCTCTGCTACTTCCATGCCTGTGTGGCTGAGAGGCGGAAATTTGGGCCGCAAGGCTGGAACAGGAAGTATCCATTTAACACTGGAGACCTCACCATATCTGTCAATGTTCTCTACAATTACCTAGAGGCAAACTCACAGGTGAGGAGCTGAGCTCACTAAAGCCAGCAGCATGCATTCCTCTCCTCATGCTATTGCAGTAAGGACATTGTTTAGAAATTAGTGAAGGATGCTTTTATCTGTCAGGTGCCCTGGGAGGATCTGCGCTACTTGTTTGGGGAGATAATGTACGGGGGTCACATCACTGATGACTGGGACAGGAGGCTGTGCCGCACTTACCTGGAGGAGTACATGCAGCCTAACCAGGTACCTGGTCTATGTGTGGATGTTTGTGAACATGTACAGGTGTGTTTGCAAAGTATAGTTATGTGGAAATGAGACCTTGGCTTTGTTCCACAGCCTTCACTGTTGAAAGCTCATGCTGAGAAAGTTATATAGGAAGGCTTTTTAAGCCTGGCAAGAACTCGCCTGTATTGGAGCTCCCTCTTCTGGTACTTTGAGGAACAAATGAGAATGTTGTGAGAATACTGCAGATATGGTTTTTTATGGTGGAAAAATAAAGTGGTTTCTTTTTTTTTCCACATGTAAGAATACATGCAGACAGCAAGTACTCTATGTTGTTATGTGTGCCATGGATCTTGTGTCATCCTCAGTTTGACAGGAAACTGGCTCTGGCTCCTGGTTTCATGGTTCCATCCAACCTGGATTACCAGGGTTACCATGGCTACATTGATGAGATGCTTCCTCATGAGAGTCCGGTCCATTATGGCCTGCACCCCAATGCAGAGATTGAGTTCCTCACGGTGACTTCTGACAGTCTATTCCATACCCTGCTGGAACTCCAGTCCAGAGACTCAGTGATGGGGGAGGGTGCATCCCAAACTGTGGAGGAAAAGGTCCCCGATCTTACCATAACAAGAGAGACACAATCACCAGCACTGAGACCAGCCAGAAAACATCAACCCAAACACAAACATCCTGCAATATACCCGCACCAACTCAGCTTAAAAACATAATAATAATTTTAAAAAGCTGCTATATACTTATGGACTAACAATAAGACACACGTGTTCACAAGTGTAATTAATGCATGTTTGATGCTCTACAGTTAGTTTAGAACAAGACCATGGGAAAAAACAGTTTTGTCTTGTAATGTACCTGTTGAAGGAGGAGGAATGGCTCTCTGCCACCATCTAAAATACTGTGTTTCAGGTAAAAACAATCCTTGATGATATTCTGGAGAAATTACCGGAAGAGTACAACATGTCAGACATCACCTCCAAAACAGCAGAGCGTTCCTCGTACATCCTGGTGTGCTTCCAGGAGTGTGAGCGCATGAACATGCTCATCTCCGAGATTCGCCGCTCACTCAGAGAGCTGGACCTGGGGCTGAAGGTGTGTGGCTGTGCTTCTCGTAGCTGTGGGGCTGTATGTGTGTGGCTGTTCTTCTCGTAGCTATGGGGCTGTATGTGTGTGGCTGTGCTTCTCGTAGCTATGGGGCTGTTTGTGTGTGGCTGTGCTTCTCGTAGCTATGGGGCTGTTTGTGTGTGGCTGTGCTTCTCATAGCTATGGGGCTGTATGTATGTGGCTGTTCTTCTCGTAGCTATGGGGCTGTGTGTGTGTGGCTGTGCTTCTCGTAGCTATGGGGCTGTATGTGTGTGGCTGTGCTTCTCGTAGCTATGGGGCTGTATGTGTGTGGCTGTGCTTCTCATAGCTATGGGGCTGTATATGTGTAGCTGTCCCACTATTAGCTCTTGCACTGAAGGTATGTGACTGTGCTTCTCTTAGCTCTGGGGTTGAAGGTGTGTGGCTGTGCTTCTCGTAGCTATGGGGCTGTAAAGTGGGGACGAAAAGTATTCGGGCAGTGACACACTTTTTGTTGTTTTGGCTCTGTACCCTGGAACATTGAATTTGAAATGGAACAGTGACTATGAGGTTAAAGTGCAGACTTTGAGCTTTAATTTTTCACATCCATATCAGGTGAACCGTCTAGCAATTGTAGCCCTTTTTATACATAGTCCCCCCCATTTTATGGGCTGAAGGTGTGTGGCTGTGTGTGACCTGTTTGTAGCCGCTTCAATGACCTTAGGTATGCATTTATTGTACATCGCTTTGGATAAAAGCATCTGCCAAATATATGTAATGTAATGTACTCGGCTCTGGGGCTGAAGGTGTATAAAGGCGTATTTTTTAAGATAGTTCAAAGTCAAGCAACTAGAGATGAGGTGCTACCCAAAAAAAGCTATACAACAGAAAATGTGGGAAAATGTGCAGCACTCGCTCTTAGGAAAAATAGAAAATTTTTTTTTTTGGTTAAAACATGACGTTTAAGCCGCTATGGCCTTCATCTGCTCTTGCCCGGTGTCGACCCTCCATTCAAAATGTGATCTTCCGCCACTGCCTTTCATTCACTCTTTCTTTTGTTAGGGTGAGTTGGCAATTTCGCCTGAGATGGAAGAACTGCAGACAGCCCTTTTCTTTGATAACGTCCCCAGCACCTGGGCCAAGCTGGCATATCCGTCAGCGCTAAGCCTGGCACAGTGGTGAGTAGCAGGACAAGCTGCCCCCCATGGCAAAGTCAGTGTCTCTCTGTCCTCATTTTGGGTTGTGTGAGGTCCATTCAAACTGTCCTGGAGCCACCTTAGCACCGGGCGTTACTTTAAACAGAGCAAAGGACTTGGCATCTCTTATGGCAAACTTTTGTCTGCTCCTGATTTTTGTGATCCTTGGGTAGTGTTCTTTTTTATTTTAGGCAAGGTCAGGCACGCCGGAATCATTTCAAAAGTGCGGGGGCAAAAATAAATAAAAAAGATTTATATTTTATATACACGTATATACATATATACAAACCGTGTGCGAATTGTGAAAAAAACAGAGGAGGCATTAACAGAAGTGAATAAGCTTGTGCTACATATTCTCTTTTAAAATAACTCATGAAGGAAGTGGCTTAATAGGCTAACCTTTTAGTTTTCTCAGTCTAGAGCTAGCTAGGTTGACGTTGTTGTCCCGAAGCTAGACTATACTTGTTGGCTAGATATTTGTAACCTAGAGATCTAATTAAAAGACTAAGCTACTACAGATTCCTTCCCTTGGGCTACTAGCTAGGCGCCGCAGGGTCGATTCTGGCGTATATGCGATCGCTTAATTAGGACATTATTAACAAGGGTGTCACTTTCTGTTCTGTTTTTTTCGTGGCTTTGAGATAGATGTGCGCTGCTGACTGAACACATCCACGTTACTGTTGCTATTGCTTGCTGCTCCTCGGCGGCAGTGTTACTGTTCTGTAAACTCGTAGGTTAATTTACAAAGAAAGGCTTGTATCTTGTAGGCCTACAAGATGTTAGCTAAGCAATTATACAATTATATATAGCTTAGGCTACAGTGTGCGAATTGATGGGGGGGTATGAGAAAACAAAAAGGGTAGCCTATTAAGCTACTTCCATTATGCATTATTGTAAAGAGGTATCTCACTCCTCATATTGTTTGTTTGTTGTTAAATTCTAGCATAGCCAAATTCAGAAAAGCTACATCTAAATGCTGTAGACCTAAATAAAGTTTCCTGCACTTTATAAGCATAATTTTAGCATAGGCTACGATTCTCAGAAACGTGATTCAGGTAAAGACGAGTGTGCATGAAGGTGTTTCACGTTAGGCTGTCAATGGCTGTGTGTGATTCATCAACACCCTTCTATAGGCTATTATTGAGTATGATAGTTGAGTAACCTACACTGGATGAGAAAGTGTGCTTTAAATCCCCAAATGATATACTTATTTCCAAGTTTTCGCTGACAATAATATGGAGGATATTTTTTGCATACTGCATGTCACTAAACAGTATGCAGTAGCCTAAGCAGTATACAGTAGGCCTATGCTATTACACAGGCCATTCGGACACAGCCAATGTAAAAATTGTTGAGTTTTTGCTTCCGGAACCTAAGCCCCACGTTTCCACTCGATACAGTCTACTACGCAGTCTACATAATTGCAACAGGCAGCGGGTGCCACCTGAAATTAAACAGTGCTTTGCTACATTGAAGTTTGTTTATCTAGTCTATCGCCCCAATAATATAGCTAAATGGAGCAACATTGTTGCCCCGCCTACTGATTAGCGTATACAACCTCGTAGATGGGCTATATATAGGCGCCTTTATGCATTTGTGTCGATGTAACATTGGGGGGGGCAGATAGGGTTTCTCAGTTATTGTGGGGGACACGTCCCCCATGGAAATGACGCCTATGATTATTAATAAAAAACACATTCACAACAAATGCCAAGAATAATGGCATTGAAAAAGCAAGCGCCTAAATGGCACCGTTAGGCTACACCTGATAAGAGCAGGCAGAGCAGTGCAGATGGCGATGAACATAACTTCTGACCTAAATCAGTCTATAATTTAATTGTGACACTCGGAAATGTATAAACTTTTATTTGTTGTTCGGGATTTACTATAACACATATTCAGAACAGGCCTCTCGTTAGCTATATTCCAAAGCAATGCTGCCCAATCTTTCCTAAATTATTTAATGTAACTGGCCCTGTGTTTTTTCATCTTACCATACTTGTACAGGTTTTTAAATGTTTTATGCTGCTAGAGATTTTTGTACAATTCACAGACATTTATACCAAGAAACATCACTTATAATAGAGAAAGGGGGAAGAATAAATAAATACAGATGAAAATAAGAAATATTTAGTAAATAGCGTAAATATTGCATTTTTACAAACCTATCCAGACATATGTTACATTAATATGACCATTAATGTATCCTACTCTTATGTTTTTGTGTCAGATGACGCCAAATAAGTAAAATAGTAGTAATTATTTTAACATGAAATAATAAGAAATGTTATTTGTGAACAAAATTTTGTGAACACAAGAATGTCTAGGCTGTGTAGGTCCACACAGGTGTCTGTTCAAATACAAATATTCCACATAAATGAATCTCTATTGTCTTTTATTGGTTGTGAAATTTCAATTTCCAATAAAAGCATTAATTTTAAAACATTTTTATATTGTTTCACTGCATCAGTTCAGACATCGTATTACATTTTAAAACATTTGTAAGGGGGGGGGGGGGGGGGGGGTACCCATTCATTTCATTCATTAAAATACACACAACAGTTAAGACACCACAGTAAATGACATTACATACAAAAAAAATTTAAAAACTCCAAGAGGAGAAAAGGAATTCAAAGAATAATGAAAAGCAGTGAGACGGAGAGAGCGTTCCCGGGTTATTAGGTGGGCAAATGTTCAATTAGGCTTCTCTCTCTTCCTTGGATGGAGGAACCATTCCAAACCCAACCCAAATTGTTAACATAAAAAAAATCCAACTATCGTTTGCGAGTCAGAAGACACACATCAATCTTAGCACAAACACACACTAGCACGCACAGGACACACACAGACACACATTTAGGTTACACCAGCCTAGGTGTAGGCGGACGTCCGCTCAGGGTCCGTTTTGGGTCTGCTATGATGTCATTTGGTCCGTGCGGAATTTACTCGGATGCAGAATACACAAACACAACCGATGCGCACTACAATCGCTATGACATGATACGCTTCACTGCATGAGATACAAATAGTTTTAGGAAGTACTTTTCTTAGTTTTAAGAAGAAAAAACATTGCATTTTTTAATCTTTTATAAAGCTTTGCTTGCTAAACTCCTACTTGACCAAGCTTCTTTCAATTAAGCTCTAAAATTACACAAAAAGGTCCCAGGATTGGATTACACTTGATACACCATGATTTGGGTCTGAACTGGGTAAAACTGATTTTAGTGTTTCTGCCCCTTACATGTGGAATGAATTTCAAGATTCAATGAAGCTTTCCTCCCTAGTGTCTATCGAACACCCCTAGAAAAGAGACATCGGTCTCAGTGGGTTTCCCCTGTTTAAATAAAGGATAGATAAATAAATATACAAACATAACAACCAGGTGTGCTTTTCGCATGTGTATAAACAGACCTTGTTTGAGCTGGCTAGCGTTCCAGTTTAACCAATAATCAACTAAATTGGTATTTACTTGTAAGGAATCTAAGCAGTGAGCACAGGGAAAGATTTTGACATCCGCCTAGTACTGCATTAGCTACTGTGTAACTCTGTGACTGATACACTCATATGTTAGAATTGGTTTTGCTGAACATGAATAGTGAACTGCACCACTTACTGTGTGTCGTCATTTAACTTCTAAACACTCCACCAGTAAATTTATGGAGTAAGAACGCCATCAAAAATACGTATGCATAACTTTAAACATTTGTGCGTAAATACATGTGTCGTACACAATACGTATGCATAACTTTAGACTTTCATCCGTAAATACATTTTTTGTACACAAAATTATGTTTTCATACATGTAAATCATACATAAAATATGAAGTTGTAAAATTGCGTGTTTTTATGAGAGTACTAATCCAAAAGCTACGACTGCAAAGACTCATGGATACAACTCAGATTTCTACGGCTACAAATTCTTCCTTACGAATACGGATTCAAGTTTGTGGGTACGAGTCGAAAAGTGTTAAAATTACATCACTGAGGCACAGGCAGGTCACAGGGAAAATTAATCGAACATCGATTCCACCGAATGTGCATGCGTCAAAGGTGCAAGGTGCACTAATTGAAATGTATTCAGTGAATTTAAATAAATAGTCTACACTTTAAATAGATTCACTGATGATATTACACCAATTAGAGTATATGCAACTAACACATTAGTAGGCTACACAGGATAATTACAACACAAAATAATTACAAATTACAAGAATGTTCTGGACCAATAACGTCAGTGCACCGATCGATCAATAGGATAAGCAATATGGCAAGCCAAATAGTTGCCCGCAGCTCGATCTGTTTTGTTTTGAAAGGGAGAATTTATCTTTTTGGCAGGAATATAGGCTATCAAAATGAACCAATTACTCGATGGGTAGCCTACTGCTATGGGGAAACATTTAGGCTAGTACATTAGCCTACATGTAAGATAATATGCTGTGCATTGTGTGAATGATTTGTAAACATAATACATGCTTTGCAAACATTTTCTCTTTTTGTCTGCAGAGGGCCTTGTCAGGTTTTTTTTTTTTTTTTTGCATTCCCTTGAATTCACTTTGTGTGTGATCTTTACCTGTATTAAACATTGCACCATCTGACCACAAGTGTTAACAGTTGTAGTGCTAGAGTGCACCTTGTGTGGTAGCCTTTAAACTAAGCTGATTTAACTTGAGCAAAATGTTGCATCCAGTTACCTGTTAGATCATTTAGCTTTACATCCTTTATTCCTAGTGTATTTTTGTAATCCAAACTTTGTAATAAAGAATGATCTATTTTTGATAAACATGACTCTGGTGCTTAAGCCTAATGCCTTAATCCATCCATCCATCCATCCATCCATTCCTGGTCAGGGTCGTGAGAGGCAGGAATACACCCTGGACAGGCCGCCAATCCATCACAGGGCACACACACCATTCACTCACACACTCATACCTATGGGCGATTTTTGAGTCTCCAATTAGCCTAACCTGCATGTCCACACAGATAGGCCCTCGGCCGGCATTTGAACTCGGTACCTTCTTGTTGTGAGGCGACAGTGCTAACCACTGCACCACCGTGCCACCCGCACCAGAGTCATGTTTATCAAAAATAGATCTTTCTTTATTACAAGTTTTGATTACAAAAAGTGCAACGAGCACTAGAGGTAAAGGATGTAAAGCTAAATGATCTAACAGGTAACTGGATGCAACATTTTGCTCAAGTTAATTCTATCAGTTTAGTTTAAAGGCTACCACACAAGGTGCACTCTAGCACTGCAACTAACACTTGTGGTCAGACGCTGCAATGTTTAATACAGGTAAAGATCACACACAAAGTGAATTCAAGGGAATGCAAAAAAAACAAAAACATGACAAGGCCCTCTGCAGACAAAAAAAGAGAGAATGTTTGCAAAGCATGTATTATGTTTACAAATCATTCACACAATGCACAGCATCTTACATGTAGGCTACTGTACTAGCCTAAATGTTTCCCCATAGCAGTAGCCTAGGCTACCCAATGAGTAATTGGTTCATTACGATAGCATATTCCTGCCAAAAAGATTAATTATCCCTTTCAAAACAAAACAGATTGAGCTGCGGGCAATTAGTGGGAAACCGTAAATTGGATATCAGGGATATGGAATAAATTCTCATTCTGCTTGCCATACTGCTTATCCTATTGATCGATCTGTGCACTGACGTTATTGGTCCAGAACATTCTTGAAGTTGTAATTATCCTGTGTAGCCTACTAATGTGTTAGTTTCATATACTCTAATTGGTGTAATATCATAAGTGAATCCATTTAAAGTATAGCCTATTTATTTTAATTCATTAAATACATTTCAATTAGTGACTTCAAAGCCATCTTGCGCCTTCGACGCATGCGCATTTGGTGGAATCGATATTCGATTCATTTTCCCTGTGATCTGCCTGTGCCCCAGTGACGTAATTTTAACACTTTTCGACTCGTACCCACAAACTTGAATCCGTATTCGTAAGGAAGAATTTGTAGCCGTAAAAATCTGAATTGTATCCATACATCTTTGCAGTCGTAGCTTTTGGATTCGTACTCTCATAAAAACACACACACGCTATTTTACAACTTCATATTTTATGTATGATTTATGTGTATGAAAACATAGTTTTGTGTACAACAAATGTATTTTATGGACGAATGTTTAAAGTTATGCATACGTATTGTGTACAACAAATGTATTTACGCATGAATGTTTAAAGTTATGCATATGTATTTTTGACAGCGCTCTTACTCCATATTAATTAACCCTTTCATGCATAAATTATTACAAAACAGAGCAATATTTTTTTCACATCAAATTCCGCATGTGTTTCACCCGCCTAGGTCACAGAAATGTGCCCCAAATGGCCCCTTGAAAACATAGACCACACATGCAGATTACAACTCTTGTATACAATACAAGAACAATACAAGAATATATATTTTTTAACATGCTCTGTTCTCTAGGAATAGAAGGTTTTCACAGCTACACTAGAGGGAGTTTTTATGTGTCCACCTCCACCTGCCATTTTGACCTTCACTGTATCAAAAATAGAAAAGCCAATAAAATGTAACAAGATGGAGCATATCAAAATTTAGGCAAAAATTACGAGGATCCAGACATGCTAAATCAGAATAAAGTTTCCTGTGCTGCAGGAAGCGGCGATGCATACACTCACAGGCGGTATCGAGAATGACATTGTGGACAACTGGACATAGACCCTATAGGCTGTCAAGGAGTATACAGCTTTGTCCTCTGCATCAGCAGACTCCCCTGACATTGCTTTTCTTTTCTTGATGCAGTTTGCTGGTAGTGTGGCCTGCACTTCAATTTCAGATTACTCACTTTCAAATCCACTATTTGCCCATTTCACAAAGTTGTCTGCGGCTTTCTTAAGCGTATATTATGTAGGTCTATTTTGTGGCATTACATGTTGATCCATCTCAACAATTGCAATGAAATTAACTTACAAGTACATATGTATGAACATACATATCGCTACTGTTCAACTTCTAACTCATTACACAACGCAATGTAGCTAGCCCACTCCACTCGGATTTTCCTCTACGTTTTTTGTTGAGATGTGTATTACCATGCTGATGGGTGGCTTCAGTGACATGTTGACTTAATTCTACCATGTGTAGGAGATTTATAAATTCCATATGTAGTTCCTGCTGTGCTTTCTGCTGAAGGCTCTTTTGGGAGGTGTATTTGTACACACTTGGTAGACAGGCTCCGGCCCTTTGCTTACCTGTCACTTCTCCACAGGTACAATGATGTGCTGCTGCGGTGCAGGGAGCTGGACAGCTGGACACAGGACTTGGTGCTGCCCAGTGTGGTGTGGCTGTCAGGACTCTTCAACCCCCAATCCTTCCTTACAGGTATCCAGCCAATTTCCAGCCAATCACATTGCCCCACTCACCAGCCAATCACCGTACTCCACTCACAGTACCCGACTCAGCGTACCCCATTCCCCATTCGCTGCTACAGCAGGATTCATAATTAGCTCCACAAGGCCTCATTAAATCAGCTCTAATGTGCCCATTTATGAAAGAAATATTGTATTTTATAGCTTCATTACAAGATCAGCTCAATGCTTGAAAAACAATATTTCCTAAATATTCATCATTCTAAGGGGATGATCAGTGGTGTTTAATAATTATGGTATTTTCCAGTGCATCTTTATTATGCTAATAGTTTTTTGAAGGATATTCTTTTAAATACATCTGTGATGAAGATAGGGTTGGGTATCTAAAAACGGTGCCTCACCGAAATACGTTGATCCTACTGAGTATCTAAACATTTTGTAAAAAACGGTACCAAATTTCGATACTTCTCGACGTGAATGCTATTTTCACAGCCAGTGGACAATCCATTGCATCAAATGCAACTACAATTAAATGCAACACCAGTAACACATCGAATATGGTAAAGAATTTGATCGTCCAGTGCTGGGTCTTCTGACTGCTGACAACGATTGAATAACAGACACGGTTCTCGCAAACAGAACTTTTGGTTTGGATATTAACGATTGCCTTGTAGCCTAATAACGTATGCGTAGCTGGCTGGATGTTAGTTATGTTAACGTTATTAGCTTACCTCGTATCTTTGAAGCTGTCATAAATAAACGTTTGCAGTAGACAGCTAGTTGTGAAATTAATTAATCTCCTATTTCATTTCATACTAAGGTCCCTCTGTGAAAGCCAGTTGTGTAGCTGATTGCACCCCTTCTATAACTCCCTTTACTGTAGTAGCAAGTAGAACTAAGCTGAAGAACGAAAAAAGAGATGAACGGTGCCGTGCTGTTGCATCCTTTCAATACAGTTGAATCTCCAAAATGGATGACCTGACAGTTTTGGAATTGCACTTTATTTTCTTCTGTTGTGCTTATTCTGTCATTTTACAATGACAAACTTTTCACAGAATAATACTTATCTGTCATTTTACAGTGACATAATGTTTACAGAATGAAAATGTTTACAAATAGTAAAGATATCAGTTATAATCATTTATAGAAACATAGTTGGCCGATAAACATATAAAGATTTCATATAAAGCAGGGCTGCCCAACCCTCTTCCTGGAGATCTACCGTAGGTTTTTACTCCAACCCTAACAAAACACACCTCATTCAACAGCTAGAGAGCTTGTTGAGCTGCTCATTCGTAGAATCGGGTGTGCCAAATTAGGGTTGATATGAAAACCGACAGTAGATCTCCAGGAACAGGGTTGGGCAGCCCTGATATAAAGTATCGAGCAGGTATCGTATCGAATTAAGGGTATCGGTTGTGGTATCGGTATCAAAAAATTTAAAAAGATACCCAACCCTAGATGAAGACTGTGAACTGTAAAAATGTGTGATTTGAAGAGTTAAGAAAGATGGACTTTTGCCTCCTGTCATATACCACAAATGAATTACTTGTATCTTCATAACTGTACAGGGTACAGGCGTGGCTCAATCATAAAAGAAAAGAGATGCACCTTTTTGAATAGAAAATATTTGCACATACTGTACCTACAGTGCCCTCCACTATTATTGGCACCCCTGGTAAAGATGAGTAAAAAGGGTTATAAAAAATTCACTGTTTGGTGAATTAGCTTAATCTCACACTGAAATAAATTGAAAAATCCAACCTTCAATTGAAGTAAATTTATTATGAGAAAAAAAATCCCTCATCAAGAAATTATTATTTTTAACAAAACCATTTGTGCCACGATTATTGCCACCCCTGCATTTATATATAGAATAAAGTAATCATTTTTAATATTTGGTCACATATCTTTTGCATGCCATGACTTCCTGATGTCTGTGACCCAATAACATCAAAAGACTCTTGATATCTTATTTTCTGGTACTCTTACAAGCGATACTATAACATCTCTGCATTTGAATGGATCTCTATGGGAATTGGGGGGTGGGACTAGATTTAGCTGTAAATTACACTGGAACAGTATGGAACACATGGTTGGCTAAATGGCTCTAAGTCATCAAGGGTCTGACGTATCAAACAAGCCTTAAACCATCATTCTGCTGCCAGAAATACAGTAGATATGGATGGATAACTTTTCCTGACTTATTTTTCCATAGGAAAATTTCCATAGGAAAAGTTCAATAGCAAAATTTGTCAGGAGAAACCACCCTTAAAGTGATCCATTCTTATCTACTGCATATCTGGCAGCAGAGTGATGGTTTGAGACTCGTTTGATACCTCAGACCCTTGATGACTTAAAGCCATTTTACCAACCAATTCCAAGATGGCTGCAAGCAGAAGGTGTTTGTGTTCTGTTTGTCCAGTAGTCCTTTAAAGTTTTAAAGTCTGTAGCTGTAGGCCTAATAATTTAATTTTTATTTCACTTTTATTTTCTTGGTGCTCATTTGATTTTAACTACACTGAATTTTCAGTATATTTCTGAAAGACTTATAGAGTATTCGCTGTCGAGTGTAAAAAGCTAAATACCATCTACAAGCAGTACTTTTGTACATGATTTGCCTCTAAATTGGATCTGGGGCCTAGTACTGCTGTATAGCTGGGTGTGAAGCTGGCGGACGCTGCCGGCTTCGATTGGGGGTGCGTGTGTTCCACACCTGGGCGTTGTGGTCTACGTGAGCTCCGTTGAGGTCCGCACTGACAGCGTGGGAACAAGTGAGTAGGGGTGTTTGAGCAGCGGCTGGCGGCTGCCAGCGTGAATCTGCTGCTGCCTGAATCCACTTGTAAAGTTCTGGAGTTCTTGAGCCCGCTTGCATCTATACGGCGCCTCCCAGCATTTGCACTAATTCATGAACGTAATGTTGCCTGGGCTAAAGCTAGAGAATCAAATTCCCCCTTCTCTCTGGGCTAAATTTCGGCAACAATAAATCGACCTTCCTTACAAGGAAACTCAAATCCCAATTCTATCTTAATTCGATCTCTGATAACTTAAATAACCCGGCAAATTTTGGAAAACCATTAAATCTCTTAACCCTATTGCTTCTGTGGCACTCCCAGATCATAATTCTCAGCTGATAACGGATAAACAATGCATTGTTGATCTTTTCAAGGAACATTTTGTTTCTGCAGGGTATTTATTTGACCGCATTTACCCTGGTACTAGCCTTAGTATACCAATGCCTGTCACTGCTTATGATGTTACTTCAGGCTGTGGTTTTGCCTTTAAGGGCTCTATTTTCAAACCAGCGCAAGGGGACGGTATAGTCAAACGCAAGCTTGTTGACAGCATCAACGTCTTAAAACTGGCGCTATGGCGTTTCTCAGCAATACCACTAGGATCAACAAATTCTCAACATAACATCCTTTCGCTTGCGCTGCAGTGGGATGGGTGGCGCTGTCTGGGGCATGTTCTAAAATACTTTCGGCTCAGTGACAATTTGAACCAACGAAAACCCATTGCGTTATGATCAGCTGGAACCACCTCTTAGCGGCAACGCAATAGACTCTGGCAATTTGGCAACTTATTAGTCATGTAGTTCTATGTAGTGTCTATAGGTGATGCCAACATTACACTTCCATTTAATGAACAAATAGCCTATAATTATTATTAATTAATTAATTTTAATTTAAACTACTAGAATAAAACAGGACAGCTTACAAGAAACTTGCGATCATGTAGGCCAATAGCCTATAATATATAAATTACACATTGACACAGTTGAATCATAAGCCTACCATTTGAATCATAATTATGCCTACATCACCTAATGTAGGCTAATTAATGCATTCGCCACCTCCTCCCGTGCCTTCCGAACTTCTGGGAGACGAGGTGGTGTGGATTGTGATCCATAAATTACTACAGTCCTAGCCTGTACTTCTGTTGCAAGTATGTCTGATTCCTGTGCGGAAAATCGCTCTTGTCATTGACGGTCCAGTGCGTTTGGGTTGCTCATTATGAAATTGCATGGAGCGATTGCGTTCCAACTGGCTTTTTTTAAAGCATGAGAACAACAATTTGATTGGCTACCATAGAGACACACCTTGGACATTTAAACCCAGCCTTTTAGCAATACCGCCATCAGATGCGCCAAGATTGCCGTCATGAAATTACCAAATTTCTCGCCGACACGCCCTCAGAGCGATACCGCCAAGCGCTTACTCTTGTGTTCACCATTACGTGTTTATTAAAATAGAGCCCTTAGTGTATTTCAACATCTGAAGTCCTTAAGGCTCTTAAGACTGTAGACACCAAAAAACCTTCAGGCCCAGATGGTCTTGACCCCCTATTTACTGAAGTTTCAGCGGAACTTATAGCTGAGCCTTGAGCCCACATTTAGAATTTTTCTCTTTTTACTAAATAGGATTCTCAAGGTATGGAAAGAAGCCTATGTGCTGCCTCTTTTCAAAGGTGGAGACCCAACTGATCTTGGCAACTACCATCCTATTTCAAAGCTGTCGGTGGTTGCAAAGATTATGGAGTCTTTGGTTAATGCCCAGCTAAAAGAGTTTTTGCAGGCTAATTGCATACTGCGCCCAGCACAGTCAGGTTTTAGATCGAGCCACAGCACTATAACTGCTGCCTCTGAGGTGTAAATTACAAGGTGCTATTATACAAGCTCTTGATAAGAAAAAACACTGTGCTGCACTATTTATTGGCTTATCTAAAGCATTCTACACTATTAATCATGCTATCTTAAGCAATAGGCTCCTTAATATTGGACTGAGTCTCAAAGCAGTCGGATGGTTTGTATCTATCTGACAGGTCACAGAGCATCTATGCTGATGGTCAAAAATCATCTTCTAAGTTGATCTCCCGGGGTGTTCCACAAGGTTCTATTCTAGGTCCTGTCCTGTTCACTATTTATATTAATAACATTGGTTCAGTTGTGAAGAACTCCAAAATCCACCTGTATGCAGATGATACTATACTGTACTCCTGTGCTACCTCACTGAACACAGCGGTCCAAGACCTCCAAGAATCTTTTAACTCTATTCAGGCTGCTCTTAATAAGCTAAATCTGGTTTTAAATTCTGATAAAACAAAGCTTATGTATTTCTCCAGATCACCCTCTCAGATTGTTACAACCAAGATATGTACAGTAGATGGGAGGGCTATTGAGCAGGTGTCTTCCTACAAATATCTGGTAATCTGGCTGGATGATAAGATTAGTTTTAAAGTGCACATTGATAACCTGGTTAAAAAATTGAAGGTTAAACTGGGGTTTTATTTTAGAAACAGACAATGTTTCAATTTTACAGCTAGAAAGAAATTGGTCCTAGCCATCTTTCTTCAAATGATTGATGATGGTGATATTCTTTACATGCATGCCTCTGCTTCCACACTACAGGCTATAAACACAGTGTATCATGGTGCCTTATGTTTCATCACAAATGCAAAATCAATTATGCATCATTATCTCTTGTATGAAAGAGCAGGCCTGCCATCTTTAGTTTATCGTTGATGGTTTCATTGGCATATTTTTATTTATAAAGCCATTATAGGGAAACTCCCTTTTAAATGGAACACAAGTTCTTACAACTTGTGTTCACAAAGCATACTTTGTTTTACTGTGGCTCGCCCCTCAACAGAATTTGGAAAGACGGCTTTTAGCTATTATGCCCCAATGGTCCTGGAACCAGCTTCAGAAGGAAACTAAAATGGCAGACTTAATCACTTTGGATGATTTTAAGAGGAAGTTGGAGATTTTAAAAACTGAGGTTTGTAATTGTTTTAGCTGAAATGTGTATTGTATAATTTGCAGTTTTATTGCCACTGCTTTGTGTAATGGTGTTTTATGCTGTATGTTGTAATCTGACTGCTTGTTGCTTCTCTTGGCCAGGGCTCCCTTGAAAAAGAGATGGATATCTCAATGGGACTCACCTGGTAAAATAAAGGAAAATAAATAAAAATAAAATGTATTCCATACTGTTCCAGCATAATTTACAGCTAAATCTAGTCCCACCCCCCAATTACCATAGAGATCCATTCAAATGCAGAGACGTTATAGTATCGCTTGTAAGAGTACAAGAAAATAAGATGTCAAGAATCTTTTGATGTTGTTGGATCACAGACATCAGGAAGTCATGGCATGCAAAGGATATGCGACCAAATATTAAAAATGATTACTTTATTCTATATATAAATGCAGGGGTGGCAATAATTATGGCACACATGGTTTTGTTAAAAAAAAATTATTTTATATATTATATATATATTATATTCTTGATGAGGGATTGTTTTTTCTCATAATAAATTTACTTCAATTAAAGGTTGGATTTTTCTAATAGCATAATGTTAACGGATCCATTAGCCTACACAAACAGTATAGCAAAGTTCCGGAAAACTGAAATGTTTAATGAGCAGTAGGCCTACACTTTACCGCCGAAAAACGGATGAAGAATAGGCTACCCACTGCCTCCACCTGCGTTGACAGTACTTCACAGGGTTTTTGGCAAGCTAATCGCCATCAATAGGTTATCTTACTTGCGGTGAATCCATATAGACATCTAAGAGGAATCAGTTAGCAAGCTAGCTAATAATAACTTCACCTAGCAGGCTAATCGCCTTCAACAGTAGGCTATCTTGCAGTAAGTAGAATCATATTCAGTGACTTATTGCTGATGCCCTGGACACGGAAAGAAAGATTTCGACAGATCAATCAAGGATAAGTTTGTTTAAAGCATAAAGCATTAAGGAAGAAGATCCAATCACAACGTACAAAATTTTTTTCCATGACACTGGTAAATACGTCGATGGTATACACAGGTTTAACTTGCAGGTATTTCAGTCAAAGTAAAAGGGCAGTCCGGCCATAATGGCCTGAAGACTTGCAAAAGTTATAAAGGCATCTTTTATGCGGCCAAATAGCAGGGCACTGATGGCCATGGCCATATGGCCGCTGTGTAATTTGTGCCCTGATTGGATATCTTGTTAAGAAAGTTAGAATCAGATTTGTCTTTCTTTACAGAAACAAGTCCTGCCTCTCCTATGAAAGCAGGAAATAAATAAACTATCCATGTAAATGCATGAAACCTTTGGATGCTGTGTATCACATTGCAATACACTTTGTGACGGGTGAGAGTTATCAAAAACACCAATGCAGCTTATATCAGAATATGGGTTGGATGTCACTGGCAAATAGGGTGATGATTGGTTCTTTTTTGTTTACGAGGCCCTTCTCCATAAACCCTCCATTTGCTTCCAAAGCATTTAGTTTTCATGCTCCCCAATCTTGGAATGACCTGCAAAGTTTCCATAGGTCTTTTCAGGAGTTCTCCACAGGACCTTCTCACAGAGGAACGTATTTGTTTTAATGAATGGTTTTATGGTGTTTTATTATTTTATTTCTTTTTTTTAAATTTTAGTCTATTGTATAATTGTATACAAACCCCAATTCCAAAAAAGTTGGGACAGTATGTAAAATGCAATTTAATTGAAAACAGTACAAAAGAAAAGATATGTAATGTTTTACCTTATCAACTTTATTGATTTTTGTAAATATTACAAAATTATTATAAAAATGATAGCCATTTAGCCGGCCATGGGTTCCATACTATTCCCGTGTAATTTACAGCTTAATCTAGTCCGACCCCCCAATTCCCATAGAGATCCATTCAAATGCAGGGAGGTTATAGTATCACTTGTAAAATAACCTGAAAATAAGTCTTTTGATATCCTTTTATAACCAGTCATGATAGCATCACCTGTTTACCTGTGGAATGTTTTTTTTTTAACTTACCTGCCTTTTTTTTTTGCCTCTGGCCAAACTTTTTTGGAACGTGTTACAGGCATCAAATTTGGAATTAGTGTATATTTTCAAAAATCAATGAAGTTGATACGGTAAAACATTAAGTATATTTTCTTTGTACTGTTTTCAATTAAATATATGTAAAAGAGAATTTACAAATCACTGCTTTCTGCTTTTATGTGCATTTTACATACTGTCCCAACATTTCTGGAATTGGGGTTTGTATATTTTCTTGTATATTATTTTATTTTAGGCCCCTGTTGTTGGGTTTCTCTTGTTATTGTAATTTACATGCCAGGGTGCATGTGTATGAGTGAAAAACATGTGTATTAGTTTGTATATGTGGGTGTGAGGAAGGCCGTATGAATAGGTGTGTATATTTTATCTGGGTATGTATATGGTATTTATTCATTTGTATCTATTTGTAATAAGCCTATGTTTATTTATAATAATAATGTAATGTGTTCTTTGTATTGACACAGGTCTCCGTTTTAAAAGAGACCTTGGTCTCAATCTGACTTCCTGCACGAATAAAGGTCTTAAGGTTTTAGCTAAAGTCTACATGCTGTGTGGTGTATCTGAGAAGAATCCTGGGAGTTTGCAGTGCGGGGAGTTGATAGTGAGCAGGTTGCTGTACAGGGAGTTGATAGTGAGCAAGTTGCTGGACAGGGAGTTGATAGTGAGCAGGCTGCTGTACAGGGAGTTGATAGTGAGCAGGCTGCTGTACAGGGAGTTGATAGTGAGCAGGTTGCAGTACAGGGAGGTGATAGTGAGCAGGTTGCTGTACAGGGAGTTGATAGTGAGCAGGTTGCTGTACAGGGAGGTGACAGTGAGCAGGCTGCTGTACAGGGAGTTGATAGTGAGCAGGTTGCTTTACAGGAAGTGAGTGAGCAGGCTGCTGTACAGGGAGTTGATAGTGAGCAGGTTGCTGTACAGGGAGGTGATAGTGAGCAGGTTGCTGTACAGGGAGTTGATAGTGAGCAGGCTGCTGTACAGGGAGTTGATACTGAGCAGGCTGCTGTACAGGGAGTTGATAGTGAGCAGGTTGCTGTACAGGGAGTTAATAGTGAGCAGGTTGCTGTACAGGGAGGTGATAGTGAGCAGGTTGCTGTACAGGGAGTTGATAGTGAGCAGGCTGCTGTACAGGGAGTTGATAGTGAGCAGGCTGCTTTACAGGAAGTGAGTGAGCAGGCTGCTGTACAGGGATTTGATAGTGAGCAGTTTGCTGTACAGGGAGTTGATAGTGAGAAGGCAGCTTTACAGGGAGGCGATAGTGAGGAGGCTGCTGTACAGGGAGTTGATAGTGAGCTGGCTGTGTTGTTTTTTGCCAAATTCTCCTTCTGTTTCTCTGTACAGCGTCTTTGTGACAGTTCTCTGTAAAAAGTGCTACACAAAATTAAATAAAAAATAAATTGTTTTCCAGCTGTGATGCAGAGCCTGGCCAGGAAGAATGAATGGCCCCTTGACAAAATGAACCTGACTGTCGACGTCACCAAAAAATTCAAGGAGGATTTCAATCAGCCTGCTAGAGAGGGGGCGTACGTGTATGGGCTTTTTATGGAAGGTAACTATTGCCATTCTACAAACAAAAGGAAAAATTAGTCGTTTTTTTTCTTAGGGCTTGTTATGGATATAATGTGTATGTATTTAGAATGTGTATTTTAGGGGGGGGGCGCTGGTGAGCCGGCAATGGAGTAAGACATGCTGAGAGGGGCTCCTGACTGACTTCCTTGAAATTATTGTTTTATTGCACACTGTTTCCATATTTGATGTGAAATCTGTTCTCTAATATATTTAAGAGTACTTTGGAGCAAGTTTGGGCTGTATTTGTTGCGTCTATGGCTTCCAGTCTCGGTAAATAGGTAAATACAAATACTGCGACACCTCAAGCAATAGGCCCAAAGCCTCCGCATCGCACATTTCTACCTTCTGTGATCCACCACTCAGCCCACGGCCAGAGCCGACAATGGACACCACGGCTTTGAGGGCTGATATTCTCTCCTCACACATTTCTGCTGTTATCAAGTCGGAGCTAAGGAATGCACTCGCTGAAGATTTTAGTTTTCTTAAAAGCGAACTACAAGAGGTTAATTCTTAGCACAGCGGCTATTCAACATGGTCGGTGAGGTAACCACGCTACAGACTACAGTGGCTGGACTCAAAACTGAGATGGCGAACTTGAGGGAGAAGTGTGAGGACATGGAGGGGAGGATGCGGAGATGTAACATCCGAATCGTGGGTGTTGTAGAGGAACCTGACTCAAGTTCCAAGCTCCTGAAAGACGTATTACACCTGGAAAAAGACACTCGCACAGAGGTCTCGCACCGAGAAAGTCCAATGGAAAACCATGGGTTATCGTCGCCAAACTTTATTAATACCAGGACTGCGTTGATGTGCTGCACCGAGTACAAGGGAGCACCGATTGCCATCTTTCCAGACTACACCGCGAGTGTTGCCAAGGCTCGTGCTGCGTTCACTGACGTCAGGAATCTTCTCCGAGGCCGACATATATCGGGTATATTATTCCCTGCCCGACTCCATTACACCAGCGGGGGCGGCACGCTGACTCTTCTTGATTTGATTCATTTTGTTCTTTTTGTCTCAACCTAATAATTTTGTTTACCTCAGGCGGATGACACTATTTGTATGGTTTGAGGACAGGTAATATAATTTTATATTATATTTAGGGGTGTATCCGGAGCCGAATACCGTATTGGGGAAAACACGAATAATGCGTTGGAACACAATTTCGTTTCTACCCGAAGTTGCTCGTTAAGATTCAGAGAGAGAGAGAGAGAGAGAGAGAGAGAGAGAGAGAGAGAGAGAGAGAGAGAAAGAGAGAGAGAGAGAGAGAAAAATCCGCTTCAATGTGGTTGATATCGTCCAATTTCACTCTTGAACACAGATGTAAAGATCCTTGCAAAGCTCTTCGCCCTCCGTCTTGAAGTGTCCCTTCACTCAATCATTTCTACAGACCAAACAGGCTTTATGAAGAACAGATACAAATTTTTTAATATAAGGCGCCTTCTAAATATCCTTTACAATCCCTCTTCATCCGTCACTCCAGAGATTTTACTATCACTTGATGCTGAAAAAGCTTTTGATCGGGTGGAGTGGGATTATCTCTTTGATACTCTTGAAAAGTTAGGTTTTGGTCCAAAATTTATATCCTATATTAAGACTCTATATTCTTCCCCAATGGCTGCGGTGCGTACGAACAATAACCAATTCGCTTACTTTAAATTGCAACAAGGTACGAGACAGGGTTGCCCAATGTCTCCTCTCCTGTTCGCTGTCGCTATTGAACCACTAGCACTAGCCCTGCGACAGGATATTCATATCAAAGGAATTCATTGTGGAGGTCGGGAGTATATATTATCGCTTTATGCGGATGATTTACTTCTGTACATATCGGACCCTCTGTCAAGCCTTCCTATACTGCTAGATTTATTAAGTGAATTTGGCATACTATCCGGCTACAAAACTAATCTTTCTAAAAGTGAGTTTATGCCAATTAATGCAACTGCCAAGAGCACCTCCTTTAGTTCAACTCCCTTTAAAGTAAGTATAGAGCAGTTAAAATATCTGGGGATCTGGATCACACATAATCACAAAGACCTTTATAAGGCTAACTTTCTGCTCTTGGTATCTTGTTTGAAACAGGACATCAAACGTTGGGATTTGCTGCCCCTCTCTCTGTGTGGAAGGATCATTACAATCAAGATGAATGTGCTACGTAGATTTTTATACCTGTTTTAAAGTCTTCCTATTTTTCTGACCAAATTCTTTTTTAGGTCCATAGATACACTCATATCAACTTTCATCTGGGACAAAAAAACCCCGGGTATACAGAAATGCATACTGCAAAAGCCTCGCCCTCAGGCACACCCAAATTTCTTGTACTACTATTGGGCAGCTAACATTAGGGTGTTCATGTACTGGATGAAGGACGTAGACGGTTATGATGCCCCCAAATGGTTAATCTTAGAGAGTTCATCCTGCAGACCCACCTCCGTACCAGCGTTACTGTGCTCCAAACTCCCATTGGACCAGCCAATTTCTTATTATAGCAACAACCCCATTGTTGCACAGTCGGTTAAAATTTGGAACCAGTTTAGGCGGTCATTTGCACTTCACAATTCCTCACTATCCGCTCCGATAGTTTAAAAACCACATGTTTACCCCCTCGACTTCAGATAGAGCCTTTAATATCTGGCCTGGGACTGGGATCATTACATGACCTCTATATAGACAGTAATTTTGCATCCTTTGAACAACTGGTGAACATATTTAGTATTCCTAGATCACATTTCTTCAGATTTTTTCTTTCTTCGGAGCTTTGTAGCCTCACATTTCAATTGTTTCCCTCTATATATCAAGTTTACTTGTGGGTCTGGGAACATTGATGGCCATCAGCATCTGGTAAATTAATGTTATGTCATGTAATAATTTGAATTTGGCATTATTTTTGAAACATGACCAACAAATAACAGCTGAAGTAGCCATACCAACTCAGAACAACTCTGGACTCATTTCTACAGATGGGGTTTACTTATGATGACATGTTTAGCAGTCTCTGAATCTGGGTGCCTGAGATGCTGTAGGTGCAATATGCTGAAAGAAAAGGGAGGCAGTAATTCCAGCATCACCTGACCTGGGAAAACTGTATTGGCATTTTACAGAGGTGTGGTGGTGGTGGGGGGAGGAGGTGTAAAAGTACAGAAAATGATTTACAGGAGTGGTATTGCCATAGAGCCTGATAGTTTTTCCACCCCATTGGGGTCAGTTATCTAATGAAGTGTTCTAGGCTGGCCGTAGATCATACCCCTCTCAGTGGCAGCCGGGACACAGGAAAGGTGACGGCCCCTCTTCTTTCACCCCCCTCTCCACCCTCCAGGAGCCAGATGGGACATCCAGGGAGGGAATATTGCTGAGGCCCGGCAGAAGGAGCTCATGCCAAGCATGCCTGTCATCTTTGTACGGGCCACCCCCAACGACCGCCAGGAAACTCGAAATATCTATGAGTGCCCCCTCTACAAGACCAAACTGCGGGGCTCCACCTATGTGTGGACCTTCCCTTTGAAAACCAAGGAGCGGCCGGCCAAATGGGTCCTGGCCGGAGTGGCTCTGCTGCTGAGTGTGTGAAGTTAGTGGGATGGTATTCTATGGTATTCTCTAGACATTACCAAGAGGTTGCCTTCATTCATGTTATTAATTTTTCTTAATTAAGTCATATGTAATTGGCACAGATTCATTGAAAGATAAATGCAATTATGACAGTTATATAACCTGCAATTCCAATCACTCTTTGCTACAGGCAACAGTCAGCAGCTTTGCATGCATACACTCGCTGTCATTTGAAGAGGCAAAGGGGACCGGGAATTAACACGCTAATTTTACGTTAAGAGGTATACATGTCTAGCTAGTTAGACAGCTAAGGAGGCAAAAGCTAACAAACTAGCTAAATAAAAATATGTAAGTAGGCTACGTAATCATCCGTGCTTCTGTGCTAGTGCTAGGTAGCGATACATCTAGCTAGCCAGCAACTTAGAATCCAGTTAGCAAGTGATCATCCATGTAGCTAGCTAGCCAGCTAGCACATTCAGTTCCAGAAGGAAACTAACTGACGTTAGTTATTTCAGCTGCTCATTGTCAGAGAGCAATGCAGGGTGATGTTAAATTATGTTATACTGTATGTGTGGAATTGTGTGTTTTTGTTTTTCTAGATGGTCTTTGGAAAATGTAATTTCAATAATCCCAATAAAAGCCTATTTCATCACTTCAGTTTCCTTTTATTGTATGCAAGCAGTCCTCACAATAAAGATTCTTATAATGTGTGTATTTGCTTATTTTTTCTTGTTGAATGTGTAAATTTCTAGACTAATACTACCGAGCCCAGATGTGCCACATCTTCAACGGTGAAAGGTGGATTCCTGTCCTAGTAATCGATGAAATGAGCTAAATCTGGCTCAATCGGCTGAGGTTATTAAGCTACGTAGCCTAAGTTATGCCGTTACCAGCCTATTCATAAATTGTCAGCAATGTCACTTATACTTGCAATTATTATGCCATTAGTGCCAGCAGAAATACAAAGTTTGTTCAAAAACAAGTCTAATCAATTGCTGAAATTAGCTACTAAAGTGATGTGTCAAAGAATGTTGTGATGTCAGTAAGACACCAGTCTGCCAATAACAATTGTTCTTCCCGGCTGAGAGGGGTATATAAAGTGACCGGAGACTAAACAATTTGACAGGAGAAGATTTATTGGGAGCAAGCTAAGGTGAGTGAATCAAGCTAACGTTACCTTTGTTCTGGCTTTATTTTTTTTAATTCATTATTTAAAAAGGGGTGCTTATACCGCTCTTAGGGAAACCTCTAGGTATTGGGTTACCCCAGACCTTATCAGAATGGCTATTTGTATTCTTGATAGAAATATGGCTCAATAATCAAAAATAATAAAAAATAGCTTTACTTTTCATGTCATATAGACCAGCTACAGTAATGACATTCCTGATTAGTTAAATTAAGAGTAAGTTCATTAAATTAAGCGTAAGATTTTCAATTTAAATGTGTTTATAATCCACCAGACCATAGCCTACATTTCATATTGCATACATTCTGCAAATTTCTTGTTGTGTAGATAACATTATTTAATGGCGGTTTCAAGACAAAACAAGAATTAATATATATTTTTGTTTCATGGAACATTTTAGTTAGGCTATTTGTTTTTCATCACCAGCATTAAAACTGTACAGTGCACAGATTTACAATTAACCTTGAGAATTAGGTTACCTCAGAAAAACTCAGACTGAGAGGCTTCCCAAAGAGCGGCAAGCGGTCTCGTCTTTGATTGGCTCAGGAGTCCGCTTACCGCGGTTCAATTTGAATTGTCCAACATTGTGAAACAGTGTCCCCAATACAAAACCGTCTTGCAAAAGCTTGCAACCCCAGATATTCCCAGGCTGTGTCCCATCCATGTATTAACCAGGCCTGACCCTGCTTAGCTTCTGAGATCAGGCATAATCATAAGAGATAAGTCATACGCTATATATAATTTTCAGAATTCATTTATTCTCTTTCAGGATATGAAGTTTACAAAGGCCATTTTCTGTTACGACCCCGGAAGTGGACTGGACCCAAATGCACGACTCGTAGACAGGAATGCCAAAACTCAATATATATTTATGATCAGGGTAGTCCTGAGCATAGGGAGAAAGGCAAAAGGTGGTTAGAGTTACAAGCCGGAACTGGGTGAGCAGACAGACAACAGAGCGCATTAGCTCAATAAATTATGCTTCGACCAAAACTCCTGAAGCATAGGGAGAACATTAATTTACAGACAGTCCAGGTATGATGATGCGGGAGCAGTGGGAGCAGGGCAAGCCAGGGAAGGTTATGGAGACAGACAACCGGGTTTGGTGGAGCAGGGGATGAGCGGGAGCGGTAGAGCAGGACAGTGGAGCGGAGTCCAGGCAGGACGCAGGCGTGGCAGCAGCAGTGGCAGCATGGCAACAGCAGGGCGGCAGCAGCAACAGCAGAGGCAGGAGCGACAGCACATCAGCAGCACCGCAACACTGGCTGTAAGCGGGCACCGCCGCAGGGTGGAATAGCAGAAGCCCAAGCTGCATGCACACACGTCAGGTGGGAGGCAGGAAAACCGCAACACAGGCAGGGATTACAGACGACTGCAGGCTGGCAGACTGAAGCAGACAAAGTTAGTATAGCGAGACGAAACAATGAACAGCGGGTAGTGCTGTTCCAGACTGAGCAGACTTTGACTGGACAGGATAGCAGGGCGAATAAACGCCGGCACAGAACAAGACTTTTAAAGTAGCACTAGACAGGGAACCAGACAGGACCAGAGGTTTCTGACAAAGAGCATTAACTAACTGGCACAGGACAGAAAACACCGGGTGACTAAATGCAAACATTAATTGGAATCAATTAGGAACCGCGTGCGAATGTATGCGAGAGTGACTGAACAAAGCGGAGAGTGTGGAATACATGCGAAACGGGGAATGGGATAGGCTGAGAAAGGAGTAATGAAACAGAGTGATACAAACGGGAAAACACGCCCAACCTGCAGAAAGGGGGAAAACGGACAATGCAGAGACAAACACGACACGGGGAAAGGGAAAACACGGAGAAACAATAGGACGGGAGTGGAATGTTACATTTTCAGCATGTAAACTAGCCACTACCACTGTATCATAGTCAGAAAGTAATTATTCATAGATCATTTCAAGTGCTGTGCAACAAAGTCAAGCATTGGGGGTGACACTACTGAAGTCTCTTCAGAGATATCGGGCCATGGCACTGTAGCAGCCCATGCCACAGCAGTAAGGGGCTGCAATGTCAACAACTTCTGTAATTAATGCTGGTATGGTAACAAGGCCCACAGATATTAACACAGCGATGGCACCAAGAGCTGTGCCCATACCAGCACGCTCAAAGATAGGCTCTGGAGCAGAGGCCGCTCCTGATTCGGTGACAGCTCCAAGCGGTTCATCATTCAGCCACAAGTCCAGTACCCATTCATGGTTCATGGCTTGAATGAGATTTGGCATGCTGACTTGGTCTTATAAGAAACCCCTGGAACAAAAATTACACTTGTCCCAGCTCGCACCCATGACTTTGACTTGCTCTCCGTTACTATAGGTCGTAGAGAAATGGTTTGTAAACCATTAGTGGACAGGGGGCAGGGAACAGGGATCATATTCAGTCACAGCCCATGTTTTTAGGCCGTCGGAATTTGTGAGATACAAGCAAAAATGTAAAATGCCTTGTTATAGTCCCACCATCTGGTCAATGTGGACAGGTTTCGGTGAGTAGTGTGAGACATTTGCAAGCTATCTACCGACTTTGGTAGGATTGGGTTTAGCTACACATTATGGTTTTTGATCCAGATACTTGTTGGGCAGAAAAATAAGAAGTATAATAATCAGAACAATCCCAAAAGGGATCCAGCAGCTTCGCTTACTACACTGGCTTTCAAATTTTACAATTGATTTTACCGTTCTAGTGCATGGATGAGCCCCATTGTCTCAAAACAAATCCAGACCGTGCCAGTGCTGACTGTGGTCGGTGGCCCCACAAGGGCTGACGCCCAACTGCCAAGTGTGTCTGTGAAGAGCTAGAGATCTTGCTAGTCTCCAGGGTTGCCTCCAAACTTCATGAGTTCCACAGGTAGTTCCTTGGATTTCACGACGGAGTGACTGATCTGTGGTACGTTTCCCAAAAGCATCGTAAGGCTAAGGCATCGTAAAACCCTTCGTACGAAGCTTCTTGAACTTTGGGGTGCGTTTCCCCAAAAGCATCTTAAGATGCTCTTAGAAACGCTCGTAGATTAATGATTACTCCAGACCAGTCGTAGAAGTGCGTTTTAGAAGCCCATAAATCATACTTTATTTGATTTTTCATGTTAGTGTTCATTTCATTTTACGGTTACCATAACCACCGATAGTTTTTTTAGTTTTTTTTACTGATGTTAGATGCAACAATAGTTACGTTTATTTTTAATTTATTTTTATATATTTGGAAATTACCCATAAAAGCCATTCCTTAAATAGATCTATAAATAAGTAAGTTTGAGAAGTAAAATCAGTGGGAAAAAGATTTTATTTCGAAAGAAACTTTGACGGGCCATGTATTGGGCATCACAGTGGGGTTTGCGTCTCCCAATCTATCGCCCCTCCTCCTCCCGTATCAGCAGCACCACAGACAGAAGTACAGAGATGTAAAATCCAGGGGTCAGAAAGGAAAAATTCTGCTATGTGTTTCTTCCACCCACAAACTAAGCCAGCTGATTTCACTAATTAGTTCTACCTCCTGGCTGAATAATTGTGCAAATGAGCAAATCCAGGTGATTGGAACTAAATATTGAGGAGGATTTTACACCTCTGGTTAAGTAGCACTTAAGAGGTGACTGCGCGTTCACGCTTTAAGAACTGTTTTGGGAAACGCATGTTACAAATTAAAGAGCCATCGTAGAATCGCTCGTTGAAATTGCACTTAACCCTAAGATTGAGCGTTATCGGGAAACGCAGCCCTGATCAGTTTGTGATTAATACGATTGAACACAGGTAGATTTCAAATCAACATAGGTAGACCATATTTATCCATTTAGTGTGATCAATCAAGAAAATGGACTACGCCTGGCCCAATTTAGGCTAATACAAATGGGGTTAATACTTTGTCAGGTTTTTATTTTAAGAGAATTCTGAAGACATCAAAATACTTAATTTAATTTTGACATAATAGTTATATTGACAAAATATATTTAATTTTTACATAGTTATATTGACATAATATAATAACTATTTCAATTAAATATATTTTGACAAAATATATTTAAATGGGATTTATTCTAAGTTCACTTTGTAACACAGCAGTGAGAAATCATCAATGAGGTTGTGAAACTTTTTGAAGCACTGCATGTAATAATAATGCCTGATATTTATATAGCGCCTTTCTCACACTCAAAGCTCTTTACAATGATGAGGGGGAAACTCGCCTTAACCACCACCAATGTGTTGCACCCACCTGGGTGATGCAACAGCCTCCATTTTTGCGCCAGAATGCTCACCACACATCAGCTGAGGTGCAGAGGGACATACACACACACACACATTATTACATTATTCTGTTGAAAGAATGTCATTAAATTAGTTTAGTTTTATTTTTTAAAAAGTTTTGAGTGAACACAATCAAATGAAATGTCAAAATAGTGTTTTATTAATGACCGCTTTGGGTTTAATATATTTCAATTACAACAAGGTAGAGTCTGAGTTTCAGATGGCCTTATGAGTTACATTGTAAAATATTGTCAATTACCTTTTTTAAACAAAATTCCAGTCACTGGAATAGTTAACTCCAGCAACAAGATTGTATAGCACTCATAAATCACATACTTCAAATCTTACATGACACGACCTGCATAATGAATGTCAGAAACATTTCTATATAGAAAACAAATGAAACAAATAAAATAGAAATATATTTTTAAAAAAGAAAAGTACATATTTTTGACAAAGCAAAAAAGAGTGCATAGACTACACACTTTCCTGGCCAGTATATAAAAAGATAAGTTTATAAAAAAGATGATTATTAAACGGCGGTTGATTAGTCTAATACAGTGCCAGTAAGAAAACCGTACCTTCTCCAGAAAACGGGGGGGGGGGGGGGGGGGGGCACCATTTCACTCATGCGGAAGATCCTCTGAGTGATGTCACAGCCTGAGGGTCTCCGATTACCCCATTATGGGGGGGGGGGGGGGGGGTTAATAAAGAAAAAAATTATATTAAGACCCTGACAAATATACCATGACAGTATGCTAGAATCCGTTCTTCTTTTGGTCCTTCACCACGTGATCTACCTCTAAACACGTACTGGCCTACAGGTGCTGCAGGGGTTGACTCTGGCCATGCGATACAACATTGTTGCATGAACAGGTCATTCTGAAAATAGTTAAATTTGGCAATTCAACTCTTTTACATGGCTTTTTATATAAAGGAGTCAGAATTTAAATGTGATCTGTTTCAAAATGAAGTTTTACAAAATGAATACATGCACTTATTATGCATACCTACAAATTTAAAATGAGGAACTTCCAATACAACAAAGTTATGAGCCTTCTATAAAAAGCATTTTGCAAGAAATTTATATGAATGACCCAATCAACAGGAGACTTACAAACAGGGAAAAACAAAACGGCATACAGCTTTAAATCACATGATTGTGTTCTTTCACCACCAGCAAAATTCCTAGTTACAACTGAACAAAAACAAATTTCTGAGTTTAGGCAAGTCCCAATACGACTCAAACATAATTAAGAATAAGCATGATTATCCCCTGTGTACACAGTCATAACCTGTAATTACCCCTGCATACAGTCATAACCTGTAATTACCCCTGCATACAGCCATAACCTGTAAATGAACACATTTGCACTTAAGCACAAGTCAGTGCCTGAAAAAGACAATTCATGTTTTGTCAACAGCACTCCTTACTGTTGCTGTGTTTACTGTGCACAATCTCCAAGAATCCATTTACTATACAGTCAGGATGACATTGCTCCAATTTCCCTCTTTTCTGTACCACTCATTTCCTTTGTACAAAAACATTTTATTCAGAACTATTACACATTGAATTGTAGCTAAAAATACATGCAACTCCACCAGATTATAGTACAGAGTATGATACAAAATAAGGCATTTCAGTGTGTGTACTGGAACCACATGTAATGTCATTTTGCCCCATCTTTAAAAAGATTGCTAATGATAATAAACAGATAATTTCTTTAAAATATATATATTTATATATATTTATATATATATATATATAAAAAAAACTGGTAAAGCGGGAGGGATTGAGGAGTCGCGGTGACAGGCTCCTGCTACTCCATGACCTCGCTTGCGGAGATGGTGACGAGCTGTAAAGGAATTTCAGAGTTGGACAGGATGTCTTGAGCATTAGCGGAGTTGACGGTCCCCAGGCCTGGTATAGAGCCCTGCTGAATGTTGGTGAGGATGAGCGTGGTCCCCCCTGCCGTAAGTATGCTGTCGGAGGACGCGGTTTCCACAGCAGCCATGGCCACGCCCCCAGTGTTCACACCTTTTTTGTTCTGGTGCGTTTTGATGTGCTTGGCCAGATGATCACTGCGCATGAAGCGCTTGGAACATTCCGGACACACAAACTTCTTCTCCCCTGTAACAGAACCACAGGGAAATAAATAAACAATTTGGTAAGTGCACACTCAATTTCTAAACACGGTGGGTATTTTATTTGTATTTTATTTTGGGGCGGTTGAGGGGTATGACGATTTTGCTTCATTTGAAGGATTTGAGTAATTTGATAAATACCCAATGATTAGACAAAAACAGGCTTGATTTGATAAACGAAGACCAAAAGATGTGGTTTGCACTGTTCACTGAAAGTTTGTGTCAACAAAGACGAGCAACACCACAAATGATCTTTTCCACCATTTGAATAGATATAATATTTGGCATTCATGCATGCCACTGCTCAAGTGGCCACGTCTAGCCCAAAGAGCTTTATAGAACCTAAAAAGAATGGTTGCAGTGAAAAGAAAAGAAAATTTAACACTTAAGGCAAGGAAAATATTTGTTGACTAAAGATGAAGATTAAATACCATTTTAACCTGATGTAACTTTGCCTCCTAGTAATAGTCGGGTCCGACCAAATTACAGTAGTCATGTTTCTCTGAAATTATAAACTACAGCTTTAAAAAAAACAAAAAATTACGATGCAGGGTTGTTCAGAACGGTCACGACTAGCAAAAACACCTACCTCTCTCAAGTTAAGGGCAATAAAACAGCAGGGTGCTAATAGCCCAAACCATGTTTAAAACCTTCATCTTTCCATAGCTACAGACAATAAAATGCACCCTTTATACACAAGAGAAAATTGTCTTCTGATATATGAACAATAATATACATTTTAAAAGTTTAAATAAGCATTTGGTGTTTTTTCGTTGCTTACTGTACTATGTACAGGCCCGCTGTACTTTCGGTTTAGTAGAGACCTAATTTTATTCTTCAAAATCTCTGGTATAAAAATGTTTTATGAAAACAAATATCCTACCAGGTTTTTATAGGTTTTTTACGTTTTTTTAAATTTAAATACATTAGGGTACTTAAATGCTACGTAACGCTGTTACGTTTCATGAACACAGTTAATAATGGCAGAAATAGTTTCAGCTCTACAAAGTTGAATATTGTCAGTTTGTTCTGCATAAAACCAGCTACAACTTCACACAGCAATAGCTTAGCACAAGCCCAACAGAATGATATAATCTCAGTCAAATAGAATCAACATTTTACTTCAGGATATAGAATAGAATAACTTTTATTTTCCCGTTTGGGAACTTCAGTTGTAGCCCCAGCAACAACAAAAAGACAGAGACAGTGGGGCAGACCCACAGCACACAAACAAACATCAAATAAAGACATTCATAGAATCATTTCATTAATCAAGTGATATATGATATATAAAATATAAATATAGCGGAGTCCATACATAATTGGGTACATAATTTTGGCAAATGGCAACAATAACTTGCAGTTTTTATCAAATAGTTCTTGTTTTGGATATACTGAATATTTTGTCATCAATTTTACATAAAAGATAAATGAGAACAAGCCCACTGCATTGACTCATTTTCCTACTCAGAGAAAAACCAGCACTCAATTGAAAAATTGGTGATCCTTACATCTCATACGCATAACAAATTTGTACCATTTTAAATTTGTAAACTAAAGCACTTTTTCAAAGAGATTTTCAAACTCACAGGATAGCTTTGTCATCATTTATTTTAAGTGTTGCTGCAATTTCACTGTATTTAGTTGAATATAGAGGGTGAAAATATCACTAAACTTAGTCGGTAAGGAGTAATACTGTAATGTGTTAAATACATAATTAGTCAATTTTTCTACGGGAAAAGTAAAATTGCTCGATGTTCTGTTGAAAAAAAACCTAGTCCTAATTTATGGTTCAAAACGAACTACTCGCTTTAAATGTCAGAGCCTTACGTTGCGTAACACACAAGATATTAATGAAAAGTTTAAGTGGCTTTCGATTTTGGATGGGTTGTGCAACTGGTCTAAATTGCATTCATTAAGCAGTAAGTGATAAACAGCACTGAGGAGGGGGGGTGGGGTGTCCACTGCGTACCTGTGTGTGTCCTCCTATGTCTCTGCAGCTCGTCGCTGCGTGTGAACCTCTTCCCGCAGAACATCCAGGTGCAGACAAAGGGCCGCTCTCCTGAGTGCCAGCGCAGGTGCGCCCGCAGGTGGGACGTTTTCCCGTAAACCTTCCCGCAGCCCGGCATGTGGCAGATGTGCTGTTTCTTCTTCCCAATGTTGGACCCTCTGGAACACACGAAACATGCGCGCACACACGTATACATGCACACGTACAAACGCGTGCGCACACACACACACACACACACACACACACACACACACGTATACACGCGCGCGCACACACACGCACGCACGTACACAGACCCACACACACACACATGCACAGAGTGAGTGGTAAAACATCGAAGCTGTTCTCAAATTTACATGTTCCTCGCGAGCTAACCAACCCCTTACAAATCTGGATAGTTTGCCGCAAACTTGCAGCTAATATGTAGCGCATTTGCCGCAAACTAAATTGTTGCCAGAGGTCTGTCAGAGTTTCCCAGTAGTGGTGACCTAAAAACTTTGCCAGAAGTGAATAGCAGTTCCCACAAAGCTAATTTGCATGTGAAAATATGAGCTTGCCGCAAACAGCAACAATGCCAAAGGTTTGCTGCACATTTGCTTGAAGGCCAATATTTTTGTAAGGGACAACATGCTACCAGCATAAATTAGACTAGATTTATGTCAACACACCTTTGGTTTTACATTCATAAATTACTTAGCTATTTAGCCAACGTGATCTATGCATGTTAAATTAGCCAAGCTGTTCTATGAGACTCAATGCAATAGTCTAAAGGTGCATTTACATGCTTTTACATAGTTACTGTTCACTTGCAAGCTAGAAAATGGTAGCAAAGAGAGTTTTGTTATTCTAGCCATTTTCATTTATTTATTTTATTTTATTTATTCTTTTGGTATTATCTTCCAACTTTTCTAAACTTTCCAACATTCGACATGTCTCTGATAGGGCTATGCCTATGGTACATTTATCTGCAGTGTGCAGAACTCCTATGAAGAAAGAACTATCTGAAAATATATCTTAATGTACTGTATTTAGCGACAAATAAACACAATCTTGGAAAGTATAGAAAAGTTTACCTTGGAAGAACAGTAGAGGTGGTATAATGGAACAGTAGAGGTGATACAACAGGTGTAGTCTAGTCTGCTTGTTCAACAAAATGATCAAGGCCACTTTTCAATGAACTGGCTTTGCATCCAATTGATTCTGAACCAATAGAATGCTGAGGTCAATGAACTTCAATTTGTGCTCTTCATGGTTCTGGTTGGAATTTCAATCAATACTGAATAACGGATAGTTGAAATGGCACCATCATGTGGTAATACTGTGATATACAAGGATATGAAATGGCCAACTTCAAACACTAATTAAACTTCATGGGGGGATTTGATGGTCACCATTTTCATCATATTTATAAATATATGAAGAAACAATAATCCAAGCCACAGCTTCTCATGTGGTGTCCCACATAGAGAACTTGCATTATATGCGGTCTATAAAGGTGGGATTGTAGTAGGGTTTTGGGGGGGGGGGGGGGGGGGGGTGTCCTTGGGTGTATTTTTACAATTTAGATGGATTCCTCATATCTGAAACATTATCAGGGAAAATGTTGGTGCAACTGGGATATTCATATATTCATAACTATATTAAATCAATATCATATGATTCCTATGGCATGAAAAGGTTCTATCTGAATGTGATCAATTAGCAACATTTCCCTTAAATAATTTTTCAACAAAATAATGCTTCAGGGATACTAATCTTATTCCTTTCTTTCTCCTAAAGCACGTCTCAGGACAATCTGTGATAGGGGCTGTCATGCTCCCTCACTTTAGAGATGGAATTACCCAGATGAAATTTATGCTTGTTTGAGGTTTTCCGTGCAAATGAGCCATCTTACGCACTAGTGTCATGTCTTTTACAACATAAAATATAGTCCTATGCTGTAGTAAATCAACTAGATTTACTTTCCTATCAATTTTCTCTCCTTTCCTCACTCTCCATCCACCAAAAATCCAGGGGGATAGCTTCATCTGGGCTGTGATGTTTATGCCCATATTTGGAGTTCCACCTTCCCTGGCTCTATTCATTGGCCGGTGATTTAACGGAGAGGACAATTTTACAGGAGGCAAAAAAAAACATAAGAAAATCAGTATCCGGTCAAAATTGAGTTAATACCAGAATCGCATTCCTGAATATCAAATCTACTATTCACCTAAATTTTTAAATTCAAATCATGTAAATAGGTGAAATTTTGTTAAATCTAGGGACTAGTTAGACCTCCAGAGCCCTCCACACATAAGAAATAACTTTGACTCACCGAAAATGTGACCTGGTGCGGAGTTCAGATACTTGTCTCGCACAGGACGATTATACAGGAGATGCATTAAAGGGGAACGCCGGGTTATTTCTTAAAACTTCTATATCGATTTTATATGTTTAATGTCAGTCTTGAAGCTTACCGCACTAGAAGTACGCCTACCAGTTCCCTTGTTTCCAGCTTTCTTCCAGACGCTGATCTACGTCAGTGGTGGTTAATTCCAGCTGCAGGTCTATACTGAATACTGGAAGGTTACTTGATTTCCTATTTTCTCAGAACAGCTAGGCTATTACATGCCCTTTTAACAAATTACTTTTAATCGCTTACAGGATATGCTAACTTCAAGTGTTTTTCTACTTGGACCCGTTTTTACTAACCATTTCCATAATGTCACAGCACTGAGTGTTTATTTATTTTCACCCTTTTTTCCCCGCTGTAAGCGTGGTTGTATGCCTACCTTATAATGAAACCAATTCATTCTGAAATAATATTGTATATCATAAGAAACTGGTAGAAAAGTCTGCTCCCCACACTGCTCCCGCCCCAATCGTGATGTCAGAGTACCTCTTTGGAGGTACCTCTACGTCATATGGATAATTGTAGCCCACAACGGAAACAGCCGGCACCGGATTGGTTTATACCCACTACGTTACTTTTGTTTCGGCTCCACGTTTTTAAACGAGAACAACGTGGCGTCCTGTTCATAAACTCTCTTATTCCACCTAAATAATCCACTAAAATATGTTTCTGAAAATATTTGAGGTGAGAAATAGGCCATGCAGTTGTTGAATCTTGATTCATATTTGATGTGCAACATCTAGTTTGATCAGTTATACTAAATCATTTGTACAATGTACGTTCATTTAGGCAAATGACGATGGAGACAGCTCCTCCGCCCCCACCTCTCTCCCTAGCTCACCCCACAAAGTATTTTTCTAAATTGTGTAGCAGGCGGAGACAGGCTGAGAGAGCGGGTTGTACTTACTCTTTAATTTTACTTAATTAGATATTTTTTCATGTTTAGAGGGATTAATTACCCTCTTAAGCCACACTACGTAAGCAATAGCTATGCATGCCATGAAGAATTAACGACCTTTTACACCTGATGAGCTGTAACTTTTACACCTGAAATGAGTCAATGGTGACAATTAAACTGCACTGAATGACAACAGAACATGTATACATTATGTTCTAGGGGTTCAGTAGCCACTCATGGGGGGCGCTTACCTCCCGCCGGCCTCCTTGCAGTTGGGGCAGGTGCAGGCCACCCTGCGTAGACGCTTGCCCTCCTGGTTGTGTGGCTCCATCTCCTCGTCCACCAGTCGAACACGCAGGTGAGACAGGTCGCTGGGGTTGAGGGTGGAGTCACTGCTGAGCTGCCACTCCTCGGAGTCTGGCTCCTCCTTGATTTGGATGTCTGAGGGGGAGGAGATGGGATGGCTGAGGAACTGTCATGTTGAGTTCCAGTCTAACTACTGCTATATGTTAAGGAGAAATGCAAACTAACAAACTGGCTCCAACAACAATGTGGAAAAAACATACAAACCTGCTACAATGTCAAGCTGAGGTACTTCTGTTAATTGAATTCCAGTTAGCATAGTTGCAGGTCGGGCTGGGCGATAAACCATATAAATGATTATCAAAATTTTTTTTTAACCTTTAAAAGGATATTTCACCTTCGTGTGACAGAATTTTGTGGAGCCTACCCCATTATATTTGTATTGTGTTAATATTAACAACGGCATCGCCGTTAGTCCCGGTTGTCAGGGTCCCCATTCACTCCCAATCATTTGAGACCACACCAAAATTAATTGTTTTAAAACACAAACTACGGCTGAAAATACATTGATAAAACAGAACACGAAGGTGAAAAGCCATGTGAAGGTGTGAAGATCATTACTTTTTATTTTGAAGCCACTGGTCAAGGGCTGGTCATTCTGGTTAATCAAACCACATTCTAACACTCTCTTATATATCACGTATAAAAAAATAAAACATTTGTTCAAATCTAAAAGGGTGAGGTCAGAAAGTGATTGATTACTGACAGAATGCCCCTTTTATCAATCACATGGAAGTTGCAAGTCCTTGCTGCGAGTAGATGTCATATCAACACCCAATAGGTATGAATGGTATTGCCCCCCCCCCCCCCCATAATAATTTCAAATGGCCTCTGAAGTTTGGATGTTTACTACCGCATCAGTTAAGATTTAAGAAACACAAGATGAAAAAGTCGATGGCAGTGATGGCTGTTATTACACTGAAAAAAGCACTGGATAATTGTTGATATGTTTTATCGCCCAGTCCTAGTTACAGGTAGATTTTTAAATACTCCTTTATCTAAGACAGAGTGGTGGAAGGCCCATTTTTTTTTTGGCCCATTTTCTACACCCATATTTTGCTAACCTTTAAAAAGAGTGCCAATAATGTTTAAGGCTACTGCATGTGTGTGTGTGTGTGTGTGCGTGTGCGTGTGTGTGTAGACACACTTAATATATTTTTTAAAAGAGTATTAAAATACATTATTATGGTTAAATATAAGCTCAGGAAAATGCAAAAAGCTGACTATTTGAGCATGAAAACTTAGCGCTCTATCAAAGCTCTCAAAGCAGCCAATAAGCAACCATCTCAAATAACCATCTTTGCAGGCCTGACTAACTTCTCTACCTTGAGTCCTCAAAAGCAAGCCTGACTGCACACAAGCTCCTAACTCCTTATGTCTTTACCTGAACACACATCTTACATTCTCTCCCCAGAAATACAGGAACCAAAAATACAGGATAAAAATACATTTATCCAGGCACTTGTACAGAATTAAAACCCTCAGCACAGGATGTCTGGGAGCAGGGCATGAAATTAACCTTTTCAGCTACTGGCCAGAGTGGCTCGTAGATTCTAAAAATCATCAGCTATTTTCAACATTTTACCTGTCAAGCTGCCACATTACCGTTTACAATACAACACAACCTGGCTGATTACCTGCCAAACTGGCTGCTAGAGTAGAAATCTCACCACCCTCTCTAGTTTAGAAAATGACAAACACTGACCAGTATTCAACCAACAGTTCAAAAACACTACTTACTGTAACTGAACTCGGAATGATATTCATCATATAAAATAGTCTTGAGAATCCGTGTGTTAAGAGGCTGAAAATATTCCACTAGCCACAAAAGGCATTGAGTGCTTCATGAAAACAGATGTGCACAAGGAAGACAAGCCATTTGAAAGTACTGTTAGTTCCAAAAGACCCATCACATCAGCATCACAACTCCCTCCAACAAAACACATAACCTACACAAGCGGGCAGTGGAAACAAAACTGCGCAAAATCAAGGGTACACTCCTCAAATGAAAAGGTAAACTTCTCCAGATAATCTGAAATACGAGCTGGGTCCCGATTTAAGGGTTACATCCCTTCAACAGTCATTTACACTCATCAACAAAACACCATACTGGCTCTCCATGCCTTTTTTTTCAACAAAAAGTGTATTCCAGACTAAAGGGCGACTAACCGAAAAATAGTTCTGCATTACACTGGATGCAGTCTTACAAAGTTGTGTAACTCCTGCAGTCATAGTTAATACAACAGCACAAACATAACTGCCGGAAAGTCTCACTTGCACCACAGAAATAGCAAAGCTGTCGCTAGACAGCCCTGCTCTTATCCAGAGTGACTCACACAGCTTACATTCTATTAAATACAATCCATTAACACAGCTAGATATTCAGTCGAGCAATTCAGGTTTAGTATCTTGCTCCAACAGCAGTGACCCAGGCCTTGAATCAACCCTGCAATCTCTGAGTTATAAGCCTAGTTCGCTAACCATGATGCTACCCTGCCACCTCTAATAACTGAGGACTGGTGCACTGTGGAGAAACTAAGATGAGACAGACAGTGTGAGTGGCTGGGAGAGTGGAACTTTCCCTGCCCGGTGTAGGGAGAGGTGCGCTGTACTCTACCTCCCGGGCTGCCAGTGTCATCCGCCTGCTGGAACTGGATGCCCGTCTCAGCAGAATTTACCGTCACCGTATGCAAGCTGGGGATCTGACTGGTGCTGATGCTGATAGGACTGGACCCCAATACCCCCCCCTGCCCCAGGGACACAGTCTGCACGGGTGCCAGCGTGATCTGCTGTGTGCCTGCATTGGGCAGTTGCAGGTTCTGCAGGTTCTGCACACCCTGCACCTGGAAGGTCTGCCACTGGATCTGGCCTGAAGGTGTGAGGGTCTGCGCCTGGATGAAAAAGGTCCCTGGGTTCAGCAGCTGCAGGTTCTGCAGGGTCTGCTGCTGGGACACGCCCTGTGCCTGCGCATCGCCATCCTGCGCCACCACCTGCTGCAGCTGCAGAACGGGCTGGGCCGAGGACACCTGAATGTTCTGGACCTGGTTCTGGGTGATATAGCTCTCATGGAGGCCTGCGGGGTTGGTCTGCTGGCTGGTTGACGACATGGCAGTGGCCTGGGTCAGCACCCCCGTGCCGTCTATCGTTTCGGGGAGGTGGGAGGAGGAAGTGGTTGGCACGTACATGTCCTGGTTAGTGCTGGAGTTATTCACAGACAGAGCCTGGGAGATGTGCTCGCGCACCTTGTCCATGCAGTCTGAGCCGGCCATGATGAGCTGCCCATCAGGAGTGACGCCGGTCGCTATCGTCTGGGCTCCAGAGAGCGCCAGGGAGTCCAAGTCCACACTGCTTATCGGAAGAAAGGTTATATTTCCCGGCAGTCCAACAGGCACGTTAGTGACAACCTGACCCTGGTTATTATATGTGGAACCACCAATAGAAACTCCCTGTATCTGCTGAATATGGCCAGTCTGGGATATGAGGTTCTGTGTGTTGGTAAGTATGTCGGCAGAAGTCGTAGAAGCACTTATGCTCTGACCCCCATCATGCAGGATCTGGATCTGTCCCGAGGCGTCCTGACTGAAGGAGGCGCCGTCCACTGCCGCGGTGGAAAAGCCCATCTGTCCACCTGCAGTCTGGATCTGTGGAATGACCTGGTACTGAATGTTAGGCACTGCACCGGCGGACGCATCCGCTCCCGACGTCACAAAAATCGGCTGGCTCTGCAGATTCTGCAGCGGAAGAACATACTGTCCATTTGATGTTACAATTCCTGTGTTTGGAATATGCACCACGCCTGGCTCCTCCTTGACTGTCGCCGTGGGAGTCAACACCTCCCATCTTTCTGACGCCCCTGTCAAATGTATGGACGTCAGGTCCGTTGTCTATAAAAATAAATACATAACCATGGTTAAAATTGCTGGTGAACAGTCACATATGTGCTTCAGTAATCATGCTGAACAAAAAACACTTGCAACAAAAGCAGGTGCTTTTCCTTCATACCTCGAACACAACTGCGTATAGATTTGAGTACACTGATATTTCTGCAAGAATACAAAAATTCTTACAGGATAAGAATTTTATCAACAATGGCTGTGAAATAAGTATTGTGCATCTAGCCCTTTTGTTTTAAAAAGAACCATGGCGGTACTTTTATCTCAGCCATGCCAGGACAACCTCTAGGGAACAAAATTGGAATTAACATTAGATTCTGGTAACGTTAAGGGAGCGACACTGTGATTATTACATTACAGCAGTTATCAAACCCGGGTCTGTGCTGAACATTTCCCTGCAGAAGGAGAACAGCGTTAGACATATTTTGTAAAGGGGCATGAAACTTCGACGCTAAACGCTTAAAAACCCTGATATTTGAAGTTCACACGGTATTTATTATTTCGGAATGAGTTGGTAGGTATCGAGGCCGCCTCGCCAAGCGATAAAAAAAAATCCAGAATAAGGCAAAAAAATCTGGGGTCTTTATAACTTCTTATATCAGATTATTTACCCGATAATGTCAGAACGTTCCTGCACCAATTTTGTGGTCATATGAAACCTCAGGGTTTGAGTGGCCGAGCTCGGCGGCGGGGCTTATAACGCAGTAACGTTAAAACTTCATATTATGGACGCCGAGAAAGTCGTCGCAACGGCCGAACCCCAGCTCTGCCGACACCGCTCCCGTGCTTTAGCACTTTGGGCTACACTAGATTTAAATTTGGTTCTAGCCGAGGCGGTGACTTACCACGCCAACGGCAGCACCGTTATCCTTCCCTGGCGACGGAGACCCGATCTTGCTGCAGGTAGCAGCCAGCAAAGCGAGCGGTGACGGCTGAGTGTCCTACCCACAATGGGCGGGTTTTAAAAGAAGAAAGTGGGTGGCCGTTAGTCCGGAGCTACACAGGAAGTACGACTTTTTATCAACATCAAAATTTAAAACGTGTGAACTTCACAAAACACCACGCATTTACAACAAACCCGGGGGAAGAGCAAGCTGGGAAGCGGGGGAAATGACCTTGTCTCCGCCGCTGCTGTGTTGAGCCTGCAGGTAGTCCGCGTCCAGGGCAGCCATTTCCTCCTGTTTCACTGGCTGTTCAGGGGCTACAGAAAGGCACACAGAAACAAACGTAGAAAAAACAACCAATTTCTCCTGTTTCTGCTCGACAAAACCGTACAAACAGATATTGAACTACAACATAACACCCTAAACTCCCAGGCTGGCCTCCATTGCAGCGGTCTGGAAGGGTTAGAAGCGCAGTAAATGTTCACTTTGTGTTTCGCTAAACTACTGGCTGCGCTGGAAGAAATTAGCCACAGACTCGGCTAAAGCTAGCTGCTAAGTTATCAACATTGCACACATCGGCGGTGCTATGCTTGAATCAGGTTAAATATTACGTACCCGTCATAGCGTGAGTGGCTTTAATCTGGAGATTCTCTGTTTATTTAAACGCCAAACATGATTATTTTAATCAAAGGCGGGCTGCGATCGGTGATTCCGAGTGGATTTTTTCTATTTTGATTGACGGTGCGGGAAACACAAAAGGTGGGGCTTCCACCTTGCGTCACGCACAGGAAGTCCCACCCTCCTCCTCTAAAGCGATTGGGCATCAGGTTTAATTCCTCGATTTATCAATAGCCAGACAGCTTGTCTGTCATATTCTCCAGTTCCGTGGTTCCTGTTTGTTAATTCACACAAGAGATTAACCGAGATGCTACGATGGTAGTGCTGTAGTCAAATATCAGGAAGGAAGTCATGCCAGTTCACAAAGCAATTCAGCCATTACTGATGTCGTGAATAGACTGAGTTATACAGCGTTATAGTTGTATCCCGGTTCATTTGCCTTTCAGTACATAATTATGATCATTTGACCATACCTAGCTGCGTGTGTGGCATGTAGCCTAGCTGCAAAACTGTTTTCTTAAAACTAGCTAGAAAATTGCACAGTTATTCGTAGTTAAAAGGTTTTTTTAAGGGTTTTGCCATTTTCACACCCCCGAGAACAATGCTGCTGAGAGTCAATAGGATTTAGGACCAGAGAGGTGTAGTTCTAATGTCGACATAGCTTGCAAATACAGTCTAGGTAGGGGGAGGTGGGTTAAATAAAATGTTATATGACTCGAGTCTACTATTTGGCATTTGCCATAGTTACATTTAGGGCCACCAAAGCAGTTCTCACATTCATTTCAGGCATCTCAGGTGTTAGACAATTATCACATCATTGAAAACCCCATTGTTTCATGATATGACTACAAGCCATAAAACCTCAGACAGCATACTGAGCACCGTTCAGTCTGTGGGAGATAAGCGCTTCGTCTGAGTGAGATGGAGGTAGTTTGCCGAAGCGACATCTCCCGCAGATAGGCAGTGACAGGGCGCCTACGTCAGCCCGATGTAGCTGTGCGGTCTGGAACGCTAGGCCAGAAACATGGGGATGTGACGCTCGATACTCACGTGTCGACACGGGGTGGATTCCAATCGCTTATTTTATCCGTTCTCTTCTCCTCTGTCCTCGTCTGACCCGGAAATCGATCGAGGTTCGTCATTTTTAAGGACATTCCAAACCGCCAAATGATCCTCGGAGGAGTGGGGAACAAGGAGGCTCTCGGAGGGTGCTTCAGTGAGGAAACACAAGTGTAGCCTTTGCGGAAGCTTTGGGTGCGTCCCAAAACTCGAAAAATGCACCCTCCCTTCCTCCACTACCACCTCCTCTCCTCCTTGCCCCGTAAACGGATCTTTGTGTTTTAATCTAATGTTGCTGATTACATTTACGTAATAATGTTTACATATTAATTAATATCCCGACGCAAACCGCAATGTCAGGTGCATTGTATACTGTACATGCAAATACTTGTACTCGAAACGTTCAGACAGTTTTGCATACTTCCGGGTAGGAGAGAAGTAGTGGGGGAGTGGAGGAAAGGAGGTGGGGAGTGAAGAATATTGGGACGCACCCCTCTTCTCGAAACGAGTGACGTGTATAAATTATCCACCACTCTCCACATCACGTCGCAGGCACACCACAAATGCAATTTTACCGTTCCTTTCCATTTATTAAAAAGCGCTAATCCATAATGACACTCATTCTTTATAACTAACAAAAGCAACGTTTATTCATTAAAAAATAACCTAAAAAACATTATAGTTAAGCACGTAAGCATAATATGACGCTAACGCTTGATTGAGCAAGGACGTTCCATTTGCCTAATGCATGTTGCCTCGATTCCTCCGTCCTCGTATCTGATCCTTGCATCCTTTCCTCGCGTCCTCCATTGGGCGGAGCTAAGGAGCGAGGAAAAGATGCCGAGCTTTCAAATCACTGCTGTTTGATGTAAAGCTCGGAGGTTCGCGTCAATTCACGTGATCACAGAAACTATGGGCATGTTCGAGAAGACGTCGGTGAGCAGTTGACTCGCCTGCCTCAGGCGGAAATGACAAACGCCTGAGCAGATCGAACTGGGACAGTTTCGGACGTTTCTGAAACCGGCAGGGAGAAAAACAATATGGAGTTAGCCGTGTTGTTTGTTGTTGCGGAGGACTTGGAGGCGACAGAAATTTATTTTTTACTTCAAAATCTTGAAGAAATGGAGGAGAACGAATGAAGGTTGTTTTAATACCGACTTGCATTATTTAATGACTTGTATTGTTATGGTAGTCAATATTTATCTTTTGCTATACGACTTTGGCTAAGCGCCGAATTGTTCCACAGTGAAACTGCAATTAAAGTTCTTGAATAAATATCTATAATTGCCATTGTAATTAAAGCGCTGGGTGCCGTTTCATTATCGAATAACTAAATTATTTAGCTAAGCTGTCATCTGTTATGGTAACATACCTGCAAACATTAGGCTGCTTATGTTCTATTGCTCATATTCAGTTGTTTCTTGTCTGTCAATTTATGAAATGGCATAAACTACACCTGTCATCTCTGTTTAGACTAGCAAACATGGTAGACATGTAATTTTAGTTAATCTAAACCCAGAAGACATCGTAACCATCGGTATCATAACTTACATGCATGTTTTCATAGACTTTTGAGTGGTGGTTCTAAATAATATTTTATTGCAGAATATCTGTACCAATATAATTGACAAATGTCTCTTTCATGGGAATTCTTTAGAGTTAATGCATTGAAGATATTCCTTGTGATATAAAGGAAAAGTGTATTAATCCTAATCATTAATTATGTTGCTATGAAATAATAATACTTGGTTGCATATCCTTTGCGTGCAAGGACTGCCTGAAGTCTGCGAGCTGTAGAAATCATCAGATGCTCTGTATCTTCACTGGTGATGCTAAGCCAGGCCTGTACTGCAGCCTTCTTCAGTTACAATATGGATGAAAATGCCCTCAAATTAAAGCTTACAGTCTGTACTTTAGCCTCTAATTCATTGTATCATTTCACATCCAAAGTGCTGGAGTACAGAGCCAAAACACAGGGGAAACAAATATTCACTGTTCACTGTATATATCCTTTACTTGACCAGTCTGTTGAGATTTCTTTTCACACTAAAACATTATACATAGCATACATGATTCAGCTACTCATAATGTCAGTGTTCATGATTTATTCAAATTACATGACAGCAGGTAGTCCTTTTGGACCCTGACAAATAACTTATTGAATTGAATGCCATCCAATGTCTTTAACAAGATAAATTGAGTTTGTATGAATGAATAACTAATATAGTACATATAGGGACATTGGGATACTGGGAGTCGTTATGTGTTTTGAGGGAACAATGTCAAGAAAGATGACATTTTCCTTGCCAGTTATGGTAATGTATGGATAAATAGAATTGTATTTGCATAAGATGTATTCCAATATCAACATGCCATCTTCCTTTTACCTGTCACCAATCATTGTTCATATATTTCTGATTTGACAATAAACAAACAAAATGACAGAAAGAACCCTGTGTCATTGTGGCTTGAATGGTGGTGGAGGGGAATAGTTCTACAGTTTATTTACCTTTTGTGTATGTCATCATATTGTGTGAAATAAATATTCTGAAAATGTTCTCTGCTTAATTGCTGGTATAATTTATCTGTTTTGTTCTGGAGACCAGACCACCCACATCTAATATCTAACATAGCCATAATAACAGTGTTAGATCTTTAATCTCAATCATTAATCTTACAACAAAATATAGTATAGGGAAAACTCCACTTCTCAACACAATGACGGACAGCAGGTCATACCTTCATTACATTACATTATAGTCATTTGGCAGACGCTCTTATCCAGAGCGACGTACATCAGTGCATTTTCGAACTAGGAACAAGTGCGTTAAGATCTTGTCTTACTGATAACAAGGATGGTGAAGAGAAATATTGATTAGGTAACAGTTTTTTCCCCATCAAAAGACATCCAAATACTTAGAAATAAATGAATGAGTTAGCATTTTGTGGTGCTACCTTAATGTTCTATATGGTCACACCAAATGTTTTGGAGAGGACACTTTTTTGGACAACAGTCCAATTAGGATTTTACACTTAAACAAGCTTGTTGCAAAAACAAACCACTCCGTATAACAAAGTTGAATCTTTTACTTTTCTATAGAATATGGCATAATTACAAATATAGTTGAATAAAGTATTGAATAAAACATTGTTACCTATATTTGGACAGGCCTTTTTTTTGTTATTATTTCTTCATACACTTTTTGGTTCAGTCAACAGATTTTATATAGGCCTACTGTTAGAGGTAAATCTTTTCCTAATTGATCTCAAGGCAGATGGATTACAGAAGCAGTCAAGAATGAGAATTGGCAACTTCATTTGTTTATGTAGCATTACCAATATTGTACTTTTTGCATTTGTACTTCAATAATAACCAGAGTAGCGACCTTATGTTAGTCAATCCCACACTCTCAAAAGACATATTTATGTATTTGCATGAATAAAGAACAAATGCAAGTCAAAGTAATTTACAGAAATATGCCAGAGAGGTTGGAAAACCCTACAGGGCTTATGCTAGAAGCTCACTTTACAAAACAAAATCACATTAATTGAAAAACAATAAAGGATTGTATTATATAAAAAAAATTTTTTTTTAAATAAAGCAATAATAAGAAAAAAACTGAATAAATATTCATTGTGAAAATAGAAAAGAGAACAGAGAAGGGAAAGAGGAAAATACTGCTATTACATTGTAGGATTTAATAAATAACCCTTATCCCTGTGTTTTGAACACTTAGGGAGGGGTAAATTTCATTAAGATTTTTTTTAGAGTAGAACCAATACGCCGAGATAGGTGGCGATATTGTGAAACGATCCGCGTGTGTCATGACGAAACACCTCTCTCTCCTCGCAATCTAACCAATGCTGTTGTTTGGTTTGTTTGAAGGCGCGGCGATGTTTGATGAAGGCTCCCCGAGAGCTGCTGCACCGCTGCTAAAGGCGCCTGCTTAACCTCCTGTTGTCATTTTCGCCTTAGTCACACAGCACCGACTTCTCTGCCATCTCGGACAGTTTCCGATGCAGTCCGACGCAGACCGACGCAGATATGACGTAAATCGGCTCTAGGCCGAACACGCCCTATATACTAACTAGAAAGGAAACGTGGTCACGTGGTTCCATTCAGCCCTATTCAATTTGGTTCTTCCGCAATGGCACCGCCGCAAGATGGCTGCCATGGCCCGGAAATAGTATTATTATGAGCTTCTGCCATGTATTTCCAATGGAGCGTTGTGAAAGTCAACATAGTGGCCCCAGCGCAATCTAGGTATCAAAAGTTCACAATATTGTAGTCAATAGAAGCAGGCAATCACATTTGACATTTTTCCTGGGGTTCAAATTTTTTTTAGCCTACACAGAAAAAAGAGAGGCATGATTTAAAAATACTCATCGGTGAGTGAGTGCACTGAACTGTGATTGGTTAAGAACATGGTCACGTGGTAATTTTAGTTACGTCACAGGGCAATCACGTGAGGAGGCCTATTGGCATTTTCGCCTCAAAATCCATTTCTCTCAACCTCCATTGAACTCTATGGTTAGCTGACTTGCTATGAGCATTCAGCTAACTGCATCTGTTGCTGTAGCTATAGTTAGGTTATCTAACAGTTATGAAGTTCGCTTACCAGCTATCTTGTGCATAATAATGAAATGGTTTTCAAATGCTTTCGCATGTGTAATATTTCTAAGGTCATACCTTCATATCTCAAGATGGGTGTTGTTAGATTACACTAATTAGTAACACACCCAGTGAATATGTTAGTGTTGAAGTCTGAAAAAGCCGCCCGGATAGCAAGACGCTAACGGTAGCGGGTCAACATCGGGTTGGCTACAGAAATGTTGTCCGGCTCCCGGCGTATTATGCTTGTTAATAACGCTAGTTAACAAGACAGTTATTAAAGATTTTTAGTAACTATTCGTGGCTCATTTATCTGGATTTGCAGTTTTGCTCACGTTAGGCTGAGGTATTTCAACAAGATATCCGTGGCCTTATAGCCCTAGCCATTAATCTGTCTAACGTTTACGATAACACTACAAGATCACCATAGTTCATTCTAACAGTCTAACAATAACATAGACATTCCTGAGAGGCTATACCTGGAAAAATAGGCGACAAGTTTCACTGTGGCCATTTCCATCGCGATTTCTAATTAGGCTATTTAGGCTACAGTTACATGGCTACACCACACTATTAGCTAGCCCGCGCAAGGCTTGTTCACGGAAATCTTGAAGTCAGGGACCGGCCCGGATGTAATGTAATGTTACCGCTGGAGCTAGGCTACTGCCTAGCCATACCACAGACTAACGTTACGGATTAAACAAAATAAACAAGCAGATGCAATAATCGTTATTTAATTATGTGAACGTAATCGTATCATAGACCTATTTAAGATTGTATATGTATTTATTGTTTTGCTTTTCACATAATATCGAATGTTCTCACGACATCCACCTCTATGGTTAGAGTGGATCTGGGGTAGGCGCTGGACCCAGGAAAAGCGGGCTGGAAAGAACTTTGTTTTAATATAAGGGAAAGGTTGGTGGATCCAACATGTCATTAGTTGGTTATATTTTTCGAAATAGCCTATTTTGTCTAACCGCGTGACACAGTAGGCTATGCGGGTAAATGTTTGCGAAGAACAGCGAGTGCTCCTCGTTGTCTATAGCCCAGCTAGGCTATAGGACATTGTAGCTTTACATAACATTACATTAAGTTATTGTGGCTGCGTTTACAATTATGTTGCTCTTGTTTAATTATGTAAACATAATCATATAATAGACATATTTAATGTTTTATCTATGTATTTATTGTTTTGGTTTTCACATAACATCGAATGTTCTCACGACATCCACTCTGCAGTTAGAGTGGATCTGGGTAGGCGCTGGACTCAGGAAAGCGTGCTGTAAAGAACTTTGTTTTAATATAAGGGAAAGGTTAGTGGATCCAACATGTCATTAGCTGGTTATATTTTTCGAAATAGTCTATTTTGTCTAACCGCGTGACACAGTAGGCTATGCGGTAAATGTTTGCGAAGAACAGCGAGTGCTCCCCGTTGTCTATAGCCCAGCTAGGCTATAGGACATTGTTAGCTTTACATAACATTACATTAAGTTATTGTGGCTGCGTTTACAATTATGTTGCTCTTGTTTAAATTATGTAAACATAATCATATAATAGACATATTTAATGTTTTATCTATGTATTTATTGTTTTGGTTTTCACATAACATCGAATGTTCTCACGACATCCACTCTGCAGTTAGAGTGGATCTGGGTAGGCGCTGGACTCAGGAAAGCGTGCTGTAAAAGAACTTTGTTTTTAATATAAGGGAAAGGTTAGTGGATCCAACATGTCATTAGCTGGTTATATTTTTTGAAATAGTCTATTTTGTCTAACCGCGTGACACAGTAGGCTATGCGGTAAATGTTTGCGAAGAACAGCGAGTGCTCCCCGTTGTCTATAGCCCAGCTAGGCTATAGGACATTGTAGCTTTACATAACATTACATTAAGTTATTGTGGCTGCGTTTACTATTATGTTGCTTTTGTATGTCGATTTACACATGTGCATCCTCTCATCGCTCAAAAGAAATCAACCGGATTGAGGAACTGAAGTTGCGCATCAAAACCAGATACGGTAATACACTTTTAACAGCGCATAAACGAGTAAGTGTCTTTGCTTACAAACACCCCTGGATGAGTTTTGCTAGTAGGCTACCACTTAGATCCCACATAAACTTGTACATTTTTCCTTAATGTGACTTTGTCATTTTAATGTGTCTTGTCAGGGTTTGTCTTGTGGATGTGCGTCTTATCCTGTGTTCTCACGTTCAGCCTGCACCTTGATGTGGTGAGTGGGCCACTATAACTATAACAAACTCCTAACGTCTCTACGTTTTTTTCCCCTTATCATCCAGGACAACGTTGGAGACGGTGATTAAACTTGCTGTGAATGAAACGCAGCATATCGAAGAATAAAAATGTTTCCCTTATTCATGATTCATAATTTTGAATGGTGTACATTTGATTATTTAGTCTTTACAAATGAAAAAAAATAGCAATTTCTCCTTATACCACTGTATGACTTATGCAAACAATGAAACCTTCAATAAAAAAACAAGTTTTATAATTAATTGAAACTTTTTATTACTGTTTCCCCAAAATGTACATACTAGACAGCTACATCCAGCGTGGGGAGAAATACGCAAAGAAGGCCATGGATTGGCATGGCTGGAGAGGACAAGATGTGGGGTGTTTGTAGGGAAGATAAGGGACAGGGGTGAGGAAGAGCAGAAGGCGTTGGGTGAACAATGTCATGGCTACAAATTTAATTTAAAAATAATCACATAAATTTTGAAAACCTGACTTAGTTCATTAAAAAAACCCTGTTCCGTTAAAAGCCAAATCCAGGATTGGAGAAACTGCCAGAATTGGGCAGGGAAAACCCGTAAAGGCAGCGTCTCCTCCCCTGAATTCAGTATTTAAGGGACTGTAAAATAGCATTTAGAAAAATATCATTTCCCCTAGGGGTGAAGTGAACTCCATCACAAAGAAATAAGTCAGTATTTCCAAAATTTATGTGAGGATGTTTAATAAATTTACCACCTAATTCTTCAATAAATGTAGCCATGACACTGTTCACCCAATTCCTGGCCTTGTTTATCTTCCCCGGATTGACAGCCCTCCACCGACGTCGTTGGGTGATCCCAGACAGGATGATCTCAGTGTCTGGGAACTGGCGGTGGAGGTCATTAATTAAAACTTGCAAAAAGCTAAGCCTGCCGTTAAAAGTATTGATATCAAAATGAGGCCAAGTTACAACAAACAATATTGCCTATCATAGCTCACACTGAATAAACTAGCTCTAAACTAGCTCAATGCTAGCCAATTTTTTCTAAATTATTTAATGTAACTTGGCCCTGTGTTTTTTCATCTTTCCACCCGAAGAGAATGCGGTCACTCAAACTTTAGATGTCAAATAACAAAAATTGCCTCATGGAAGAACATATCATTTCAATGAATGTTTTAAACAGTAAAAATTACCCTCCAGAAAAGATATCTAAATACTTGGTTGTCAAGTTAATTTTAGAAAATGTACAGGTTTTAAAATGTTCTATGCTGCTAGAAACTGACATTTGTACCAATAAACATAATTTACAATAGAATAGGGGAGATGAATACATACATTAAATATTTACACCTAGTAAATACCCTAAATAATTGAATTTTACTAACCTATCCAGACATGTTTGCCTCATTAATGTAGACTACTGCATGTTTGTGGGTCAGCTGAAGCCAAATATCTAAAATAGTTCTAACTGTTTTAACAGGTCAAATAATAACAATGTTATTTGTGAACACAATTTTGTGAACAAAAAGAACGCCTAGGCTCTGTAGGACCACACAGCTTTCTATTAAAATACAAATATTACAACTAAATAAATAAATAATAATATTATGCATTTTATTCATGATGTGCTTTTGACTGGATGCAGACAATTGCACGCGTCCCCCGTGTAAATTACGCCTATGATTTGAATATAGCCAGCGACACTTAAGCAGTTTAATTTTTAATTTTAACTTTTCAGAGATGAATGAAATGTCAGACAGTCCCCAATTTTTACGTCACAACCGAAACGTACACTGTTTGAGTCTGTACAGTAAACCTGCTTGTAGCCACACACCCCTTTTTTTTTACCAGGAAATTAGACAGCCTTCATATCAATCAAGGCCACATGGTGAGTAGCTAGGTTTTAGCGTTTTGATATAATTGTCCTTCAAAGTATGAAAATTAGTCTGTGGTTTTAAGAGACGTCACACCCAAACACCCAAGTTTTCATATTAGAGAAAAAATGTTGATTTCATAACTGTAGATTTGATTAAAAGGAAGGTGCATCTGCACAGAGAAGTGGTTGCTTACCATATGCTTGCTAAATCTTTTGTTTTGTGGCTGAAATGAGGCAAAATTGTCACAACCGAAACAGTCACTACCGAAACAAATGGTATTGTTTTGAAAGGCCTGTTTCGGTTGGTAACACTTGTCCATAAATTCTTATTAAAGACAATAAATAGTGAGACAATCAATGCACATGTACAAACCTCAATTCCAAAAAAGTTGGGACAGTGTATAAAATGTAAATAAAAACAGAATGCAATGATTTGCGAGTCCTTTTTGTATTCAATTGAAAACAGTACAAAGACAAGATATTTCATGTTTTAACTAATCAACTTTATTCTACATTTCATTCTTTATTCAGCTCATTCTACATTTGATGCCTGCAACACCTCCCAAAGAATTTGGGACATGGGCATGTTTACCTTTGTGTTACATCACCTGTCCTTTTAACAACACTCAGTAATCTTTTGGGAACTACAACACTAATTGTTGTAGTTTTGAAAGCAGAATTGTTTCCCATTCTTGCTTAATATGAGACTTCAGCTGCTCACCAGTCCGGGGTCTCCATTGTCATATTTTGGGCTTCATAATGCGCCACACGTTTTCAATGGGAGACAGGTCTGGACTGCAGGCAGGCCAGTCTAGCACCCGCACTCTCTGACGACGAAGCCATGCTGCTGTAACACGTGCAGAATGTGGCTTGGCATTGTCTTGCTGAAATAAGCAGGAATGTCCCTGAAAAAGCGATTGTCTAGATCGCAGCAAATGTTGCTCCAAAATGCATATGTATCCTTCAGCGTTAATGGTGCTTTCACAGATGTGCAAGTTACCCATGCCATGGGCACTAACACACCCCCATACCATGACAGATGCTGGCTTTTGAACCTTGTGTTGGTAACAATTGAGATGGTCCTTTTCCTCTTTGGCCGGGAGAGCACGACGTCCATTATTTCCAAAAACAATTTGAAAGGTGGACTCGTCAGACCACAGCACGTTTCCACTTTGCGTCAGTCCATCTCAGATGAGCCCAGAGAAGTCGGCGGCAGAGAAGTTGTTGATATATGGCTTACGCTTTGGGTAGTAGAGTCTTAACTTGCATTTGTACATGCAGCGACAAATTGTGTTTACTGACAATGGTTTTCTGAAGTATTCCCGAGCCCATGTGGTTATATTCATTACAGAAGCATGCTGTTTTTAATGTAGTGCTGTCTGTCACGGGCATTCAATATTGGTTCACGGCCTTGCCCGTTTTCTCCAGATTCTCTGAATCTTTTACTAATATTATGGACTGTAGATGGTGAAATCCCTAAATTCCTTTCAATCGCGTGTTGAGAAACGTTCTTAAACTGTTGGACTATTCGCTCATGCAGTTTTTCACAAAGTGGCGAACCCATCCTTGCTCGTAAATGCCAGAGCCTTCGTGGATGCTCCTTTTATACCCAGTCATGATAGCATGACCTGTCACCTATTCACCTATTTACCTGTGGAATGTTCCAAACAGGTGTTTTTTGAACATTCCACAACCTTCCCAGTCTTTTTTATACCCGTCTCAACTTTTTTGGAACGTGTTGCAGGCATCAAATTCGGAATTAGCGTATATTTACAAAAATCAATGAAGTTGCTAAGGTAAAACATTAAATATCTTTTAAATATCGTTTTCTTTTAAATATACTGTATATACAAGAGAATTTACAAATCACTGCTTTCTGCTTTTATTTGCATTTTACGTACTGTCCCAACTTTGGAATTCAGGTTTCAGTAAGAGATGTCACAACCGCAACAATGTGGTCACAACCGAAACACCTGCTGTTTTGTTAAAATTTTGAATAATATGAATATTCAATGAAATATCCAAGATATTGTGCTGGTGAGGGTATATATAATCTCATAAATAAGAATCTATCAAATTCATGTGATCAAATCTGTCCATTTTATAGAGAACATTTGTACGGAGTTTTCACTAAATTAAATTAATCCAATGTTTTATTTGATTTAAAAATTCAGGGTAATTGATTCAAATTCAACAGCAGTCAAGATTTTTTTTCAAAAATGTCATTTTCAAAGGGGTGAATTAAACTTATCACTAAACTTATCAATTGGGTATGTAATTTTACACCATGTTTCGGTTGTGACATATTTAGGAGCAGTCAGTAAATTCATCCTTATTCTGAAAAAATTACATGTGATTGCACTGTACATCTAGTATATTTATGTATCTCAGATAAAGTGTAACACATATATTATAAAAGAATTTTGCAAAAAGAATACAAATGTACTTTTCTCCAACCCTCAATTTGCACTTCTGTAGAATGGCCCATATACAGTTGAGGACAAAATTATTGGCCCCCCCTGTAAAGATGAGCAAAAAGGGTTATAAAAAATTCACCGTTTGGTGAATTAGCTTAATCTCACACTGAAAAAACAATAAGAATCCAACCTTTAATTGACGTTAATTTATTATGAGAAAAAAAAATCCCTCATCAAGAAATAATTATTTTTAACAAAACCACATTGGCCACAATTATTGGCCCCCCTGCATTTATATATAGAATAAAGTAATAATTTTTAATATTTGGTCACATATCCTTTGCATGCCATGACTTCCTGATGTCTGTGACCCAACAACATCAAAAGACTCTTGATATCTTATTTTCTGGTACTCTTACAAGCGATACTATAACATCTCTGCATTTGAATGGATCTCTATGGGAATTGGGGGGTGGGACTAGATTTAGCTGTAAATTATGCTGGAACAGTATGGAATACATGGTTGGTAAAATGGCTGTAAGTCAACAAGGGTCTGAGGTATCAAACAAGCCTTAAACAATCACTCTGCTGCCAGATATGCAGTAGATATGGATGGATCACTTTAAGGGTTGTTTCTCCTGACAAATTTTCCTATTGAACTCTATGGAAAAATAAGTCAGGAGAAGAAACCCTTCAAGTTATTCATCCATATCTACTGCATATCTGGCAACAGAGTGATTGTTTAAAGCTTGTTTGATACATCAGACCCTTGATGACTTACAGCCATTTAGCCAACCATGTGTTCCATACTGTTCCAGCATAATTTACAGCTAAATCTAGTCCCACCCCCCAATTCCCATAGAGATCCATTCAAATGCAGAGATGTTATAGTATTGTTTGTAAGAGTACCAGAAAATAAGATATCAAGAGTCTTTTGATGTTGTTGGGTCACAGACATCAGGAAGTCATGGCATGCAAAGGATATGTGACCAAATATTAAACATTATTACTTTATTCTATATATAAATGCAGGGGGGCCAATAATTGTGGCCACTATGTTTTTGTTAAAAATAATTATTTCTTGATGAGGGATTTTTTTTTCTCATAATAAATTAACGTCAATTAAAGGTTGGATTCTTCTTGTTTTTTCAGTGTGAGATTAAGCTAATTCACCAAACGGTGAATTTTTTATAACCCTTTTTGCTCATCTTTACAGGGGGGGGCCAATAATTTTGTCCTCAACTGTATACACACACACACACACACACACACACACACACACACACACACACACACACACACACACACACACACACACACACACACACACACACACACACACACACACACACACACACAGAGAAATATGTTTGTTTCTGTGTGTGTGTGCATAATCATAACCCTGCTGTTTCTGATTCATTAAAGCAATTACTTTTATTACCTACAGACTGTCCCTGTTTCTTTAATTTTGTAATCAGTGCCCAGCAGATCCCCATACCAGGGTGTGCACGCCACACGCCAGTCAATGCAGACATCCCCAAACACACACAGGCTGGTTTTCTCAAATGTTTTATTGAGTGTAGACATCTGGGCTACTGTAAAACATGCACTATCAGGAGATGCAGACGAGGAGCAGGTCCCATTGTCCCTGCGGTCTGTGTGTCAGGTCTGGCTCTGGTGATGGAGATTACTGAAGTACCTGGAGAGTAATGTTCTTCTTCAAATACTCCCAATTTTATGGGGATCCTAATCATAAACAGAAAAGCAGTCAGTGTTTGATGGCCTGTATAGCTGCAGGAGGGAGGTCTGTATTTTCCGGACTGAAACCAAACAAAGACAGGAAGGAGGGCTGGCAGGCGCCAATCAAGCCTCCCTGTTACATTTTGGCTGAAACAAAGGACACTTTTTTTTCCCTCCCTCACATCGGTTTCTTCTGTTCAGCTAGACAATGGTGTCTAATCACTTCTTCTTGGGCTGGTTTGGCGTATTGAATTTGAAAAAGATAATGTCTCCATCTTCCACGGTGCAGTTTCTACCTTGTTGCCTGTATTTCCCAGCAGCCTGTGAAAGGGTCAGAGAAGTGAACATTTAGTTCAAATTAATGTCAGATAGAACATATCAACCCAAATATACACTAAGTTTAAGCAAAACATGAGCAAACAGAAAAACAATGGTTCCAAAGAGTGAACAAACAAAGAGTGAACAAACTTCCGGCAAAAACAAAGTGCAATAGAATGCTTAACTTCAGTACATTTATACCTCATGAACTGCATTTAAATTTAAAACTACACATTTATACTTCACAAAGCAGAAAAAGGTTCATACATTTGTTATATCTCTTAGTCAATAATTGAGTTGAAGTGGTAGGTTTTTATATTCAGGTTCTGCACAGTATACAATTCATTAAAGAAACAAATGTTTCTCTTTTGAAGGCCCAGGGGACCCTTTAATCCCAGCTCAGTATCAGCAGAAACCGAGGCTAGCAGAGGAGGAGGGAGGATTCCTCAATATGCATCAAACCAGAGAAGTCAAACTGATTCATTTGCACTTGAAAGCAGCCATCTGGAGGAGCAAGCCTTGGCTAAGCAGATATGATTATGAATGATGTGATATCCTTGTGCACTAGGCTGTACCAAGCAACACAGATGCCTACTTCCTACCACTGACATTAAAGGCAAATGGCTTTGCTATGGAGTCACAGGGCCCAGCCTCGGAGAGCTTGCAAGCGAGCCCCTTAAACTCTGCTCTCTACCTCCGTCACAACATTTAGAAAACAGACTTCAGTTTTCAGCTGCCAATATTGGATAACTTGAAGGGTTTCTTCTCCTGACTTATTTTTCCATAGAGTTCAATAGGAAAATTTCTCAGGAGAAACAACCCTTAAAGTGATCCATCCATATCTACTGCATATCTGGCAGCAGAGTGATGGTTTGAGGCCTGTTTGATACCCTTGATGACTTACAGCCATTTTACCAATCATGTATTCCATACTGTTCCAGCATAATTTACAGGTAAATCTAGTCCCACCCTCCAATTCCCATTGAGATCCATTCAAATGCAGAGACGTTACAGTATCGCTTGTAAGTGTACCAGAAAATAAGATATCAGTCTTTTGATGTTGTTGGGTCAGATATCAGGAAGTCATGGCATGCAAAGGATATGCGACCAAATATAAAAAATTTAAAAGCACAGTCAACTTAGTGTATGTAAACTTCTGACCCACTGGAATTGTGATATAGTGAATTAAAAGTGAAATAATCTGTCTGTAAACAATTGTTGGAAAAAATGACTTGTGTCATGCACAAAGTAGATGTCCTAACTGACTTGCCAACACTATAGTTTGCTAACATGAAATCTGTGGAGTGGTTAAAAATGAGTTTTAATGACTACAACCTAAGTGTACGTAAACTTCCGACTTCAACTGTAGGTGTAGGCTACTATATATTATATAATTATAGCCAAGCCTAGAGTTGTTCATACAGGAAAAAATGCTAACACCGCTGGTGTACATTTAACACCCTAGGGTGTTTGAGACTACAGTCTCATAAAAACACTCTATAGCAGGGGTCTTCAACCTTATACCGCAAGGGCCAGTGTGGGTGCAGGCTTTTGTTCCAACCAAGCAGTTACACACCTGATTCTACTACTCAATCACTAGAGTCTTTGCTAAGGACCTTGATTAGTAGAATCAGGTGTGTATCTGCTTGGTTGTAACAAAAGCCCGCACCCACACCGGCCCTTGCGGGATAAGGTTGAAGACCCCTGCTATAGAGTGTCAAGGTTACCTATAATAACAGTGAGAGCACTAGTAAGGGTGGCTTGGGGCAGCGGGGAGTGATGGAATGGGAGAGGATGTGCAGTAGTGGAAGTAAAAGTCTGAAATGTCTTTGTTTAAATGCTAGACGTATTGAGGCTATTATTGTAGATAAACAGTGAGCACTAGGTACCCTTTAGTGGTAGGAAAGTGAGGAGGATTGTTGGGCTGAATGGCCTGTTCTCGTGATTATGCTACGTTATACAGACACTTAGGAGCCTGGACACTGCGTTATACAGACACTTAGGAGCCTGGACACTGCGTTATACAGAAACTTAGGAGCCTGGACACTGCGTTATACAGACACTTAGGAGCCTGGACACTGCGTTATACAGACACTTAGGAGCCTGGACACTGCGTTATACAGACACTTAGGAGCCTGGACACTGCGTTATACAGACACTTAGGAGCCTGGACACTGCGTTATACAGACACTTAGGAGCCTGGACACTGCGTTATACAGACACTTAGGAGCCTGGACACTGCGTTATACAGACACTTAGGAGCCTGGACACTGCGTTATACAGACACTTAGGAGCCTGGACACTGTGTTATGCAGACACTTTGGAAACTAAACAGTTTAGTTGAGGAGAAAAAAATGCCAGAGTCTGCCGTGACTGGGACATGATGGTTTTTCCGGTGTGGTAGTGGGAAAAAACCACACCGGAGTCATTTCTCCACCTAAGAAAAGGTGAAGTGTTTTACGCTGACTCCCAGCTCACACCAAAACTCCTCACCTTGACTGCAGTCTCGGTGCCTTCCTCTTTAAAATCGCTGAATTTCATCACTTCCGCCATTATGAAGCCCTTCTCAAAATCTGTGTGGATCTTCCCAGCAGCCTGAGGAGCCTTTGTACCTTTCTGCCAGAGAGAAGAGGAGGAGAGGAAACAAAGTGAATGATCGCAGTGGGACTGTGGGCAAAAGGGTGTGGGGCAGAGGGTTTAGGTGGGGTGTGGGGCAGAGGGTTTAGGTGGGGTGTGGGGCACAGGGTGTGTGTGGGGCGTGGGGCACAGGTTGTGTGTGGGGTGTGGGACACAGGGTGTGTGTGGGACACAGGGTGTAGGTGGGGCGTGGGACAGAGGGTGAAGGTGGGGCACAGGGTGTAGGTTGGGTGTGGGGCACAGGGTGTGTGTGGGGCGTGGGGCACAGGGTGCATGTGTGGCGTGGGGCACAAGGTGTGTGTGGGGCATGGGACACAGGGTGTAGGTGGGGTGTGGGGCATGGGACACAGGGTGTAGGTGGGGCGTGGGGCACAGGGTGTAAGTGAGGCACAGAGTGTGGGCTGTGTAATCGTAGGCTTTCCAAAAACCCTAATTAACAGCAAAGGAAGATGAACAATGAAAATACACCATCACAGCCAGCATGTTAGTCATTATTTACCTAGAAAAGTCCATCTACAATAGTGTAATTTCTGAGTGCCGGATGGGTTGGTAACTGAGGAGACTCCGGTAAGGTGCCATGAGGGTGACGCAGGGTCGGGCAGAGTGGGGCAGACATACCCTGATGGTCCAGGCGCGCACCTCATCCGGCCCCGCCGTGAAGAAGTACTCCAGCTGCAGGGCTGCGTAGCCACTCTTGATGATCTTGGTCAGCACACTGTCACAAACAGAGCAATGTTTTGAGCGTCAGTATCACCGTGCAAAACGTGCACACAAACACACACAAGTCAGCACACACACACACACACACACACAAGCACACGCATACACACACAGGCACACACACGCACGCAAACACAGACACGCACACAGATCTGAAGGTAAAACTCGGTGTGTAGACGGGTGTGTTTTGCGTAACTAGCGAGCACATTCCTGACTTTGCCTCAGAAACACACCTTGCGGTCGCACTGCCCGGAAAATGTAACTCAAAATGTCCAGACGTTAATTTTCCCAGAGATGGCAGTAACACTAAAAAGTTAATTTAGAATATAATCCTCTGAGAGACACAGTAAAAAAGAAGGATCCTTTCTTTATTGTGGAAATTACCCTTCCGATTATTATTCTATAAGCACAAGCCATTAAATATGAAACCAGCTGGTAACGAAGAGCAGGATGAGTGAATGTGAATGTACCTCTGCGTCTTGTGCTCCTCGCAGTACTTTGTGTTTTCCTCCTCGCTCATTTCCTGCAGTTTGCTCTCCAAACCGCCACTAAACGGGATGACCAAGGCGCCGGGATCGTGACTGTCAACCCACTCCTTAATTTTCACCAACCTGCAGACAAAAGCAGATAAGCACTGACTCTGGGCCAGCTGTATCCTTACAGTCATATGTGTGATGGAGTATTATCCTTACAGTCGTATGAGTGATGGAGTATTATCCTTACAGTCGTATGTGTAATGGAGTATTATCGTTAGTCGTATGAGTGATGGAGTATTATCCTTACAGTCGTATGTGTAATGGAGTATTATCCTTACAGTCGTATGTGTAATGGAGTATTATCGTTAGTCGTATGTGTGATGGAGTATTATCCTTACAGTCATATGTGTGATGGAGTATTATCCTTACAGTCGTATGTGTAATGGAGTATTATCGTTAGTCGTATGTGTGATGGAGTATTATCCTTACAGTCGTATGTGTGATGGACTATTATACTTAGTCGCATGTGTGATGGAGTATTATCCTTACAGTCGTATGTGTGATATTGAGTATTATCCTTACAGTCGTATGAGTGATATTGAGTATTATCCTTACAGTTGTATGTGTGATGGAGTATTATCCTTACAGTCGTATGTGTGATGGTGTATTATCCTTACAGTCGTATGTGTGATGGAGTATTATCCTTACAGTCACATGTTTGATGGAGTATTATCCTTACAGTCGCATGTTTGATGGAGTATTATCCTCACAGTCATATGAGTGATGGAGTATTATCCTTAGTCGTATGTGTGATGGAGTATTATCCTTACAGTCATATGTGTGATGGAGTATTATCCTTACAGTCACGTGTGACGGAGTATTATGCTTAGTCGCATGTGTGATGGAGTATTATCCTTACAGTCGTATGTGTGATGGAGTATTGTCCTTACAATTGTATGTGTGATGGAGTATTATACTTAGTCACATGTATGATGGAGTATTATCCATCCTGCATTACTCTTTCATGTATACGATCTTAAAGGTTGTATCAGCGATTTTGGGTGACGTCACTTCTGAAGCGAAATCCCAAACAAACAGAGCCAGCTCCAGCTCAGAGCCAATTATGTTATGTTTTAAAAAATAGTGTTCAAGCATCCAGAATTATAACCACGTTAATAACGTTTGTAAGAAACCAAACCGTTTGTAAATCCGTCAAGATTTCAGCGAGATAAGAGTATTAGCGTATTAGTATCACCCACCCCTTGTCGGTGATTGGTTGGAATACTGTTTATTTTGGTTTTGAGTGGTTGGTAGTACCATTTGTTTTTGTGTACGATCTCGGAGCATTGGCTGCCTACAGAGACGCGGTTTTTTGACGGCCTGCTTATGGGGCGGGCAGCTAGCGGATCGTGAGGAAAAATCAGATGAATGTGATCATTTATGTTTCGACCCAAAATCGCTGATACAACCTTTAAGTTCAAATGAGATGAGCAAAGCATCATCAGCCCTTGACCAGTGGCTTCAAAATAAAAAGTAAAGATCTTCACAGCTTCATACGGCTTTGCACTACACACATTTTTTTGCTGACTTGGGTTTCCTCATTATGTCATTTAATTACAATTTTCTGTTTTACAGTCATGTGATGAAACAAATGGGAAAACTGAAGTAATATTTGAGGTGAAAAAGAAAATAATAGGTAATATTAAGTATTAATGTGTTCGACTGACCTACCCACTATATAACTTAGAGGTCTGCTGTTGCTCAACCGACACAACATGAAAACAACAAAAATTATTTTTCATACTCTGGTGTATTTTTTCCATACTTATCGACCTGGAAATTATCCAAATCATATTACATACTTTTCCATACTTTTCCAGACAGTGTAGGTTAATACACAGTGTGTCCAAGTTCAACACATTACTCAATCACAGTGCAGGAATGCAGCAGCATATTAACAGTTCATATTACTTCTGGTCTCTTCACTTACCACTTATTCTTTTTCCTGATGTAGTCTTTTTCTGAGAGGTTTACGAGGTAAATCATGGGCTTGGATGTCAAAAACAGATATTTGTTCAGCACATCAACCTGCAACAGAGGAAAGAACATGACCCAGGATGCAAACTGTCCAAACTCGGACATAAAACGCACAAAAAAAAAACAACTTTTAGACATAGGATGGATACAGCAGGGTAGACTGCACTGCAAAAACCAAAACATCTCAAGTATTGTAGTCTTATATTCAGACCTAAAATCTTATTTCTGTTACTTTTTTTGCTAAATAAGATATTTCCAATGAGACAGTTTGACTAATTTCAAGATTTGTCAATGGGGTAATAAAATTTCACTTGTCAAGCAAACAAGGTAATATTTTCTACTTTTCTACTTGTCTCATTACAAGCCTAAAACATTTGTTAAGACTGACTTTTTTTTCCGCAGTGTGCCATCAGGCAGGAGAAAAATAAATATGGCAACACTGAAAGTAGGGTTGGGCGATAGATTGCAACGATAATTATCTGCTAATCCATTTTTTTTATTACTTCAAGAATGAAGAAGGATCAACACCACCAAATAATAATTACAATACACAATAACAAAATAAAATAATAAAATAAAAACAAATAAAACAATACAAAATAAAAAAACAGTCACCAAAGGAAAAGCATTAAACAATGCATAGTTAATAGATACAATGTATAGTTACTTAATAGCACTGCAGCGTTTCATAAAAGAAAACATCACAGTCCAGTAATACATCTATCAGATCAAAAACGACGTAAAAAAAGCCAAGTTACTCACGCATAGCCTACATAGCGCTGTCTATAAATTCTTAATTCCAACTTACAAAAACTAGGCCTGCCTTTAAAAATCTTATATCAATATATATATGTGGCCAAGTTACAACTAACAATATTGCCTATCGTAGCTCACACTAAATAAACTAGCTCTATTCCAAAGCAATGCTATCCAAACTTTCCTAAATTATTTAATGCAACTTGGCCCTGTGTTTCTTCATCTTTGCATGTGAATAGATTGTGTCTCATGGAACAACATATGATTTCAATGAATGTTTTTAACAGTTGATGAATAATTACACTCCAGAAAGGATATGGTTGTACTTTGTTGGCAAGTTTACTTTAGAAAATGTACAGGTTTTAAAATGTTAACTGCTGCTACAGAATTCTTTAGAATTCACAAACAGACATTTATATGAAGAAACATCATGTACAATAGAGAAAGGGGTGATGAATAAATAAATGCAGATAAAAAAGAGTGATATTTTTACCTAGAAAAAACAAAGAATTTTTAGAAACGTATCCAGACATGTTTGTGGATCAGATGGTGGCAAATAAGTAATAGTACCAATTTTCTTAACATAATAGTATTTATGATATTTGCAAACAGAATTTTGTGAACACAAGGATATCTATGCTCTGTAGGACCACACAGGTTTTGATAGAAATCCAAATAAATAAATCAATAAATGCATAATAATAATAATTATAATAATAATAATAATACATTTTATTCATTCTGTGCTTTTCATAGACCCAAAGCAATGGATGCAGACAATTGTTCAAACATGCCCTATAGTGTAGTAATTTTTCTGTTTAATTTCTAAGTGCAACACATCTGAATCAGAGTATTTCCACTATAAATTATTTTCATTTTGCAGTTTGATGTGGCGCATACAGTTTCATTGACCACATTCTCTTGAGATGGTAAGATGAAGAAACACAGGGCCAAGTCGCATTACATAATTTAGGAAAGTTTGGATAGCATTGCTTTGGAATACAGCTAGTTTATTTAGTGTGAGCTATGATAGGCAATATTGTTAGTTGTAACTTGGCCACATTTTGATATCAAGACTTTTAAAGGCCTAGTTTTTGAAAGTTGGAATTAAGAACTTATAGACAGCGCTATGTAGGCTATGCGTGAGTAACTTGGCTTTTTTTACGTCGTAGACGTTTTTGATCTGATATCACTTATTTTTTATAGCTAACTAATGATGAATAATGCATGAAGATAAACACTGAGAGAGACATGCATTCCAAAGAAATGTATGCAGACATTCCCTTAACCATAACGCCCTCTATTGACAAGAATGAGAACAGTTATCCTATTACAGACAGCGCACAATTACATTAAAAGAGTTTGTAGATGAGCAGTATTTCATGTGTAATGAAATACAATGAACAGCACCACCTGAACTATGGATCATGAAGAAGCATGTAAATTAATGAACCAAGTGTATAACGCAAACATATTCTAGCTGAAAGACATACAGCCTAAATAGCTAGTACAGCCTAAATAGTTTGCATCAGTAAAATATGGAAATAGTTTTAAAATAGGGCTATTAGTATTCTATGAAATACATTTAACGTTAGGCTATTCAACACTGGATTGCCGGATGCGTAACTGCAACCTTCCATGTGCGGGCTACGAGCTAGCGAGCAAGCTAGTGAGTTCATAAGCACAGCAGAGTTCGGATATTCAACACTGGATTGCCAAATGTGTAATTCCAACCTTCCATGTGTGGGCTACGAGCTAGCGAGCGAGCGAGTGAGCTTCTGCACAGCAGTTTGTTTTCCGGTATTGTAGAACGTTACCTGCGGGAAATGTTTTGGTACCAGACAGCTAGGTTTAGTTTAGTTTTCTGTAGTGCAATGAATGTAGGCTATAATGCATGTTGATTCACTTCGTAGTAGCCTAGCTTGTATCTGCTTCCTGACGAGAAGCAGGAAGTAACGTTGGCGAACAAGCTTAATTGGAGAACGCATATTTCCCAGGAATCTTAGCCAGAAAGAAAACAATAGATACTACTAAGAAAGTACATACCAGAGATTATTCTTCTTCTTCTTAATATTATTATTATAATAATTAAAAGTGTTTGCAGTAAGCTACATTATCAGCAGAGTAGCGTAGACTAGAGCCACATTTGGAGGCTATCTATTTATTTATAAGTGACTAACCATGAATCAGATATGTTTGGGGAATTGGCGGTTTATAAATCCGATCGCTTAAAGGGTTGCAGCTTAAAAGAGGCTATCCTCAATTCTTAATGTAGGCTATTATCGTAAATTCTTAATTTTCCTAGTAGTTAATTTTATGGTGACCTTGTGTTATGTGTGAAAAGGATAAAGTGAACAGAGCTGAAGTGAAGAAATTAATGAATAAAGAAATGTTGGCCGAGGCAAGGGATTTCCACAGTCAGTCAGTCATGACCGCAAGAGCGAGCGTAACACCCTCCCCAAACCAGACAAAAGCGAGCGTCAGTACAAGTGAAATACAAGTGAAACATTGAACAGTTAATATTGGAAACCTCTTTTGCCTTTGCAATAAAAATACGTTAATGTGTCAATGTGAAAATAATAACAGTCTAAGAAATGAAAAGTACTTAACAGTTGCACATTGTTTTTGTGGAAAATACACGTGCCCTGCTGGGCTCGAACCCACAATCCACTGTGTGAGAGACTGCAGTTCTAACCACAAGGCCACAGTAACTTCTTGGAAAGCATGAAGCCATTAGCTACATTAACATTAAAAAACATTAGTATGAAGCGTTTTTATTGGACGATAAGCTTGATGAGCAGGTATACGAACCATACCCTCAAATAATAATTCTCCCCATTGGATAACATTGTGACAGAGGCAGGCAGTTTGGCAGGAAAAATGGGAAGAAGAAGAAGAAGAAGCGGAAGAGGAAGGAGAAAAACGGCAAAATAACCCAAGTTTGGGGCTTTATTGTGTGGATCTGTGAAGTTGTATCTGAATGCTGTGTGGTTACATGAGGTCAGAACATACAGAAGTTAATGTTTTTAAGGGCTGAGAGTCTATGGTCATTGTGGTTACTTCTATAGGAAACCCTGAAAAGCGCCAAACTCTCTGTGCTGTATAGGTATGGGGCATGCCCCACCAAGCCGTAACTTGGCAGATGGCATACCTGCCATCCCAATAATATGTGGGAAAAAATAGCAGGCTAAGAAGTATATGAGGTGGGGACTATTTCTATTAGCACAAAGGCCAACACAATAGCTGTTCAAATCTGCAAACGTCCATTTGCATTATTTTCTTTTCTTCCTTTGGTTTGAAGCCCCCCCCACCCCAGACGGATAGAAATGGGAGTAACGTTGTGTAATGTTACTTCCATTTAGCTATGTTTAATTTTTCCACTCTGTGTGTACAGTGTACACAGTAGGCACCCCAATAAAACTCCTTTCTGCCCTGCCTCTCTTCACTGCCTGCTTGTGTTGTCCACATAAGTGGCAGAGCATGCCTACAACAGTCAGAATTGTATTATGTATGGTAAATTCAAAATGTAATTTCGCTTTATCAATATGAGCGCTTCAAATTATCACAGACATGAAAGAAAACAATAGACCACAAATTTTTTTAAAAGGATGCGAGAAGAGCGGATAAAATATTCAATCAGTTTAACATTATGTTAAAAAAAGATGGCTAAAATAACAATGTTAAAACGCTGCCCTGTGATTAGGATATTTAGGAGTTTCATTATCTAACGAAGATGACAAACTTTAGTTCTGAGTTAGTTAAGCTCCGAGGCTTGTTTCATTGAATCATAAAGCCATGGTTTGTAGCGACGGTAGATTCCACTGCACCTGTAGGCTAATATTCGTGTTGGCTTGCTTCTGTATTATCATAACGGCTCCCATTCGCACTCTTTTGCGAATCAAAACACTGTAATTTCATAAGAGTTTGTTACTAACCAAAGAGAGTCCACAAATCTATTGAATCGTTGATAATTTCCGAAAACTGGTCATACAATGGTGCCCTTACGCAAACACATTTTCTATTGATTTTGAAATGATAGTAAATTAGTTTTCCAAAAATGACATTGCCATTATATTTTCAAATGGGGCAGCAAGCTCCGTAGGCGGGGCGGGCTGCCCTGCCTAATGTATTGCAGGGAAAACACTGGATAATCAACTTCTCTTTCTAGTACTAAATTCATGCATTTTTATTGGGGTGAGATATTTGTGGAGAAATTTGAAATTAACTACCTTGATTTTGTTACTTGTGAATGGATAATGGGTTCTTTCACAAATATTCAACTAGATATTTTCTAATTTTTAACCACTCCACAGATTTCATGTTAGCAAACTATAGTGTTGGCAAGTCAGTTAGGACATCTACTTTATGCATGATGTAAGTAATTTTTCCAACTATTGTTTACAGACAGATTATTTATCTTTTAATTCACTATATCACAACTCCAGTGGGTCAGAAGTTTACATACACTAAGTTGACTGTGCTTTTAAATTTTTAATATTAGGTTGCATATCCTTTGCATGCCATGACTTCCTGATGTCTGTGACCCAACAATATCAAAAGACTCTTGATATCTTATTTTCCTGTACACTTACAAGCGATACCGTAATGTCTCTGCATTTGAATGGATCTCTATGGGAATTGGGGGGTGGGACTAGATTTAGCTGTAAATTACACTGGAACAGTATGGAAACACATGGTTGGCTAAATGGCTGTAAGTCATCAAGGGTCTGACGTATCAAACAAGCCTTAAATCACCACTCTGCTGCCAGAAATACAGTAGATATGGATGCATGATGGGTGCAACGGCAAATTTTTTTTTTTGGCCAAGCAGTGTATAAAGAGATATGGGAGCAAGCGTTCAGTTTCAATTTGGATATTTTGAGTAGTAGTTTTTGGGATTTGAAGACGAGGAAAGAGAGAGGAGAGAGGTGATCTGAAGAGGAGGGAGCAGACGATTAATTGATTGGGCCGTTGAGAGATGGGAATCTTATGCAATCCATTCATGATCAGTGCTGACCTGTTAATTTTCAATATGCTTATCTTTTCAAATGTCTAACGTTATTTAGTGTTCATTATTACAATTAGCTATTATATAAGTTTACCAATCTACACATGTCTATAATTAATATTTATTGTTCATCATTACAATCTAAAAATGTCCAGAGAAGATAGGCTACTTATATGCAATTGAACTCTCTCTGACTTCACAAATATTCAATTTAGTCTCTCTGCTAATATATTCATTTTTATCAATGAATCTCATGTTTAATTCAATGGCATACATTTGACATTAAATAATGAATTTAACTGTTTACATTGTTATTGGTCTTGATGTTGTCAATAGTTGTCCTTCACAAAAAGATTTTAAAAAAACCTTATTACTGGCATCTCTGTGATGATGTTGACCGCTATGTGTAGCTATATGAGGGCCAAGGAGTGGCAAAGCATTTACTAATGTCTACTAATCAACTGATCACTAATCAAAATAAATCATGTCTAAAGCTAAAACAAGGACCATGTACAAGGTTTAAACATTTGTCATGTGAGTTTAATCATTTAGAATGTTGGGCGGCCATATTGGCTTGGCAGTCTGCCTGCTCTGTGTTACAGAATTCCTTGGCTCTTAGTGTGTTAAGAAGCAGTACCATGTCTAACATAAATAGGGTACCATCTGTGTTAGGAGCATAATAATAAAGAAATCTCTCCTTTGGATAATCTACTCCAATGTTTGCTATTAAAAATGCACAATTTGTAATCAGTCTAAGGCTCTAACACTCCCATGAAATGCATGGCTACCTGTCAAACGAAATGTCCTCCATAGGCTCGAAACAAGATAACAAGTTCTCTCGTCATGACCATGGACCTTTATTCTAAATAGATAAATAAATAAATAAATAAAAAACAAAACCAAAAAACAAACCTAAGCAACGCTAATTATCGAATGCAATAACGGCCGTCACCACATGTGGGGCATTGTCTTTCTTTTCGTCTTTTTTTCTTTAATTATACCTGATGCAGTAATGTAAACATCCAAAAACTTCAGAGGCTGTGAAATGCTCCAGGGGAAAAAACGTCACCACTGTTATCGATTGGGTGTTGATAAGATGGCTAATCAGCAGTAAGGCATTGCAGCTTCCACGTGATTGACAAAAACACATCACATGATCACATGGAAGCTGTACGAACTTGTTGCTGATTGGCTGTCATATGAACACCCAATAGATATCAATGGTGGGCTGTGTTCCATTATGCATACTTGCATACTAGTTAGTACGCATAGCAAGTATGCATAATGGAACACAGCCGTGATGTTTTTATTTTCCGGAAACATTTCATGTGGCCTCTGAAGTTTGGATGTTTACTACCACATCAAGTATAATTAAAGAAAAAAAATTTGAAGCAAAGCCCCACATGGTGGCGACAGCCGTTATTGCATTCTATAATTACCTTTGCATTATATCGCCCAGCCCTAACTGATAGCATTCCAATATGCGTTAAGTCAGGATTTGCATCGCAGAAAATGCAGGGAAAAGCAGCCCAGGTGTAAGGACCGCAAGCTGTGTTATAAATCTGAGAGGAACTTCAAAGCCCTACCTCTTTGTCGTTCCAGTCGTGACAGTAGCGGACATGCTTCTTTTCATCGTTTACCCAGCTCTTGATTTTCAGCATTATGTCCTGTTTGGGATTAAATACAGTGAAAAAAAATCATTAAAAGAGAAGAAGAAAGGAAAAAGAATATAAGCCCAGCAGGATACTGGGTAATTATTTCCTGATGCCAAAAAGAGTGTATACACATGAGAACTGAGGAGGACGCCCCCCCACCCCATAACCTTTCTTGAAACTCAGAAACTGACTTGTGGTGAATGATTCAAAACCCTAATGCTAAACAGTGCTGCTCTGTCCGTACCATTTTACAAAGTTTTTCTATCCAATCAGCTTCTGTACCTTAGTGCTTAGAATGGATGAGGGGCGGTGAGGGGTTTAGGGGTGTGGAGGTGAATGGGTGAAGGGGTTAGGGGTGTGGGGGTGAATGGATAAGGGGTGTGGGGGTGAATGGGTGAGGGGTGTGGGGGTGAATGGGTGAGGGGGTTAGGGGTGTGGGGGTGAATGGGTGAGGGGTGTGGAGGTGAATGGGTGAGGGGGTTAGGGGTGTGGAGGTGAATGGGTGTGGGGGTGAATGGGTGAAGGGGTTAGGGGGTGAATGGATGAGGGGCGGTGAGGGGTTTAGGGTATGACAGTGAGGCATGTGGGGGGGTGAGGGGTGTGAGGGTTTAGGGTATGACAGTGAGGCATGTGGGGGGGTGAGGGGTGTGAGGGTTTAGGGTATGACAGTGAGGCATGTGGGGGGGCTGAGGGGTGTGAGGGTTTAGGGTATGACAGTGAGGCATGTGGGGGGGTGAGGGGTGTGAGGGTTTAGGGTATGACAGTGAGGCATGTGGGGGGGTGAGGGGTGTGAGGGTTTAGGGCATGACAGTGAGGCATGTGGGGGGGTGAGGGGTGTGAGGGTTTAGGGTATGACAGTGAGGCATGTGGGGGGGGGTGAGGGGTTTAGGGGTGTGGAGGTGAATGGGTGAGGGGTGTGAGGGTTTAGGGTATGACAGTGAGGCATGTGGGGGGGTGAGGGGTTTAGGGGTGTGGAGGTGAATGGGTGAGGGGTGTGAGGGTTTAGGGTATGACAGTGAGGCATGTGGGGGGTGAGGGGTGTGAGGTATGAATCGTGTGGGGTGAAGTGTGGGATGTGCAGGGGTTTCAGGAGGTCTTGCGTTTTTTTGCCTGCTTGCCAACTGAGAGATGTGAGGCTCAAAAAATCTGTTTATCAATGCTTTTCACCTTTTACACACAAACAGCCTGCACTATGACTTTAACCCCTTCGTGCAGATGCAAAATGTGGTCAATTTCATTTTGTTCACCTATTTAAGGGGTGTTCTATTTAAGGCTTTATAACTCCAGGTGTGAGCATCACAGAAACTTGGAAAATGGCTTAAATTAAACACGACAGTTGTACCATTTACAATACTAACTTAGATTTGTTTATTTTCATAATTTAGGTCAAAATAAAGTGCCACAAATGCAAAGAAACTCTGGAAAAATGCAAAAACAAAATTATTTTCTTTAGTTAGCAATTCCCTGGATCATAGACTCCTGTGTCCACAAGTGTGCAAAATCTGAGGGTGTTATGCACTACTTAAGCTCTATGATGCAAAATATAGGCAGTGTACCCTGTTGTCCCTTAAACCCTACTCGGACGGGATAAGTTTTACAGGGGGAGGTGGGGTAATGTAATAATTACCAGAGGAGCTCCGCTATTTTAGTCCCGTCTGAATCTGCTATGTCCGTAACTTTTACGGACTGCGAGCTCCCGCGCCAGTAAAGATTCCGGAGTCTTTTACCTACTGTTAAATGTCCTGTAAAAATGACCCCAGGTTAAAGCAATCCCGTGCTAATTGACATGTCCGGTAAAATTCTCTTATTTCCTGTGAGAAATTAGTTTTCCCCAGTCTTTTTTCCTGGTTTTTCACATAAGCACTCAAGGATGCCTTTGGTTGTGCTCTCTTCGGTCCAAGTGCAAGCCACAACTATTGGCCGACCTCTAAATTAATGTAACGTTACATTAAATAAGAAGACAGAGAGCAAAAAAACAAATAAATAAAAACAGGCGCAAAAGTAGGCTACAGTGGGGCAACGCTTGTGGCAGCTTTAGGTAAGCTATTGTAGCCTAGCTATAGCCTTACATACATGTTATGGCCTAACACTGTTTTTCTCAAGTTAACGTTAATAAAAAGGTGTAATGCAGGATTCCTCACACTTTTTGTGGACATGTTTGCCATGCCAACATTGCCTCCACAGTTATTTTTTTTGGCGCCTGCATTTTTTCAATTGCTCCCTGTCAGCGATTTTCTACCAGAAGCAATCAGTTTGCAGTGAACATAGGATGTGTAACGTTGTATGACTCGTGGGGAACATTTTCGGTGTGACGACAACATGGAGTAGACACTCCCATCTCTGTAATTCTAGACGCTGATTACGGAGATACTTTATCCCGTCCGAATCGGCCATTAACATTACAGACGCCCTGTGATAATAATTACTTTACAGACATTGTCCTGAAAACCTATCCCGTCTGAATAGGGCTTTAGTGTCTACAAATCTATCCAAAATGCCTTAATTGTGCACTGCTGTAAATCATAACATAATGATATATTAAACTACATATCAACTGTTTTGGTTCAAAAAAACTCACTTTTGCATCATTTTCAAATGGGAATTACTATCTTTTTATCAGTATCGGGGATAGATATCTATGGATCCAAAACCCTATCCAAAACATGTCATAAAATCAATGAAATACACTGCCTGGCCAAAAAAAAAGTCGCAGTTGCACCAGTCATGCATAGTGCCCACTGTACAAGCCTCTGGAGGAAGTGTTATGATCTGGGGTTGTTTCAATTGGTCAGGTCTAGGCCTATTTTTATACAGTCTATGGTCTAGGCTCAGCAACGTTATGCAGCAATAAAATGAAGTCAGCTGAGTACCTGAATGTACTGAATGACCAGGTTATCCCATCAATGGGCATATTCCAGGACGACAATGCCAAGATTCATCGGGCTCAAATTGTGAAAGAGTGGTTCAGGTAGCATGAGGAATCATTTTCACACATGAATTGGCCACCAGAGTCCTGACCTTAACCCCATTGAAAGTCTTTGGGATGTGCTGGAGAAGACTTCACGGAGTGGTTCGACTCTCCCGTCGTCAATACAAGATCTCGGCCAAAAATTAATGCAAGTCTGGACGGAAATAAATGTTGTGACGTTGCATAAGGTTGTCGAAACAATGCCACAACGAATGCGCGCCATAATCAAAGCTAAAGGAGGTCCAACAAAATATTACAGTGTGCAACTTTTTTTTTGGCCGGGCAGTGTATTTTTTGTCCATTATAAAGCATATACATTTGCTCCTTCTAATGGTTTAAGATGAAAACACTGATATCACATTGGTACACAGGGTGGGAAATTAGCACCCGCCAAATGTGGGTAGATTTCAGAATTGTCGGGTATCGTATACCGTGCAGCAACATGGATACAAAAAAAAAAAACTTTGGTAAAAACTTCAGGGTAATACACATTTTATCTTACAATTAAGAGTTCTCCTATGTGGCACAAAAAGTTCTGATTTAAGAGTTTCCTACTGAAATCTATTCACAAAGCAGCTGGGCCCAACTTTTACTAAGGACTGGGGAGAACTCTTAAGCTAAGAGAAAAAGGCAGGGTTGACCACGTGTTTCATGAACACGCTTACTTACTATGCCCACACTGATTGGTTGATAGGGAACGGGTCTGTCGTCACATTCAGCATAGAAATATGGGAGTATTTGTATGCTACGAATCATGTTGCCATATTGAAATTGATTTTTAAGTAAAAATTTAGGCTAAGTGTTGCTGATTTAACATGAAACCAAAAATAATATACTGACTAGTCTGACTAATATACTGACTAAGTATATATTTGGCTAATTATCAGCCTCTTATAGCCTATGTAGCTCATCAAATTATTTGCAGATATGCATTTAAACAGACTTTTAATTATTTAGGCTCGAATAAGGGTGAAGTCGGCTTTATTTTTTTGGAGCTGGCAAATATCAACAGGAAACCGTATGAATTGTTGGGCAGTGTAGGGTCTACAGAGGGTATTTATTGTTTGGTGTTACAATATTCTAATGACAGATGACTGAAATATTCCCAGTTTGTGTGTGCTGCATTGCTGCATTTTACCTGTGGCCAAGTAGCCTAGCCTAGCGTAGATTTGGCAAAACCTTGATCTCATTGCGTTGTTTTTGTTAGTTGGTGAAGTGACTGCATCACTGACTAGCTCTACTATAATCATAATACCGTCGTGATTGATACCTTTTTAAAAGCTCAATGTTATTAACAGTTTCTAAAATATTGACTCGATACCAAGGCGGATTGCTGGCAGAACTTACTTAGGTACATATGAAATGTATGTAATAAATTTATACACTTTGTTTGACCCGTAATACATGATATAATACATTTTTTATTTTATTTTATTAGAGCTACTAAACATGTCATGAGTATGAATTTTCTGTAATGTATCTGAAACGTTATTCTAGCGTAATGTAAAAAAAAAAAGAAAACGGTGTCTCTGGTAAAATTTTGGGGTGGCTGGTAAACTTTGGCATCTACCAGCCACAGTGGCTGGTAGGTCAGAAAGTTAATTTCCCACCCTGCTGGCACACACCTAAATATGTAGCCTAATCATTCACTCTCAATAAAACATCACTTTTTTCTGTACTCTACATGCCTGGGATCACATTTCTCTGTAGTTTAAAAAAAGAATTCCCATTCATAATGACTCCAAGGAAAACCTTACATTCATCTAGCACATATCAGTGCACAGTAAATTAGAATGAGCATTTTCCATGCCCAAGTATAACCCAGGAAAATACTAACACGCCATCAAAAAGTTGGGACAGTGTATAAAATGTAAATAAGGACAGAAAGCAAGGATTTGCAAATCCTTTTTGACCTGTATACAATTGAAAACAGTACAAAGACAAGATATTTAAAGGAGCTATATGTAACATTGACACCGAGCGTTTAAAATGGGTACTGCAATCCAAATTCACAATATTGGAGAGAGTCGAGACACTGAACGAACATGAGCGCAAGACGAGCCGAGCGCAACATTATATTTTGAGACAAGCTTATTCTATTTTGACAATGACAAGCGATGATGAGTCCTACACTGTAAGTTAATCAGCTAATGTGTACGTTTGCAATTTGTTTATTATTTATTGTTTGCAAATTATGAACCAGCTCATGTGGATTTTCTATAACTCTGTCAATGTTAGCTAGATGCATGGCTGGCTATGTTTACGGTCACACAGATATAAGCTAACGTTAGTGGTATGTTTAGCGAGTAACTATATACATACAGTCAAGCCAGAAAGTCTGCACACCCCTTTCACCTTCTCCACATTTTATTACGTTACAGACTTATACTACAATAGATTGAGTTCATTTTTTGCCTCAAACATCTACACACAATAGCCAATAATGACAAAGTGAAAACAGGTTTTTAGAAAATATGCAATTTTATTTTACTGAAAAAAATAGGTTATTTAGGGGTTACATATCTGTACACACCCTTAGCCTAATACTTGGTTGCTGCACCTTTGGCAGCGATTACAGCTTCAAGCCGTCTTGGGAAAGAAGCTACGAGCTTGGCACACTTGTTTCTGGACATTTTTGCCCATTCCTCTTGGCATATCCTTGCAAGCTCCGTCAGGTTGGATGGGGAGCGTCGGTACACAGCCATTTTCAGCTCTTTCCACAGATGTTCAATTGGATTCAGGTCTGGGCTCTGGTTGGGCCACTCAAGGACATGCACAGACTTTCTCCGAAGCCACTCCTTTGTTCTCTTGGCTGTGTGCTTCGGGTCATTGTCATGTTGGAAGGTAAACCTTCGCCCCAGTCTGAGGTCCAGAGCGCTCTGGAGCAGGTTTTCTTCAAGGATCTCGGTGTACTTAGCTGCATTCATCTTTCCCTCTATCAGGAGTAGTCGCCCCGTTCCCGCTGCTGAAAAACATCCCCACATCATGATGCTGCCACCGCCATGCTTCACTGTAGGGATGGTATTAGCCAGGTGATGAGCGGTGCCTGGTTTCCTCCAGACGTGACGCTTGGTATTCAGGCCAAAAAGTTAAATTTTGGTTTCATCAGACCAGAGAATCTTGATTCTCATGGTTTGAGAGTCCTCTAGGTGCCTTTTGGAAAACTCCAAGCGGGCTGTGATGTGCCTTTTACTAAGGAGGCTTCCGTCTGGCCACTCTACCATAAAGGCCTGATTGATGGAGTGCTGCCTGGATGGTTGATCTTCTGAAAGGTTCTCCCATCTACACAAGGATACGCTGGAGCTCTGTCAGAGTGACCCTCTGGTTCCTGCTCACCTCCCTGGCCAAGGCCCGTCTTCCCCGATTGCTCAGTTTGGCCGGGCGGCCAGGTCTAGGAAGATTCTTGGTGGTTCCAAACTTCTTCCATTTACGAATGATGGTGGCCACTGTGCTCTTTGGGACCTGTAAAGCTGCAGAGATTTTTCCGTACCCTTCTCCAGATCTATGCCTTGACACAATCCTGTTTCTGAGGTCTGCAGATAATTCCTTTGACCCCATGGCTTGGAGTTTGCTCTGACATGCACTGTCAACTGTGGGACCTTATATAGGCAGGTGTTGACAATCCCCAATCATGTCCAATCAATTGAATTTATCATAGGTGGACTCCAATTAAGTTGTAGAAACATCTCAAGCAGTATCAGTGGAAACAAAATGCACCTCAGCACACTTTTGGGTGTCATATCAATACATATGATATTTTACAATTTGATTTTTAATAAATTAGCACAAATGTCTAAAAACCTGTTTTCACTTTGTCATTATGGGCTATTTTGTGTAGAATTTTGAGACAAAAAATGAACTCAATCTATTGTAGAATATGTCTGTAACGTAATAAAACGTGGAGAAGGTGAAAGGGGTGTGCAGACTTTCCGGCTTGACTGTATATATATATTAAAATCTTTAGCTAGCTAGCTAAATGGAAACGATGTTGAACTTAGCTTAGGCATTCGTAAATCGGCTGTCGGAGTTCCGGAGTACATCTGGTTGTTCGTAATGGGCAGTGGACTCGGAGTCAACTCGGAGAATAGTGAATCACACAGGCCAAAACAAATACAGACGTTCCGACCCGGAATGGAAATTTCAAAGGAGAACATACTGGCTGTAGCATTGTTGTCGGAGAAGCCAGTATTTCGACTTAGCATGTTTCCTTATTCTCTGATGACATATCATGGTCATTTTATGATTTAGTACAGTAAATTTGTTATATAGCTCCTTTAATGTTTTAAATCACCATTTCTCCTTGTCGTCTTCTTTATTGAATTTCATAACTGAGAAGTGACTTTAAAGTTGTCCAAATTAAGTTTTGGTGGGTCACCTTAGTAGCCAGAAATAATGGCTCTTAATTATCTCATTGGATGAGAGGAACACACACAAACAATCATGTCTACAGTTATCACTCAGGTCAAGCCAATGCAGGGCTACTCACAGTCTTGGAGGACTGGGTTGTGCAGAATTTCCATTCCATTCCTAGTCATTGTTTATTTTCTAAGCTACATTTGAATAGTGACTAAAATAGTGACCTCTAGTGATCAATATTGAGCAATATTTCATTAAAATAATAGTGTGATGTACTACACATATTGGACACTAGGTGGCAATGACCTTGAAAATAGTCTTCACTTGACCTGGCTTTGACTTTGCCGACCTTACCAGCTTCAGAGGAAGCTTATACCAACTTTTGTTTTTCGGGTGTGTCCCATTTTTTTCCCCCCAATAGAGATGGCAAAGAAGCTGACAGCAGAGAAAGTTTTAGAGTTTATTTTTGCAAACAGTGATGATTGAAGCTAATTTAATTGAAGGCATAGATCCTTTTGAGGACAAGTATGAATTACTCGTTCAATGACAGGCCTATGCATTTGTACATATGTATTTAGGAATGATTGAATGGCAATTTGCAATAGGCTACAGTTATTGTGAGCACTGTAAGGTAGATGAAGCGCATCTAACATACAGATGCCCACTGTCTTGCTTCGCTCTGTATCCGACCAGGGGGCATATTATTGGTAGGGTTGTCACGATATCCAATAATATCGGATATGGCGATATTTGAAAATATACATACTTTTAAATAATAATATTGGTCGAACTCGACGTTCATTGCTAGGGATAGCTGCTACATTATGCGAAGGATGTGCTTTGCCTTGTCTGTTCTGTAGTGATCTTGATGATGTCTCTGTACGCACTTACTGTACGTCGCTTTGGATAAAAGCGTCTGCTAAATAAATGTAATGTAATGTAAAATTTGTATAACTCAAAATATTTGCATTACTGCATGTGCCGTGGCCTGCCTGACATATCTGAGCGCTGCGTCCTTTCTCGCCCCATTTTCTATTTTAGTTCTGATGCCTCGCAACAAATTCTGTATGCTTTGTTTTTTTATATTTGGTTGTTATTATTTGTTCTCTATTTTTTATTTTGTTACTATTAGCCTATTCGTATACTTAACAGCAGAGTGAGGATGGGTATTACATTGATTTTCCAATTTCCAGTGGAAGGTTAGTGTAAGGTAGGATGTAGGATCAAATTACAAAGTCTGATCGCTTGCTTTCATCCTTGCAGAGGGGGCTAGTGCAATAGATGTAACAACCACGGAGTCACTGTATTATCCTATCTCGTGACTGATTGTCATCATTAGTTAAGAGAAAATGAGAGAAGATGGCTGATCTTGTTTCAAAGAAAAACACCACTTCGCCAATCTGGGAATTTTTTGGCTACAAACCCAACGATAACGGAGAACCGGTGAATGTCGACGAGGTAACATGCCGTAAATGCATTAAAAAGTCGTCACAACTAAGGATGGGAATACAACAAACATTTCCCATAAAACATTTTTGATAACTACACAGTCATTATGAGTGCATTATAACATTATGCCTATGAGAACCTACAGGAGATGCCAATAAATAATTTGTCATATGCTGCAGACATAGCAGCAAACATTGCATCGCAACATGTTTTGTGGACATAAATTGAAGGGCGCTCATCGTCATCATGTTTGTCATCATATTAATTTTGGAGCGATCTATGAAGTGTCTAGCTAAGTTACGAGAAAAAAACTGTTTTGTGAGATGAGTGACAGTATGGGATGTTGCAGTTGACATTCTTTATACACGGATCCAAAATGAATAAGCATTTGATTCTCGTTTTTCAATTTCTGTTTTTAAAATGAATAGAGCATAACCATTCGTTTCTTGTTTTTTAATTTCTGTTTCTGAAACGGGAAACGATTGGCCAAAAAGTACACGGATCCAGAAGCAACGCTAAGGCTACTGCAATTAGAACTCAATGCTGCCACACGTGGTAATTACTTCTGTTCACGTTGTCAATAATCCACTATATATATATATATATATATATATACGAACGATAATGTTGAATATCACAATATTTCTTAAAGGCATATCGATGATATGAAAATGGGATATTGTGACAACCCTAATTATGGGTGCTCAGCTCCCCTGAATAAGACCCAAGCTCCCAAAAAAAAAAAAAAAAAAAAAAAAAAAGACTGGGAAGTTAAAAAAAACAAAAAAAAACACCTGTTTGGAATATTCCTCAGGTAAACAGGTGATTCTATCATGACTGGGTATAAAAGGATATCAAAAGACTCTTAATATCTTATTGTCAGGTACTCGTACAAGCGATACTATAACCTCCCTCCATTTGAATGGAGCTCTAAGGGAATTAGCATATATTTACTAAAAATCTATAAAGTTGATAAGGTAAATATTAAATATCTTTTCTTTGTACCGTTTTCAATTAAATATATGTAAAGGACAATCTACAAATCACTGCTTTCTGCTTTTGTATGCATTTTACACACTGCCTAACTTTTTTGGAATTGGGGCTTGTACATTTAACTCCACGGTCTCATATAAACACCCCAATAGTGTTAAATGTACACCACCATTTTTGCTGTGCATAATCAGAGAATCATGGCGATTTTCTTTACAAAAGAATGCAGTGATATAACATATAGAATATGCAACAAAAAGAACATTTGAGAGGCCACTGGTCTAACCCTAACACCAGATAAAATATATTTTTGCTGATCTTTTTTCAGTATAAAAAATTCAGTATTTGGAGATTGAGCTGGGTATGCTTTCATGGTCATTGGTATCATATGAGAGTATACAATACTGCTATTGTTTAATGGTATGGGAGACACTGTTATGTTACCTCTCGAAATTTACAGAAATGCATGAAATGAGCTCTTGTAAATTCAAGATTTTCTGACCTCAGATTGTCCACAGAGAACAAGATAGTACTGATATAAGATGAACTGGGAAATATGGTCAGACATTCATAGACATGTGGGCTTAAATAAACCTTTGAACATGAGGGACGCTCTGAACAAAAACCCTTCCCCCCCCCCCCCCCGCTTGGATCGCAGACATGTCAGAGCAAACATGAAGGGCCAGATTACATGCCTCAGAGCCCCGTTCATCCCCGAGATCAGGATCAGATGCGTAGAATGCAAAGCCGCCATCTCTACACATGGCCTCTTTCTCTCCATATTCACATGCCACTCAGTGACCACATCAGGATTAATGCGTGTCAATGCCAGCTTTCTTTATTTGCTATCGAGTTCGCTAGCAGAATTTTCCTTCTTGGCAAAGCAATACTTTGATTGAACAGGAGAGGTGATCCAGGAATTGTATGATATTATGCAGAAGTAGAAGTAAGATTTACAAGGCGACACAAGCCTTTTACGACACGTTTGGACATGTGTGGGAGGGGTATGATCTACGGCAGTGTGAAGCACAGCATCAGGAGGCATGCTGGGATACCACTCACGTATTCAGGCTTCAGCTTCTTGTCCCCGCCCCTCACGGCGGTCTTCTCCAGCTTGTCGAGGATGGGCTCGATCATCTCCTCGTCCTTCAGCCGAAGCTCCTCATGGATGATCTCCATGTCCCTCACCGGGTCCACGTTCCCCTCCACGTGGACAATGTCCTCATCCTCAAACGCTCCTGCAGCGGCAGCCATGACAGTCATCAGGACCACACCTGAACTAAGGTACCTGTGCATTACAATGTGTATCACACCTGAACTAAGGTACCTGTGCATTACACTGTGTATTACACCTGGACTAAGGTACCAGTGTATTACCTATGTATCACACCTGAACTAAGGTACCTGTGCATTACCCTGTGCATTACACCTGAACTAATGTACCCGTGCATCACACCTGAACTAAGGTACTAATTTATACAAAAAACTATGTTTTAAGTGAGATGTTTGTTTTGGTTAAAAGCCGCAAAAGTCAGGAAATTCAAATGAGCACCACCAAAACAAACATGTCTCTCGGTACAATCAGGTATTTCCAGTACTCAATTTTTCTTATATGTGACTGCTAGTTCTGTAGTTATGTTGGTCTGCTGTATTCCAAACAACATGTAGGCCTACTCATCACTGGGCACAAAGAGCCTAATTCATAGTAGGGCTGCAACGATTCCTCGAGAAACTCGAGTAACTCGAGTACTAAAAATCCTCGATGCAAATTCTCTGCATCGAAGCGTCGCGTAATCCATAGAACTATAGTAGGACTGTTTCGCACGGAAGATAATTACTATCGCACAACGCACTGATGCTGTGTACACACGTGAAGAATACGATTTGATCGCGCGAGTTGCAAGATGGAGGGAGGCAGAGAAAATACAACAGAGGAGCAAATAGAAGAGACAGGCTCTAGAAAACGCACGCACGCACACCCTTCAGCATAGTAAATACAGTTGTGTTCAAAAGAATAGCACCACAACATCAGTAACCTGATGAACCACTGTTATTAGTAGTAGTGATATTTCTGCCTGGCAAATAATTTACTTGTAGATGTAGTAGTGTAATAGAAAAACAACAGACCCAACTGTCATGACATGCACGCTGATTGTTCTGAGTAATTGACTCATTCATTGAAAGGGGCGTGTTCAAAATAATAGCAGTGTGGAGTTTAATTATAGAATTAATTCATTCTGTGAAAAAACAGGTGTCATTAATTGTCCTTTATTAAGGAAGAAGGGAAGCAAATGTTTCACACATTGTTATAAAATATATTTCCTTCTGAATTGCTAAGTAAAATGGGCCGTTCCAAACATTGTTCGGAGGAACAACGTAATTTGATTAAAAAGTTGATTGGAGAGGGGAAAATGTATAAAGAAGTGCAGCAAATTATAGGATGCTCAGCTAAAATGATCTCAAATGCTTTAAAATGGCAAAAAAAAAACGAAACACGCGGAAGAAAACGAGCAACTACTGTTAAAACGGATCGAAGAATAGTCAGAATGGCAAAGATTCAGCCAATCATCACCTCCAGAAAGATCAAAGATCATCTAAAATTACCTGTAAGTGCTGTTACAGTCAGAAGACGTTTGATCGAAGCTAAGCTATCAGCAAGAAGCCCCCGTAAAGCACCATTGTTGAAAAAACGGCATGTGCAGAATTGGTTAAAATTTGACACGGAACACATCGATTGGCCCAAAGAGAAATGGCATAACATTCCGTGGATTGATGAGTACAATTGTTCTTTTCGGGTCTAGGGGTCGTCGACAGTACGTCAGACGACCCCCGGGTACTGAATTCAAGCCACAGTACACTGTGAAGACAGTGAAGCATGGTGGCGTAAAAATCATGGTATGGGGATGTTTTTCATACTACGGTGTTGGGCCTATTTATCGTATACCATGGACCATGGATCAGTTTGAATACATCAAAATACTTGGAGATTATGTTGCCGTATGCCGAAGATGAAATGCCCCTGAAATGGGTGTTTCAACAAGACAACGACCCCAAACACACGAGTAAGCGAGCAACATCCTGGTTCCAGACAAAAAGGAATGAGGTAATGGAGTGGCCAGCTCAATCCCCCGACCTCAACCCCATTGAAAACTTGTGGGGTGACATTAAAATGCAGTTTCTGAAGCAAAACCCAAAAATTCACAGGAACTGTGGAATGTAGTTAGTTCATCCTGGGCTGAAATACCTGTTCCTAGGTGCCAGAAGTTGGTTGACTCGATGCAACGCAGATGCGCAGCAGTTATCAAAACAATGGTTATGCAACTAAATATTAGTTCAGTAATTTAAAGTGAAGTTAAATCTTGAAAAATTTCTTCAGTTTATACAGTTTATACAAATGTCGACACTGCTATTTTTTTGAACAGATTAATATTCCTTTTCTTTGCTTCCTGTGAAAGAACAATGCAGACTTCATAAAATTTGTTAATGCTTAGATTTGGAATTGAATGTGTAATATTTCCACTACATTTGAAATATGGAACTAAAAGCTATTAAAAAATATTTGCACTTTATTCACTTTTTTTAACGCACTGCTATTTATTTGAACACAACTGTAAATGTACATTAGCCAGTCTCATGAACTTCCAGTATGATATTTAGGCCTAATAGTAAATATCAAAAATAATAATAATTTCACCTTTTTTTCAGTAAACCACAGAGTCTTATGGACAGCTTTGTGTGGACAGCTGAACCATGTTCAATTGAACAGCAAAGATGTTCACAGACAGCATTTTGATTGTCACAGACCATGTGCCCGTTGTCCATGGTGGAGGATGAAGGCATTCAGAAGATGATTTCCACTTTCAATCCCAGGTACACTCTTCCTTCAAGAACCTACTTCATGAAAATGATGGAGAAAAGGTATGAAGAAATCAAAGACAAGTTGAAGAACACCCTTAAGGAGACTGACAGCATTGCACAACCAACATTTGGATGAGCGTTGCCACAGAGGTGTATCTGGAGGTGACGTGTCACTTTCTTGGGGAGGATTTGGAAATCAAGTCCCACAGCCTGACAACAATGCCCCTTGAAGAGAGACACACGGCTGCAAATACTGCAGAGTGGCTTGAGGATGCTATTGCCAAATTTGACATTCCACCAGAGAAAATCAAAGCTGTTGCCCATGACAATGGTGCTAATGTTGTAGCAGCGGTGAAGGTTTTGGTGGAAAAGCATGGATGAGCATCAGTGCGATGCCGGTCACCCTGCAGTTAATCGTACAAAGTGCTCTGAAGAACCACCAAGCTGTCTCCAAGTATGTGGCTGCTGCAAGATGCCTTGTTGAACATTTTAAAAAGAGTGAGCTGGCATGCACCAAGCTAAAGGATAAGCAGCAGCAAATGGGTACACCGTGACTCATGCTGGTGCAAGATGTAAGTACTCGCTGGAACAGCACTTATCACATGCTATCCAGGCTGCTGGAACAATGATGGCCGGTGACTGCTGCACTCTCAGACCCAGCAGTGACCCAGAGAGGAAAACACTACCTTGATCTCAAGCCTGAACAGTGGAACCTGATTGAGGAGCTGAGCCAGGCCCTTGAGCCATTTGAAGGAGTTACTGTGTTTCTGAGTGGGAAACAATGTTTTACCCTCTCTGCACTTTCACAGCTAGTGTGAGGCCTTAAGAAGTCAGTACAGAGTTCAGCTTTTGAGAGTGCACTAGTCAAGTCACACCAGGCTTATGCGACATAACAGATCACAACAAGATGGCAAGGACTGACTGTGTTTCAAACACTGTCCTAATTGCTGCTGCTCTGGATCCCAGGTTCAGAAAACTTAAGTTCTTGCCTGCTGACGAAGCATTCAAGGTCCAAAGTACAGTACAAACGATGGCACTTGCGGTCAAAAGGGAAGCGAGGCTGCACAATGAAAGTGAAAATATAGCCTCCAGCACAGCACAAGACAAACCAGTAATGCCTGACAAGAGTGCAACATCGTTCCTCGACAGCATACTGGGATGATCAGACTCAAGCACCAGCGGTGAAAAGGATGAGGAGCTGCAGTTTCACCAAACTGTGCAGAATGAGATCTTGATGTATTTTGGAGAACATCCCCTGTCCAAGAAGGAGAATCTACTGTCGATGGAAAACAAGTGCAATGCTGGCAAAGTCCTTTCTGTGTATTACGGCAACATCCACGCCATCAGAGCGTCTGTTTTCTGCAACAGGAAACAGTGCATCAAAGCTCAGGGCAAGCCTAAGTCCTGAGCATGTTGATATGCTGACTTTCCTTCACTGCATATGCTCCTTTAAAGGCTTACTGGGACCCACCAGTATGTAGAGACATTTAAAGAGATACTGCAGAGCCTTTTCTAAGGCCTTTTTTACCGCTTCAATTTGAACTGGAACTTGTGAGTAGGGTTGGGTACCGAACTCTGTACTTTTAAGGGTACCGACCGAATTACATCGGTACTACAGAGTACCGATTCACGTAAAATCAACCGGTGCCAAATTTCGGTACCTGAGAGCACATCTGGTTGAGAGAGTAGAGAGAGAGAGAGAGCAAGACTATGACAGCGAGGTTACGTCACCCCTGCTGCTTCTTCAAGTGATGGGCGGTTCAGATCTTTGCACAGTCCGAGTGATCTCGTTCTGAAACATCTAATTGTATCAAACTTTTCTAGTTTTGATTAATTTTTTAAAAATGGCGACAGTTTGATCCGTGATAGCCTGCGCAGTATTCGTAGTAGCTACATGCACGTTCAACAGTGCCCCACTAAACTTGCATTTACCAATAATGACGTATTACATTTTACAGTAATAAATATCAGTTTCATGTTTTAATACATTAATCCTGCATTCAATGTGTAGGCTAGGCGACGTAAGATCAATATGCGATACAGACCGACTGCGGCGATTTGTCGTTCTTTTTGAACGTAGTATACTTATAATATCTCTTCGTTTGTCTATGCACAACAATTAGCCTAAATATGTGCTATATTTTTTTAAACACTGTGTTTCTTCAATTATATCAATCGTATTATTTGGGAAATCCAAACACAGCAATACCTAATTAACGGGTCCTCGAGAACTAAGAATGGGGAAGTAAAATTTGAAAAGGAGGACAATTTGGTGTCAAATGTCTGACTGGTTACCACACACGTTCCCCATCTCTTCTGGTCACTTCGCTTGCTTGCCGGCCTCACATCACCATCCAAAAGTGCCTTGCAGATGCGAGGAATGACCTCCCATTAAAAATGAATGGGGACGAAGCGCAGCCTGGGGAAACTTTGTAGCTTTATATAGACTAGGCTGTAGGCCTATATGTGAAATGACAAAATTATCATACATATTTTTTATATAGTTTGCCAATTTGTGACCTGTATTAACTAGGCTACTGCTATTTATTTAGTCTATCACGCTAAGTATTTATTATTAAGCCTACTTTATTAGTTTGTTTTGTTTCGTATATGCCATTTAAATAAAGAGGCACTTTTACAACTGCATACACTAGGCCTAACACTTTTTAATTCCTCCAATAAATGTTAATTTTTATTTTTATTTTTTTATTCCTCCAATCTAATCTAAGTCAGCCTGGTGAACTATTTGGCAAACACTGATCACTCATTCCAATACACAAGATCAACGTGGGGAGCCTTGCTCAATACTACGATACGGAAATGTGACTGGGCTGCGCGGTTTGCCGTTCTTTTTAAGTGATAGTCTGACACGTTCTCGAGTAGCTACGGACCATTCGATCTCGTTCAGTGTAGTCGGTCGCTCTCTTTCTCGTTCAATAGTCCGATTCACTCGGTTCTCACTCATTCATTGGTCCCGCTTGTCATGCTAGAGTAGTTCGTTTTATACCTTAAGTTGTGAAATACAATACCTTTATTTATTTATTTAAATATATATATATATTTATTTACCCTGTCCATTTGTTTTTTTTATCTACTATTTTTCCCCCCATTTTTCCCAACCCCACAAAACTAACCTTGCTGCTACAACTCCTAGATCTTGGGAAGGATATCACATGTGCTTCCTCTGAGACACACACAACAGCATTCTCATGCTATGCCCTGGTGGTGACTGTGACAGGATGGAGGTTGTAGGGACGGGTTTGGGAGGGGAGGGGGAGGTAGGTAGGGGTTTTATTTTATGTGATGTGTAAAATGTTCTAAATAAATAGCAATGTTGAAATTGAGAAGTTTGGACTTATTTTTTACAACTGAAATTACATTTTTGTTATTAGAGAGAGTAAAATACTGAAAAAGGTACCGTTGTGAACGGTACCCGACCCTATTCGTCAGTAGGTGTGGTCATATGACGATGATGCCACGTAGGAAGGAGGAAGAGGATTCCTTCGTGGTGGAAGACTCTCCTCGCGAAGGTGTTGCTTGGGTAATACAGCCGTATTCATTCGAGCCACTGGCAGCAGCAGCCGCCGCCCCGGCTGTATTGGTTCAGCAATGTCTTCACGAGGAGAGGACCGGGGATGTAACCGAATGGTAAAGCTAACTTTACCTAGCTAAGTTAGCTTGTTTGTCTGCCTAAAGTAACGTTACTATTGAATACATTCAAATACACAGCAAAACCCAGTCACACAGTAACATTAGTATATTGAACATGGCTGGTTGTAGCGCCCTCATAGCTCCACTTGGTCCAGAGAGAATTGTTATCATTTATTAGCTATCATTAGCATTTATTAGCTAACAATATCAATTAGCTAGTGCGCACTGCACACTAAGGCTTTCTTCGGCAAGTCCGCGTGCTCTACACTGATAGCTTGAAGCCACTGGCTAAGTAGCGCTGGGTCTCTCGGCAGATTATGAAAGCTAACGGAGCCGGTGACTTTGCACCGAGGAACGATACATCTCTGACTCCTTGGCATAATGCAGGCAATTTAGCTAAAGATACCAAATAGTAAGACGTTGTAGATGAATAACTCTCTATGTAGCTCGATATAAGTCGTAATATTAACGTTAGCAGTAATACAAAGCAATTCGCATTTGAACTTGAACTAGCTAGTTAGGAGTACAAGGATCTCAGTCTCAGAGGGAAAAAAAAAATGTTGGTCTCTGCTTTTATACCACGTGCCCAGCCGAGACCACCCCTAGGACCACCTCTCCACCCATTTTTATGTTAAGGATCTCGTGACGTCACGAATCCCCGGAAACCAGCGTATTGGTAAGCCAACACAAAAACTCAGAAAAAAACATTTTGACTAAACATGAGATTTTCAGACATAAACAGTTGTGTATGATCATAATCTAACCTAAAACATCGGTTTTCAATGGGAAAAGTTGTTTTTTTGACTGCAGTATCACTAATAACTTTCACTAACTACTATCCTGCCTACTCAATAGTAGGCTATGGATGGGTGCTGATTCGGACACAGCATGTACGTGGTTATTAAGGCTACTATAGCTGAAAACATATTTGTAGGAGCCATATTTCAGTTAAAGGTAAAATGAAAAGGCAAATGTATACTGAATGCAGTGTACTTTTACACTAGAGACTGATGGATGATACATAAAATAAATTAGAGGATAAAATAGAGATTTAATTAGCAAACAAATAAGAAATTCAAAAATGGGAGACTGATTATTGCTTCAAATTAAAGAGAAGGGAGCGGTTTTAGTCTCACACCATGGTCTCTGGTTTGGTCATTCTGCTGTTGTCCAGTATAACTACTGCCTCCCATAGCAACCTACAGCATTCTGATGTACCTGGTCTACCAACGCAAAAGTTAGCCACTCGAGTCAATGGACTACATTCACAAAAATTCCCATAGACATACATTGTTTTTCAATGTTAAACAGGAAATATTCTTCTGATTTATATAGAATGTGTATCATTGAACAGCTGCATGTCATATTGCTTTTATATTCTTAAAATGTCGTATATACTTGACTTTCTTTAGGCTTTTAACAGCTCAAAGCCCCAATTGCCGCTTTCGGCTATATTTTTACTTATTATTTATTGTATAGGCTATTAGCCCAGTCTATTGCTGCACATACATTCAACTTGCCTTCGCTCTCCTGGAGTAAGGAGCCAACGCTAGTCGGCAGGTGACTGGCTTCAGTGTTTGTTTAAATACCGCTTCATCTTTCTCGCATTTCACTAAAGCAGCCGGGACAACTATATTACTTGGAAATGGCCTAAAGTAAAGCCTAAAGAACAGCGCTGACAATTATATTTTCAATTGTACTATTAGGCTATTAATTAAAACAAATTTTCATTCTAAATGTATCAGCAGGATTTTCCCGCTTTATTGCAGACGTATATGGGCCATTCGACAGAAGTCGTGCAAATTGAGGGTTAGAGAAAAGTGTAAATTTGTATTCTTTTTGCAAAATTGTTTTATAATATATGTTACACTTTATCTGATACACATAAATATACTAGATGTACAGTGCAATCACATGTAATTTTTTCAGAATAAGGATGAATTTACTGACTGCTCCTAAATATGTCACAACCGAAACATGGTGTAAAACCTGCTTTTGAAATAAAATGACATACCCAATTGATAAGTTTAATTCACCCCTTTGAAAATGACATTTTTGAAAAAGAATCTTGACTGCTGTTGAATTTGAATCAATTACCCTGAATTTTTAAATCAAATAAAACATTGGATTAATTAAATTTAGTGAAAACTCCGTACAAATGTTCTCTATAAAATGGACAGATTTGATCACATGAATTTGATAGATTCTTATTTATGAGATTATATATACCCGCACCAGCACAATATCTTGGATATTTGATTGATTATTCATATTATTCAAAATTTTAACAAAGCAGCAGGTGTTTCGGTTGTAACCACATTGTTGCGGTTGTGACATCTCTTACTGAAACCTGAATTCCAAAGTTGGGACAGTATGTAAAATGCAAATAAAAGCAGAAAGCTGTGATTTGTAAATTCTCTTGTCTATATATTTAAAGTTTTACCTTAGCAACTTCATTGATTTTTGTAAATATACGCTAATTCCGAATTTGATGCCTGCAACACGTTCCAAAAAAGTTGGGACAGGGGTATAAAAAAGACTGGGAAGGTTGTGGAATGTTCAAAAAACACCTGTTTGGAACATTCCACAGGTAAATAGGTGAATAGGTGACAGGTCATGCTATCATGACTGGGTATAAAAGGAGCATCCACGAAGGCTCTGGCATTTACGAGCAAGGATGTGTTCGCCACTTTGTGAAAAACTGCATGAGCGAATAGTCCAACAGTTTAAGAACCATCTACAGTCCATAATATTAGTAAACGATTCAGAGAATCTGGAGAAAACGGGCAAGGCCGTAAACCAATATTGAATGCCCGTGACCTTCGATCCTTCAGACAGCACTACATTAAAAACGGCATGCTTCTGTAATGAATATAACCACATGGGCTCGGGAATACTTCAGAAAACCATTGTCAGTAAACACATTTTGTTGCTGCATCTACAAATGCAAGTTAAGACTCTACTACCCAAAGTGTAAGCCATATATCAACAACATCCAGAAACGCCGTCAACTTCTCTGGGCTCATCTGAGATGGACTGACGCAAAGTGGAAACACGTGCTGTGGTCTGACAAGTCCACCTTTCAAATTGTTTTTGGAAATAATGGACGTCGTGTTCTCCCGGCCAAAGAGGGAAAGGACCATCTCGATTGTTACCAACACAAGGTTCAAAAGCCAGCGTCTGTCATGGTATGGGGGTGTGTTAGTGCCCTCTGTGAAAGCACCATTAACGCTGAAGGGTACATATGCATTTTGGAGCAACATTTGCTGCGATCTAGACAATCGCTTTTTCAGGGACATCCCTGCTTATTTCAGCAAGACAATGCCAAGCCACATTCTGCACGTGTTACAGCAGCATGGCTTCGTCATCAGAGAGTGCGGGTGCTAGACTGGCCTGCCTGCCGTCCAGACCTGCCTCCCATTGAAAACGTGTGGCGCATTATGAAGCCCAAAATATGACAATGGAGACCCCGGACTGGTGAGCAGCTGAAGTCTCATATTAAGCAAGAATGGGAAACAATTCTGCTTTCAAAACTACAACAATTAGTGTTGTAGTTCCCAAAAGATTACTGAGTGTTGTTAAAAGCACAGGTGATGTAATACAAAGGTAAACATGCCCCTGTCCCAAATTTTTTGGGAGGCATCAAATGTAGAATGAGCTGAATAAAGAATAAAGTTGATTAGTCAAAACATTAAATATCTTCTCTTTGTACTGTTTTCAAATCATTGCTTTCTGTTTTTATTTACATTTTATACACTGTCCCAACCTTTTTGGAATTGAGGTTTGTACATGTGCATTGATTGTCTCACTATTTATTGTCTTTAATAAGAATTTACGGACAAGTGTCACCAACCGAAACAGGCCTGTCAAAACAATACCATTTGTTTTGGTAGTGACAATTTTGGCTCATTTCGGCCACAAAACAAAAGATTTAGCAAGCACATGGTTAGCAACCACTTCTCTGTGCAGATGCACCTTCCTTTTAATCAAATCTAGTTATGAAATCAACTTTTTTTCTCTAATATGAAAACTTGGGTGTTTGGGTGTGACGTCTCTTAAAACCAGACTAATTTTCATACTTTGAAGGACAATTACATCAAAACGCTAAAACCTAGCTACTCACCATGTGGCCTTGATTCATATGAAGGCTGTCTAATTTCCTGGTTAAAAAAGGGCTGTGTGGCTACAAGCAGGTTCACTGCACAGACTCAGTGTACGTTTCGGTTGTGACGTAAAAATTGGGGACAGCATTTTTTCGATAGGTTTTTTGAATTATAAAATTTATTACAAAATAGATTGCATTATTTTAACTTATATTTGATTAAAATTCACATGCTTTATTGAATGAGACAAGTCAAATAATTGGCAAAAATATTTTGGGTATTATTTTTTAATGCACCAGTTTAAGGGTTTATAGTGGGGACAGCCATCTCCCAATAGGAATTTATACTCCCAAGAGTATAAGTGTTGATTTTGGATAAAAAATAACTATTATTACTGCAATTTATATCTTGGATTATATTAAAACATAACATGATCTAATGAATTATATAGCATTGAAAGATTTTATTGGTCAATTTCTTACTTTTATCAGAGAGGGACAGCAATTTGCATGACTTTTGTAGAATGGCCCATATACAGGATTCATAAAATGTGCAACTGGCAATAGGGTTATAAAGCAGCCAACACTGCCCTTCTCTTCCAGTTCTTCTGTCCGCACTCGACTTGCACTGGCTCCTCTCACCTCTCGCGTGCGACACGCACGCTGGGGGAAGAGCCCACGCTCCACAAGGAAGCATTGGCCGTCCACGACGCCAACCCAACTGAGCGAGGCAGGCTCATCCACCCTCGGCTATCAGCCACGGAGAACCGGAGACGAGACACCAGGAGGCAACACTAGTAGCGGTGGTCAGGAATTCGAGCCACACATCGACAGATCCTGTAGAGCAACTCCTGTAAGTCCCAAGAGGCCAGCGGCCTGCAGAAGGATCAAGCTTCACCCACTTCAACCCTGTGAACTCGCAATCTGATGACGGAAATGTTCAAAGGACTCTAATAAGGCTGTAACACTGGGCATAGCATATCAGTTAGCAACCACAACATGTTTGTGACTGGATGTATGTAACTGTGCTATTGAATGGTGGAGTTATCATTTTCTTTCAGATGGCCCTAAGCCATCCACCGCACTTCATTGGTTTTAATATACGTCATGCACCGAAAGGATCTTGCACTGACACTAACCGGTCATAACACTGCACGCTGATCTCGACGGACACGCTCCAATAACCTTACGGTTATCCTTTATCTGTTTGGTACAGTTCATGCACCATTGTTAACTAGCTCCAGCCAGTTTCAAAACTCACTCTCTCTGAACACGTGTCCGAGGCACAAGTTGCGCAACTCCCCACACAGGAGAACATGCAAGCCGCACATAGTACTCGCACATAGTTTGTTGTATATTAGTAGTGAATTGTGCTTTTCTCTTTTTGGTACTTCGTGTTCAATAAACTTTATTACATTTTCCACGATTGTCTGTATTAATGTTGCTCTTGTGTTGAATTGAGTCAGGCACTGCTCATCGCAGGAATTCCCCAAATGCCTTCACCTCTTAGCTGAATCATTTATATTAATTCGGTATCAGCTGGGTATATAATATATCAACAAAAAACCTTTTCAACGTACAAAAATGCCAAGTTACTCATGCATACAAACCACTGGCTATAACAAAACGAGTAAAGTTAAGCCTGCCATTAAAAGTATTGATATCAAAATGAGGCCAAGTTACAACAAACAATACTGGCTATCTTAGCTAACACAAATTAAACAAGCTCTATTCCAAACTTAGCAATGCTACCCAATGTTTAGTAAATTATTTAATGTAACTTGGCCCTGTGTTTTTTCATCTTACCATCTGTAAGTAAAGTAGTATAATTTATTTTAAAAAATAAAAAATCTTATTTGTGAACACAATTTTCTGAAAAAAAGAATATTTAGGGTCTGTAGGAACACACAGGTTTCAATTTATTCAAGTACAAATATTACAAATAAATAATAATCATTATTATTATTATTATAACAATAATAATAATTTGTTATTATTAATTATAATAATAACAAATATAATAACAATAATAATAATAATTCACACACCCAAAGCACTGCATGAGGACAATTGTTCAAACATATAGTGCAGTGACTTTTAAAATGTTTTGAATGTAACAGCTAGCGTAGAATATTTTCCAGAAAATTTGCTATTTTTAAACCCGGGATTATAACACCTCGCTCCCGGGTTTCCCAGGAAATCCCGTCTAAAAAAACAGGGGCGTTCTAGTAGGCTATTATCAAATGTGTGACCCTACTTATTGGTTTACAGGCTACCGGCATCCATACGCCATATAAAACTATCTTTCAGCACCATGGCATTGTCCACTAGCGTAGCCTACTATTGGCTGAGATTCTTGAATATCAATAACAACAAACTGTTGTAAGACTGAAAATTATTGATCCTTGGGATTGTCAGTCATAAACCCTGACTTCCTTGAGGGTGCAATAAAACAATTCACCAGGTGGCCTAAGAATCTCCTGTTCTTCCCACCCATTACATCTTTGCCTCGTCACACAGGACTCCCAACTCCACTGCCCTACAACAAAAGGCACAAAGTTGTAATCGACAGCTGGAATGACATTAGAGGTCCTAATGACGTCAGCAACCGAGGCCTGTTCTCAGGCCGTAAAAGGCCAGTGAACACACACCCTATGTTAAAATATTCTGGACTGAAGCAACACTCTATGTATAAGGCATCTTATGTATGTACATGTGAATAACTGGATAATATGATAAATGTGGTGGATTGGGATTAATATCAATTGAAATGTGGGGTATGTAAGGAATAAAGAATGTGTTTGGAAGGGGGATTGTAGGTTATCAGGGATGTGCTTGTCCACATAAGTATCTGGATCACAGAGTGGCTATCACCTGGACCTCACCTGGTATCTAGATAAATGACAGGTAAAATCATAAGATCACGCGCCGTCGTACAAAGTATCTTATTGCTATCACTAGATCGGGGGGGGGGGTAGACTGTAGTTGATCTTCCTGGAGGAGAAGGGGGGTCTCTTGGTGGTTAGATTTTACAGCCCTCTTCCTGGCCAGACCTTGTTTGGACAAACAAAGGGAATTGTGGAATGTGGAAAGCCTGCCCAGGATTGCCTTTAAGGGAAGTCCAAAGGGACATTCAGGGTGGATCTGCCTAACAGATCGCCTGGTGCTGTAGTGGCACCATAATTCTTTCATTATAGGTGTATCTGCCTAACAGATCGCCTGGTGCTGTGGTGGCACCATAGTTCTTTCACTATAGGTGTATCTGCTTAACAGATCGCCTAGTGCTGTAGTGGCACTATAGTTATACCCGTATAGGAGTATCTGCCTAACAGGTCTCCTGGTACCATAGTCACACTGTACGGAATCATTTGGTTATACTTTGTTGGTGAACCTGTTCATGTTTCTTTGTCTTAGCAGCATGTTATCCTGTATTTAGCTATAGGTATTGAATGTGTTCAAATTTGCTCTCACAGTCTTAACCAGTGATTATTGTCATTAATAAATTATTCTATTTATAGACCTGATTTGCGTGGTCTCCGTGAATTGTGTCTCTATTACCGGGTTTCACACTGACTAATCTTGTTTGTGGTAATGTGACGGCTCTGCTAGGCCTTAGCCAGTACTAGGCAGATTCTATGTTCAATACCTCTGAGTTTTCACTTTCTTAGTATATGGTGGATTCTATGTTCAATACCTCTGAGTACCTGTGATGGTGACATGTTCCAAACCTCTGAGTTTCTCTTTTCCTAGTATATGGTGGATTCTATGGTCAAAAACCTCTGAGCACCTGTGATGGTGACATGTTCCAAACCCTCTGAGTTTCTCTTTTACCTAGTAGATTCTATGGTCCGAACCTCTGAGCACCTGTGATGGTGACATATTCGAAACCCGCTGAGTTTCTATGTGGCTAGGGTCTCTGAGCTTGTCAATCCGCTTCAGTGTGTCAGACTGCACCCCGTATCCGGGGCTATTAGCGTCCCCGGTATAGATAGTTTCAAAAGAACAGAATTCCACTCGCAATCAAGCGTCAATTCTAATTGGAGTCAGATAAATGAACGGTGATATTACTTTTCCCACAGCAACAGCGGGAAAACATCACGCTTAAACCTTCGCTCCGGGCTATTCCCTCATTGGTCTAGCTGCGCGGGATTTACACTGTTCTTCAAAGACGTTTTATTAATTAAAGCAACATATTTTCTGCACAAAATTATGGCTGCTTTGGAAGTTTGAAACTTCGGACATCTAAACAATGGCTATAGACCCTTTTATGACCTACGTCACGCATAGTATGAGCGCATTTAGGCAGCAAAAAGAGGCAACTTCTCCAGTCAGTGCAAGTGGATCTTTGATCGATTTGATTTTTAAAATGTCATCTTGTTGTGTTGTGGGATGCCAGAACAGGTCTAGCAAAATAATAGGTATTCATTTCTACCACATTCCATCGGGGAAATGACCGTTCAATGCAAACAGGCGAAGATTGTGGCTACAAGCAATAAAACGAGTGGACTGGACCGAAGACATCATTAGAAATGCACGCGTATGTGGGGCGCATTTTATATCAGGTAAGTTAATTCTGTTTTTGTTAACTTAAAATTGCGTTGCTTAAATTGAACGTTAGCTATATCTGATATAACATAGTTGGCCAAAATCAAAGATCTTCTATTGCTAAAACGGTTAGCTCGCTAGCTAGCTAATGTTAGCTATCCATAGCTAACTTACATTAGCCTTGCAACTTAACTTTAGGTTAACTTACCGGTAACATTAGCTAGTTCATACATTCATCTATTTGTTGCATACAATGATCGTCCAGTGACTTGTATGCACGCAGTTTATCCTTTGTGTAAACACTAGGTTTTTCAATGAGGTAGATATAAATATCCGGCCACTCGATAGCTGGCCATTTTGTCATGTCATCCACCCATTCCCTTATTGAATATGGATCGGGAAATCGGATACCATCGCTTAAAGTAAATTTATTGAGGTAGCATTCACGATCTTTCGGATTAAGCAACTGCAGGTATGATCTTAGTTCCGCCATTTTTTGCTGCCATAATGCGCGCGTACACTAAATCACGTGATCATTGTTTACCAACTGTAAAAGGGTCTATAGGGCTATTAGGCCTACCTGAACCGTGAGAAGTATTAACGCTGGCTATAACTGTTCATGACAAAAAGGCTTTAGGTCTACAAGCAAACGGCCAGTGTTTAAAGAAAAGGACTATACCCTCCCCTCAAAAAAAATAATATCTACACATTTTTACCCTCTTCTTTGAAATGTCGAGGGTTTGGAAATTTGGAAATAAAGTAATGTGTGTTATGCAGAAATTTCTCACGTTTATAACAGGCCAATAAAAAAATAAAACCTAAATAAAAAATCTCGGTTTTTGCTGCAAGAACTGAGAATGTGAGTAATAGGCCTACATTATATAGCCTAAGTAAATGTTATGGCATAAATACAATAACTTAATATGATGGCATAAATACAATATCTCCATCAAGACACATCAGCAAATATACGCTAGTCTACCTATTGTGAAATGAGGGACGTTGGTTGGTAAGAAAAGCGAAGGTATCTAATATTCGTGCAACTTGCTCTAAGAATTCCAGCTATTTCTGCAGAATCCAATGTCCTGGAACAACAAAACTATGGGTTTGCGTTCATTATTAGGCTACCCCTTGTCGCAATTATAGTAGCCTATTCTTTTCTCTGAAATTAATTTACAACTTTAAAAAAAACTGACATTTTGCCTCGTTGGTATTAAGTTTCTCAAAATTCTTCCACATGTTGCTTGACATGATTTTGCTCTCCACATTTGGAGCAGGTATACTGAACTTCTATTTCCTGTGTGTGCGCTAGCAACGTTCAGAGGCTCTAAAGTGCAATTAGTTACCCAGTTTTTGCTTCTCAATAACCAATCATTCTTATTATTCTAGGCTTCAGTTTTTTCAAATAGTGGATACTGCATTTTGGAAATAAACTTCATATATTGATTATTTTATTTATATAAACAATATAATGCAAGAGTTATTTATCTGCATTGCTCATGTTAAATTTCCCGGTTTCCCGACATCACTCCCAGTTGGGAACGGGAAGGAATTGTGATGGGAAATACCGGGATCCCGGGAACCGGGATTAATCAATAGTAACAGCTGAATTGCACATTATTTCCACTTGAATGATTACCCTTTGACACTTTCATGTGACACAAAGTTTGAATGACCACATTCTCTTCAGATGGTACGATGAAAAAACACAGGGCCAAGTTACATTAAATAATTTAGGAAAAATTGGGTAGCATTGCTAAGTTTGGAATAGAGCTTGTTTAATTTGTGTTAGCTAAGCCAGTATTGTTTGTTGTAACTTGGCCTCATTTTGATACTTTTAATGACATTCATTTTCCCTTTAATGTTACTATGAAGTTGGCTACAAATAAAGGTAAGTGTTAGTCATATTTTTAAATGGATTAAGGCACGTGTTTTTAACGTTAACAGCATGCTATCCTGGTAGCTACCGGGCACTGTTAGAGAGCGCCACTGTCCCGTATTTTTCTCAATTAAAATAGCCAACAATGCAGTCTAATGCAATGGTACAGTGTATGTAAATTTACTTCAAGTTGTTCAGATGGATCAACATGAAGCCTACCGACACAAAATATACCTACATAACGTACAAACCCCAATTCCAAAAACATTGGGACAGTATGTAATATGCACATATCAGCAGAAAGCAGTGATTTGTAAATTATCTTTTACATATATTTAACTGAAAACAAATAAAAGATATTTAATGTTTTACCTCATCAACTTTATTGAATTTTGTAAATATACGCTAATTCCGAATTTGATGCCTGCAACACGTTCCAAAAAAGTTGGGACAGGGGCAAAAAAATCAATAAAAAAGACTGGGAAGTTAAAAAAACACCTGCTTGGAGCATTCCACAGGTAAACAGGTGATGCTATCATGGTATAAAAGGATATCAAAAGACTAGATATCTCTAGATATCTTATTTGCAGGTATTCTTACAAGCAATACTATAACCTCTCTGAATTTGAATGGCTCTCTATGGGAATTGGGGGGTGGGTCTAGATTAAGATGTAAATTACACGGGAATAGTACGGAACCCATGGTTGGCTAAATGGCTATAAGTCATCAAGGGTCTGAGGTATCAAACGAGCCTCAAACCATCACTCTGCTGCCAGATATGCAGTAGATAAGGATTACTTATCAATACCATATTCGTCAATACCATAATAAAAATAAGCGATCCAAGGCGCTCTGCTTATACATGCCTTTTTAAAGACAAATAACAAAGCAAACTCTCAAGTAAAATATGTTCGCTAACGCTGTTAATGTCAGCTAAGTGATTAACAGGAGCGGAGTTCGGTTGCCTAGTGACAGCAAACAAGATGCCTCCAACGCCTTTTTCAAAGTAGGCATTGTAAAATCAAGACAGGTATTGCGCCTCGCGTTTTGAAGCCTACAATGCGCATCCCGTGTGATCGCAGCCATCTGCGGGACATGTGGCGTCTTGTTTATGAAAATAACGTTATTACTTTACCAGCATATTGTCTATTTTAAACTAAATGAATTGACTCAATCTTAATTAACTTGGCCCACTCACAAATTACCTTGGCCCACCCACAATTTAAATCCTGTTTTTGTGGTTTCCTTTCAATCATCTGCCAATTGAAGCCTTGAGAACAAGATGTGCAGAGACTTTAGCCAATCACTGAACCACTGGTGTCAAGAACACCCTGAAAACCAGAAGGACTTTGACACCTGTGCTCTATGGGCAACAGAACAGCAAGACTCAGTAAGGATTCAATTGGACAGAACAATCAAAAACCTGGCAGATAAGACTCCCGGTATGTTAGACAGACCATTCTTTTTTGGTTTAAAGGGGCTATATGTAACTTCAGAAAATCCTTCTCATTATTTTTGTTAGTATAATAATATGTTTTCATCTTATTTTGCATGACAGTGCCACGAATAGAGCTTGCCTCAGAAAAGATTAATCACTGTCAGTAAATCCATCGAGACACGCTGGGGGTAATACGAAGCAGGATTACTTAGTTAGCTTTGAATCGAAATTAGTTTCAATTGTTTGAGCAATTTGCCACAATGCAAGTTCCTGAGGAGAACGCAATACATTCGCACCTGGATACCAACAACTGTTGCCTATTATCTGTTTGTTTATAACTTGCTTCTGAGAGCGAAGGATGCCTCTGCCTCTTTCAGCAAGTAGCCAAGTAATATTTCCATAGACAACGTATATTTTACTGTGCCTGTAATTTGTCTTCGTAGCTAGCTCTTCTTCCCCTGGAATGCACAGAAGCTCTCTCTCACTTCAGAATCTTGGCAATTCTCCATTGTTTCGACTTGTAAACATTGTTGCTTGTTGTTTGAAATAACGGATGTTTGTTTACTGCCAGGTAGCACTAGCGTTACCAGAACGTTTGTAGCCTACCTAAGTGCATCGATTGAAACCCGGGACGAATAACCCGTGTTATTTCACACCATGTCTGACCCGCGCAATTAGAATAACGCGGGTTGACCCTTTCAGTCCAATGGCAAACATGGGAACGACCCGGGTCGTTGCTTCGGTGTGAAAGCGGTAATGTTATGATACTATCCACATGAGGAATGTGTGTTGGGTGAAGAGGGTTAGGGCTACTGACTCAGATGAGGAATATGTGTTGGGTGAAGAGGGTTAGGGCTACTGACTCAGATGAGGATTATGTGTTGGGTGTCGAGGGGTAGGGCTACTGACTCAGATGAGGATTATGTGTTGGGTGTAGAGGGTTAGGGCTACTGACTCAGATGAGGATTATGTATTGGGTGAAGAGGGTTATGGCTACTGACTCAGATGAGGATTATGTGTTGGGTGTAGAGGGTTAGGGTTACTGACTCAGATGAGGATTATGTGTTGGGTGAAGAGGGTTAGGGCTACTGACTCAGATGAGGATTATGTGTTGGGTGAAGAGGGTTAGGGCTACTGACTCAGATGAGGGTTATGTGTTGAGTGAAGAGGGTTAGGGCTACTGACTCAGATGAGGATTATGTGTTGGGTGTAGAGGGTTAGGGTTACTGACTCAGATGAGGTATATGTGTTGGGTGAAGAGGGACTTACGTGTCATGTGGAATATTCCGTCGCAGGCGCTAATGTGAGACAGGAAGGCGTTCCCCAGCCCTTGGCCTGCATGTGCGCCCTTTACCAGTCCTGCGATGTCCACCACATTCAGGAAGGCAGGCACTTTACTGCAGAGACAAACCATCTCATTCAATAATCTGAACTCAAGCTCTGCCATTCCACTCATGTTTGTGCCCCCTGCTGTCGTTACCTTTCCCCCCTGGAGAAGAGGCCCAAGATGGTACTGCTAATCTCCGTAGACTAGATCCGTAGATTAAAGCAAAAAAAATCTTCTGAGTGAAAACTTTTTCAGGCCAAGTCATATTCCCCATCTACAATTTGTAAAACAAGTTACAGAGGAGGCCCCCACATTAGGGCTTTAGAAAAGGCGGGTGCCGCGCTGCCTTTTTACAGCGGCCGCGTTTTTTCCCCGCAGTGCTGTCGCTTCCCATAGGTTTTCATGTAAAAATTTTTTTTTAAAAAGGCGGAGGTAGCTGAAAAAAAGGCGGACAGTGTGTCGCTACACGCCCTTAGCCTACACAAATATTTGCGTTTGGGTCATTAATTGTCTGTTTACCTTTCAAATAGCCTACGTTCTACATCTCACGGTTTCATACAGCCGCCGGGCTCACGGTGTCTCGGACACCAATAGCCTATTTAACACTAGAACCACGGCAAAGTTAATCGGCGGATTACCGCGAGAGTGCGTCAAAAGCAACGCTTTTATTTTTAAATGAAAAAAAAGTATTTAATTTTGAAAAATGGTACGGGGTTAATTTAAGGGAGGTCTTTAGAATCATAGAGATACTTGAACTTTGTGTTTTTGTTAGTATAATAATATGTTTTCAGCTTATTTTGCATGACAGTGCCACGAATAGAGCTTGCTTCAGAAAAGATTAATCACTGTCAGTAAATCCAAGGTGTAACTTCATCGAAAAGACACAATATTAAGCTTTATCTACATACACAAATCTTTGCTGACCTGACAGTGATTAATCTTTTCTGAAGCATTAAAATATTGTTGTCCGTATAGCCTATGGGACACCGTGAGTTCGCGCTACTGTCAGACGCGCACCCATTCTCTCTTGCTCACACACACACACACACACACACACAAAGCAGTAGCCTATAACCTCACAAAATGTAGCCTACATACAACGACGTGACAAAACCCTTATGTCCCACTATAACGGCCACACATTAAAAGTCTATCAGCATGTTATTTTCTTTTAATAATGACATGCTATTCTCTTTCCATTACTCTTGTATTATGCTATGCATTGCGTGTGCTATCAGTTGATTATATTGTATAATGAAGACGGATAGGACGTCCTAAGTCCCGTAACATCCCCCTCCCTTCGTTTTTTTCCCCCTTCGGATCTACACTGATCTCATACATGGCCTCTCTGGAATCCAAATGACGGAAATCTGTCGTAGCGACGGAGAACATTAATCCCTGAGACTACTTGCACATGCACTGTGCAACTTTGGAGGCAAAATTTAACAGAACTCTCTCTCAGCTCTGGTCTCCAACCCCCCCCCCCCCTTTGTCTTTCTCTCTCTCTCTGCCCACCCTGCTCACTGAGACTGCAGCAGAATGAAATACCCCAGAATGAAATACCAGATGCACCCGATTGGCTCCATCCAGTGAAAGCAGGCCTTCCTGAACCAATTACATTTAGACTGCCAATGGGGGCAGGTGCCATTTATTCTTTCCAGTTAAAAAGTGAAGCAGTCTCCTTTACACCAAATTCCCCGCTGTCTCTTTGTGAGGGCACAATGCCCACAGTGAAGGTGACCATACAGACCTGGGGGAATGGCAACTACCACACACACTCAACACCGTCTCCCCCAGAGCCCAGATCCCTGCCACAAAACTAAATAACACAGGAAATAATGTCACGGCTGACTCAATTATAGTAATATTAAAACACATGTACTTTCTGGCTTTGACTAAAAATGAAACGACTTCACTGAATCTGCACTTTGCACACATTGCCTCAGAATAGGGCCTGTACACCTGCAGAGTAAGAAGCTGCAGTGTGGCAGGGCCAGGTGTGCCATACCTGGCAGGCTTGTGGTACTCGCACAGGAAGTCATAGCGCTCATCAGGGATGGGCACGCGGCTCTCGTTGGGGTCGATGGTGCAGAAGGGGAAGTTTTCAGCTGAGGCCTGGCTCTTCGTTAGCACATTAAAGAAGGTTGACTTCCTGCCAGAGATAAGCACACAAATTAATCCATATGACCCCAAGAATCTTCTTTCATTTCAAGATTATTTCTGAGAACATTGTTGGTTTACAATAAAATCTAAAAACTTTGTAAGAAAGAGAACTATAAATTTGAAAGGACACAAAGTACACAAAGCACCTTTGTATAAAAAATGCCATTTAAAAAGTCACTGTCAAAAATCATTTTATAAAACAGCAAGGGCGTAACTTTGGGTTGAACATTGGAGAGGTTGATGTGAATATCCCTCTAGGGGGGTCTGGGGGTATGCTTCCCCGGGAGAAAATTGTTTGCAAAAAGGCTATTACATGGCTCTTCGAACTGAGTTTTAAGGTGAAAAATAATTTTTAAAAATCTGATCTAGGCCTACATATCCCCAGCATAAAAAAACCATTTACATCTGCATCACTTTTAATAGTTGATAAGGCATACATGAACTACCACTCTTCAGTGCCTAGGGTATTCAGTGTTTCCCCCAGGTTGTCTTTGTAGGCAAGGTGGTCAGATGGCATGAGCCGCGATCGTTGACCGGCGGTGGGGGGGTTGCCGTGATCGTTGATCGTTGGGCGGGGGTTGTAGCCGTGATCATTGACGGGGGGGGTTATTTCCTTTCCTGTGTTACCGTAACCTAAACAAATCCATTCTTCTGTGCGTGGCCAAGCAGCCAATCGTAGTGAGATTACCATGATTCAAAACACTAATTATCTGCTTTTTATATTTTCGCAGCCCCGCCTATTGCATGGTAGGGGAAACACTGGTATTATCTTTCATGTATGTTAACATTACACTGAACTCCATCCATGGTCCACTACTTCTCATAACTGGGAGTGCATTGTTGACACCTGAAAGTATGAAACTGTATGTAAGGTTGTGTGGAATAAAGGGGAAAAGCACCAGAGAATTAGAAGTTATAGAATAATACATTTTAGACAAGAATATTTGAATGATTAATATGGTGTCAGATTTTGTCTTATAACAAGTTACTTTTATTTTCTCATACAAGATTTTAGGTTAACAATGTCTATAAACACACTTGAATTAAAAAAAGGAGGGTTATAGAGTGAAAATTCTTGTTATAGAATCTAGAATTTTGAAGTAAATGTGGAAATATCGTGATATACATTGTTATCGTGAAACTTTCTGAAAATATTGTGTTATTATTTTTCGGCCATATTGCCCACCCCTATCACCACTTAATTAATAAAATGAAAATGAGACGTTTTACACCGCAGGAAAAAAAATTTAACTAGGCTTGTCACGGTGTTCAGTTTAAAGGGTAACAAAGCACACTGGTTTAGATAGACCCCACCCCCTTTTGAAATTAGAAAATCTGGTAATAAGGTAATAATATAGGGGCTGAGCTCCAGGTATCAAACCACGCCCCAGCAATTTTTTTTCACAAGTAGCCTATAGCTCATTCTACAGCACTCACAGCGGCTGCTTTGTTCCACTCTCTCTCTCGCTACCTCTCTCACTCATACACAAACACGCTAGCTCCACGCTTAAGAAAATAAATTTTTTTTTTTTTTTTTAAACATCTTTTATTGACAATATAAGTCACATACAAAGAAAACATTAATACTTTTGGCAAGTATTTATTTTCGTTCTCTCAGAAACAAGGAGATGCTGTTGTTATCTGCTGATAAATGCTGTTAAGTGCACTAAAACTTTTTTATTTTTTTATTTATAAAAGTCTTTTTTTTACAGATTTCAGTTTTTTTGGTTACTTGTGTACATTTTTAAAAATTAAAATAAGTAGAGTGCAGAGTGCGGATCTACAGAGAGCAAACAGAAACAATGCCCATTTTTTATTTTCAAATATTTTTTGTGTTCAAGTGAATACATAAGTGTTAAATAAATGTTAATTTAAGTTCAGCAATTTTGTGTCTTATTTGTTATTATATTTAAATTGTATTTTATCAGATGCAAAACAAAAAAACAAACAAACAAAAACATGATGTCGGCATTATCGGCATCTCTAAATATCGGCATCGGCCACTGAAAAACCCATATCCGTCGACCACTATTGTTGGGTCACAGACATTAGGCGGTCACAGCATGCAAAGGATATGCAACCAAATACTATACCTTCAAATTAAATATGAAAGTCTGCACTTTAACCTCATAGTTACTGTTCCATTTCAAATCCAATGTGCTGGAGTACATAGCCAAGACAACAAAAATTGTTCCACTGTCCAAATACTTGCAGACTGCACTGTACATGGTCTGCCAGAAAGAAGCCTTTACGCATCTGAAGTATGCAAAAGAAAACTTTGAGAAGCCTGTAGCCTTTTGGAACTATGTGCTTTGGAAATTCTAGAGGCTAATGTTCGAAGGTCAGCCCAGACATTGAAGTTGAAGAGCGGTTGGGTATTCCAGCAAGACAATTATCTGAAGCATACCTCAAAATCAACCATGAAGTACCTCCAGATAAGACGGGTGAAGGTTTTGGAACAGCCACCACAGTCCCCAGACTTCAATATTATTGAAAATCTGTGGAGATCTCTCAAACATGCCTTGCATGCAAGGAGGCCGAAGAATATTTCCGAGCTAGAGTTGTACTGCCAGAAAGAATGGGTAAAAATTCCAAAAGCAAGAATTGAAAGACTCTTAGCTGGCTACAGGAAGCATTTGCAAGCTGTTATAGTTGTCCGAGGAGGAGTTACAAAGTACCAACTTACAGGGTTCCCAAACATTTGCACAGGGCCTTTTTCCCTTTTTTTTATTATTTAGAAAATATAAAAAATGTTAATAAAAAGTTATCTTGCTTTAAAATTTGAAGAAATGTGTCATGTTTAACTTTGTACCATTTAGAGGTCAGGTTAGCTTCTGTTCACTTAGATATTAATTGTAAAAGGCATTTTGACCAGGAGTGCCCAAATTCTTTGCACACCACTGTATATCTAATCCCTCAGGCCTTACCAGACATAGTTTGTGGCACTATCGTAAACAACTGAATGTGAAATCTTCAAATATTCACTACAAATGTGACATTTACTGCAGAGGATTGAAACTTGGTATGGGTGTTCTTCTGCTCATGTTGAAATGTTCATAACAAGCAACATATTTCCTAACCTACCACCTTGTGTGCGATTCATCATCAACCCCACTAATTTGAAAACACTTAAAAATTTTCTTCTCGATATTCAAAAGTCGATATTCAAAAATGGCACACAAAACCTTGATGATCAGCCCTATCTAAACTGTCAAGAAAATGTTTCACATCAAAAGGCCTTTAAATGGCATCACACCAATATGTGGAAAACACATCTGAAAAATTATGTAAAACATGCTGGTCTTTCATATTTTTTCTCCTTTCTGTGTGAAATTGTATACTCATACTATAGACATCAAACTTTCATGTAACTCTCAAAACACATGGCCACTACATTCCATCCAACTTTGGTCATATATCCCATGAGCCAAATGTTAAATCCATTCATTTTATTTCTTTTTTTAAAATCTAAGCTATTACGGCAGCCGCAACAATATGCCTCCAATTAAATTAGGGATTTTTGTATATTTGCATTATCACAACCATAATATAACCACAAGTTCACTTAACATAACTCTTTTATCTATGATAAAAACAAACCAAACATGTTCAAATCTGCTCGGAACTGCCTCGGACCTGGAGAAACCTCACACCCCATTTCAAACACTGCATGGCGACACAAATATTAAGCCTGTTTCGGCACTGTAATGCTGCTGCTCAGTGGCAGTGTATATACAGAGATATAGTGATATACATTCCACTGTTTAAATCAGGTGTGCGTTTAATACTGCACAAAAGTTTGCTTTAATCAACTGCTTTACATAAGTGTGAATCTGTCAAATGTATGTGGTCCTAACCTCTGAGATATGGACCAAGAACATACCCAACATTTGGCAATCCAACAATTCCAATCTTCAAAGAGGTCCCAAATCGTCCTATCAGAGGTGGCTGCTTTGGTCCATCACCCGCCTTCTTCGGAGGCATCTGAAATACAAGATTACACTCTACACTATATAATTCACGCACGCACGCACGCACGCGCGCGCACATATATATATATATACATAAATATACATATATTCACACTATATAGCCATTTCGCTAATCTACATCTAACACTGGTAAAACAGACCTTTTTAGGAGCCATACTTGTATATTGTAAGCAGCAACGACACGATCTGTAGTTAACTAGTGGCAAATTGGACAGCGCCCATGTTTTAAACTGTGCATGTAGCAATCTGGCTGGCTGGCTAGCTTAGCAGGCTATGGTTAAGACGCATGGAGCACCTAGCTAGCAACTTAGCAAGCCAGCTACCTAGTTAGATATCTGTAACACGTCACCAGTCAGACCCTAAAAATAGATGGTGCATCTGTCACACATGAAAGATGAAACGGTGACTCTTCTGTGTTCTATATATAACGTAGCTAGCTATTAAACTAGCTAGTTTGCAACCCGATATTATCCATATTTAGCAAGCAATGATCGGACTCCACGCCACGACAGTTTATGAGGGTAAATAAAGACAGAGGCACCGCCTACAGTGTGATAGATAAAGAGCATATTAATATTAGTGTGGGTTGTCCGTCACAAATGCGAGAGCATGTCACACACAGGCCCCGTGTCGCAGCTAGCCAGTCTAGCCAGCTAGCCAGTCTAGCCAGCTAGCACTAACATCATACATCACAGTGGCTAACGATCGCTAGCTTTCTGATAGCGCACCGGTAACCCTGAGATTTTGCAAAATTCAAAAGGATTATAAAGAATACGGACGGTTAATACTATTACTATGTGTTTATCAATTAAACGATTTTGAAATCACCTTGAATTATAGTTCGTTTCCCGAGAAGTGGTAAATGTGATACTGTAATGATGCACACGCGGCTCCGCGCTTCAGCACACAGTCGAAGAAGCTCAGGACTAGAACGTCGGTTTCCGACCGGAAGACTCAACACTGTGGCCTTTTGATTGGGCAAAATGCTAAGAACGTAGGATACGGGGCGTGTTCGAGTAGACATCGGTGAGCAGTCGGCTCGCCTGCCTCAGGCGGAAATGACATTATGACAAACGCCTGAGCAGATCGAACTGGGACAGTTTCGGACGTTTCTGAAACCGGCAGGGAGAAAAACAATATGGAGTTAGCCGTGTTGTTTGTTGTTGCGGAGGACTTGGAGGCGACAGAAATGTCCTTTTTACTTCAAAATCTTGAAGAAATTGAGGAGAACGAATGAAGGTTGTTTTAATACTGACTTGCATTATTTAATGACTTGTATTGTTATGGTAGTCAATATTTATCTTTTGCTATGCGACTTTGGCTAAGCGCCGAATTGTTCCACAGTGAAACTGCAATTAAAGTTCTTGAATAAATATCTATAATTGCCATTGTAATTAAAGCGCTGGGTGCCGTTTCATTATCGAATAACTAAATTATTTAGCTAAGCTGTCATCTGTTATGGTAACATACCTGTAAACATTAGGCTGCTTATGTTCTATTGCTCATATTCAGTTGTTTCTTGTCTGTCAATTTATGAAATGGCATAAACTACACCTGTCATCTCTGTTTAGACTAGCAAACATGGTAGACATGTAATTTTAGTTAATCTAAACCCAGAAGACATCGTAGCCATCGGTAGCCATACATTGTAATGTGAGAATCTATGTAGCTATGTTAAGTATCATAACTTACATGCATGTTTTCATAGACTTTTGAGTGGTGGTTCTAAAGAATATTTTATTGCAGAATATCTGTACCAATATAATTGAGAAATGTCTCTTTCATGGGACTTCTTTAGAGTTAATGTTAATGCATTGAAGATATTCCTTGTGACATAAAGGAAAAGTGTATTAATGTTGCTATGAAATAATAATACTTGGTTGCATATCCTTTGCGTGCAAGGACTGCCTGAAGTCTGCGAGCTGTAGAAATCATCAGATGCTCTGTATCTTCACTGGTGATGCTAAGCCAGGCCTGTACTGCAGCCTTCTTCAGTTACAATATGGATGAAAATGCCCTCAAATTAAAGCTTACAGTCTGTACTTTAGCCTCTAATTCATTGTATCATTTCACATCCAAAGTGCTGGAGTACAGAGCCAAAACACAGGGGGAACAAATATTCACTGTTCACTGTATATATACTTGACCAGTCTGTTGAGATTTATTTTCACACTAAAACATTATACATAGCATATCGACAGCCTCATAACAAAAGTGCCTAAGTCATTTTTTGTAATCTTGAGAAAAAGGCAAAAATAAATCTCCCTAAATCAAATCGTGGATTTAGGCAGAATAGCATAAAGCGGTTCAGGAAGTGCACAGCGACCTGCAGTGACTTGAGCATTTTTACACTGTTGACGAATGATAAATCAAGTGATTTAGGCAGAAAATCTCAAAATGTCCAAAAAATGACTTAGGCACTTTTGTTATGAGGCTGTCGATATGTGATTCAGCTACTCATAATGTCGGTGTTCATGATTTATTCAAATTACATGACAGCAGGTAGTCCTTTTGAACCCTGACAAAGAACTTATTGAATTGAATGCTATCCAATGTCTTTAACAAGATAAATTGAGTTTGTATGAATGAATAACTAAATAAATAATATAGTACATATTGGGATACTGTGAGTCATTATATGTTTTGAGGGAACAATGTCAAGAAAGATGACATTTCCCTTGCCAGTTATGGTAATGTATGGATAAGAGCCGATTTACGTCATATCTGCGTCGGACTCATAGACTGTATAAAAATAGATTCGGACACGGCCTTGGCCCCTTGGTTCGAGTAGACATCGGTGAGCAGTTGGCTTGCCTGCCTCAGGCGGAAATGACAAACGCCTGAGCAGATCGAACTGGGACAGTTTTGGACGTTTCTGAAACCGGCACGGCAGGGAGAAAAACAATATGGAGGAGTTAGCCGTGTTGTTTGTTGTTGCGGTGGACTTGGAGGCGACACAGATGTCCTTTTTACTTCAAAATCTTGAAGAAATGGAAGAGAACGAATGAAGGTTGTTTTAATACTGACTTAGCCTACATTATTTAATGACTTGTATTGTTAGGGTAGTCGATATTTATCTTTTGCCTCGCGACTTTGGCTAAGCACCCTGAATTGTTCCACAGTGAAACTGCAATTAAAGTTATTGAATAAATATGTATAATTGCCATTGGAATTAAAGCGCTGAGTGCCATCTGTCATCTGTTATGGTAACATACATGTAAACATTAGACTGCTTATGTTCTATTGCTCATATTCAGTTGTTTCTTGTCTGTAAATTTATGAAATGGGCTAAACTACACCTGTCATCTCTGTTTAGACTAGCAAACATGGTAGACATGTCATTTTAGTTAATCTAAACCCAGAAGACATCGTAGCCATCGGTAGCCATACATTGTAATGCGAGAATCTATGTAGCTATGTTAAGTATTATAACTTACATGCATGTTTCCATAGACTTTTGAGTGGTGGTTCTAAAGAATATTTTATTGCAGAATATCTGTACCAATATAATTGAGATTTGTCAGTACGTTCACTGCCTTCCCCATCACGCAACAGCAACTACGATGCACGAAGGTAGGATTTTACAAATGCGGTTATTAAAGGCAATGTCACTGACACGTTGAAAATGTATACCCCCACACATATTTTTTTGTAGTAAGCTGGCAACCCAGGGGGCAGGTACAAGAAACAAGTCATTAGAATGTCATGCCCTGTGCCACCCACATTTTGAGAAACGCACCCGTATAGCGCAGGTTAGAATACAGCGTATCTCATCCCGCGTTAAATCCGCGCAGGAGAGACACTTAAGAGCATGACTTAAGTTGGACATCTCTGAATCCGGCCCTGAGTAATCACATGCCATTCGCATTGACTTGTCCAATTCCATGCCTGCCCAACAGTCCACTCCATATAAGATTGTTTTGTCCTACTCTGGCATTGAAGTCTCCTAGGAAGACAATCTTATCATTGCTGGGGATTCGACAGAGGGCTTCATCCAGTGTCTGAGGGAAGTGGTCCTTTGGCTCTTCTGCAGATGGTAGAGTGGGTGCATAGGCACTAAGGAGGGTGGCATAACGACCTTTTGCCTGAGGGAAATGGACGGACATAAGTCTTTCACTTATGCCTGTTTGTGTTTCCACAACACTGGGCAGGAGGGAATTTCTTATTGCAAGCCCAACACCATGTCGATGCTGCCCCCCTGGGTGGTGTCCTTTCCAAAAAAAAAGTATCTCTGTCCCTCTGCTTTGAGGGATTCTTCACCTAAGAGTCTGGTCTCACTCAAGGCAGTGATGTCTATACCATGGCATAGCGCTTCGGTTCCATTGCACCAAGAGCAGTTCTCCTTTTTGTGGCCTGTCAAGGCTGGAATCCAGAAGAGCCCTAATGTTCCATGTCGCTAGTTTTAGGGGAATCACTTGTTTGTCATTTTTTTCGACCGCTGAGAGGAATGTCCTGATAGGCGCTGTAACCTATCCAGGAGTGTGTGAATGGGCAATGTTTAGACCTCCTTTTCTATACATCTATACACACACACTAAACACTAAATACACACTTCTACACACCTGTACACACCTCTACCCCTACCTCTGTACCACTGCACTCTTACATCTACACATACACTTTCATTAATTTCCAAGTTACCTGGACTGAAAAAAGCTAAAGGTGTGAGATGAGATAGTTGTAGATTACAGTTTGTTTTTCCTTCTTACTGAATCCTGAAGCAAATTTAATTTGATTGTCTATTTTTAGACAACAGTGTGTGGTAACAGTTTATTTTCCTTTTAAAAAGACCTTAATGGTGCTATAAGACCAGTCTTTTAACACAGCAGTCCTTTTCTTTAAGTTAAAAACAATCCAGTCTTCTTTAACAACAGCGTTAAATTTATACATTTATAATAAAAAACATCATGATATATTACACCAGGGTATTTACTGTAAAAATGAAAGTTACTATAGATGAGGAAGTGCTGTGCAGGACATGATATAACTGATATGAAACTGACATCACCATCCATCCAAACCACAGTCACTAACAAGCACATCATTCAACAGACAACAACTGATGCTCTTTGGCTCTATTAGCAGGACCTGAGCCACTGCATATGAGACATGCACGTTCATTCAGATAATCATGGGGTACTGAACTAAGCCCTTTGTCAATAAAAAAAACAGTAAACTACAGCCTCTGGCTCTTCTGATCCTTCTGCAACAAACCCATTTAGAATAAAAATACTCTGGTCAATGCACACCCATAGCATGAAGCCTATGACAAATTAAACATTGTATTTAAAAATGCACACTAAAATAATATGTAACCTAATACCAGAGTGATTGACAGTGTCAGAGGTAGGGTTACAAAGGGGGGAATTTTCCAAGTAATTTTCCATCTCATACCTCACCTTTCTATTAAGTTAGAATTTTACTGCCACTTCTGTTAAGGTGATGTTACAGGTCAATATATAAAACATTTCCTCATTCTCTAGGATGTCATAAGGTGTTTGCTGAAGAAAATCACCAATTTAAAATTATACAAAGACAAAGTAATTTCGGGTCATATAGACCGTAACATAATAGGAAGGTTAAACAGCTAATAAAACACAACAAGTTGAAGAAAACAATAAACAAGCAAAATGTGCTGAACAGGCCCAGGTCCTTTCTGGAGAGCAGGTTTCTGCGCCATATGGTGCCATTGCACAGTACCCTAATCTAGATCAGGGAAAAGTTCTTATAAGTTTGGCTAAATTTTCCAGCAAGGAAGGGCTGTTGAGTGCTGATGCTATCTGGAAGGCAGTCAAACACATTCAGGCAGCAACCTGGTGGAAAGGACTCTAAGTATGAAGCCATGTCCCCTCTTGGTTCAAATATTCTGCAGATCCCCTCAACATCAGCTGCAACATAGCGGAACTCGTCCCTGTTTGGTGGAACACACAGCAGAGGCTGACAAACAATAGAGTTGAGAAGCTGGTGGCTATTCAGTCAATCTTGAAACTCTAAGCCCATCAAAGATGTCACCACACAAAGTGAATCTGAGGAGGATTGTCCAGATTCTCCAGAGTCTCTTTCTGAAGATGAAGCTAGCTGTGACTGAGATAAATAATTAATGTAGGTCAAGCACCTAGTTTAACTTTACTTTATTCAAAGGGTTAAGTTATTCCTAATTAGTCTTTTTGATTAATATAAGGTTAAATAAGGCCTATCTAATTTTCTATCTTAGATGGAAAGAAATTACTAAATTATATTTTTGCATTTATGTTTCCTTATTTAACATGCTTTTTGTTAAACAAACTGCGTTTGAAAAAAAAACATACAAATATATGTGTTCACATTGTGGTAAACCAACATCATGTTTGACATTTCTTTAAATGTGGAAAAAGGCGCAACACTTGCTCTTAGTAAAAATAGAAAAATGTTTTATTGGTTAAAACATGATGTATCGGCTGCCATGGCCTTCATCAGAGGTTCATCTAACTGTTTGAGCTCGGATTTTCGGATCTCATTCTCAGATTTCTTAAAACCCATTGTTTTTTCCCTACCAATGTGTGCAAAGTATTTGTAGTGACCTGTCAAATAGGTCAAATACATAAAAAGAGCCTGTTGAAGACCAAGGCTTTAGGCTGTGACTGTCATTGAATCACCCACCCAGATCTCAGCATGCCACCCCCCCCCCCCCCCCAATGTAATGATGGACTGTGGGGGTGAGGGGTGGGGGCACAATGTATCACACCCGCCTGGGTGAAGCAGCCGTATTGCATCAGAACACTCCCCACAAATATCTGAGGGTGAGAAGGGAAGGGATTAATTAGACATACTTAGGATTTATAAAAAATATTGTTAACAGCATAGATTCTCCAAATTACCAGAACATTTCCATAATTGCATCAAAATTCCTCAAAAATAGAAATTTTGCCATGACTATGTATTGAAGTGCTGCCCCGTTCATAACTATGTATTACAAGAACACACTAAACAAAAGTGAATATTTCTTTTGACTCCTTAGTCAATACCTTTTCTGATTATATTACCTTGCAGGGTGAATTTGAGAGGTGAGCATAACTCTTCAGGTTTAAGTTTCTCTGGTGGATGCTGGACTATGGATCTTAGCTTTCTCACAAGCCTCAGTGTGCTGATCTTCTTTAGCTATGCTGAAAAAACCACACTGACAGGAAGTGATGCGTTAGATCAATATGAGGGGGCTGATTCTGAACCTATTAAAAACCTTTGAATCCTGAGAGGAATTAGGCATATTCTTGTCCATCCCTGCTTACCTTCCAAAGCAGAACCACCAGAAGAGCCAACATCAGTAACCCTGCCAATATGCCCAGCAGAACGATCCACCACAAGGCTCTCCCATAATGCAGAAACAGCATCTCTGGGAACACTGCGACTATAACCTGAGGGGCAATGATACTATCCAATGACCTATTAGAAGCTTCACACTCACCTGTGAGTACAAGAGCTTACTTTGATAAGCAAAGGGTTAACAATAGAAAGAAAACCAAACTATTTACCAAACTAATTTGGTAAATTGATTGCTATACATTTAATTTTAAATGGTTGTATTATCTAATTAGTATACTAAAGAGAGGAGATTCAGGTGTGGGACACCTTACCTTAGTTTCAGAATTTCTGAGAACCTTGTTCTGTGCTGTGGCATCGAGCCTTAAGAAAGCTTTAACAACGATGTTCAGATAATCCCAGTTTGCATAATCCTGCGCACAGAGAAGTCAAGGGGATGTGACAGAACAACAGTTTATCAATGTTTAAATCATATTAAACATTTGTGTTAAATGCTTTATAACAAGCAAAGCGTTTTTAAATGCTTTAGTGCTTAACATAATGGACACATTCCCGATGTTAGGAAAATAACAGATTACATGGGCTGCATGTGGTGGATTCCACTGTACCTCCGCGAAGGTGTTATTCCAGAGGCGGAATCTCAGAGAGATGGCTGCGCTGCTGTCTAAGGCCTGCAGGGGGCACCGGATCTCCACACACCTTGCTTCATTGCTACATGTCTGTCAGGGAAACGCAAAAGAGCCTTTTACATTTTCCCAAAATATTGGTTAAAAGATTTTTTTTATTGTTATAAAACGATATGTAAGGATAAGTCATTAATACAGTTACCAGCATTCGGTGTTTTCTTTTGTTTGTAAAAAGAGAGAATCTTTCTCCATCTGCTGTTTTGCTGCCTTTAGCTTCACGTTTGTTCCTGGATGTTGAAGACTCCTGAAATTAAGTGTTTGGTTTGGTTTAAACCAGTCTTACAAATTAAGATGCTTGACTGTCAGGCAATGGATAATATCAATAAATTGCATAAAAATGGAAACTTGTGGTACTTTTTCTTCTAAAATCATATTTTATCGGAGCCAATATTTGTAACATTTTCTTGTCCGAGACATTTCAAAAGGAAAGGATACCTTAACAGACTTTATTGGGTTTATTTCTTGTTCAGGGGTACACTGGACATCATCCAAACCATGACTGTTGACCTTGACCAAATATAAAATATATTTCCCAGCTGCATTCTCTTTGGGCCACTGGATGTGCAGAGAAGCTGTCCCAAATGATTTTAGTGGCTTGCCCAAATTCACTATCTGTGTGATGAACATAAAGAGGCAAGATTTAATGCACAACAGAAAGGGTTTGTGTCAAATCAGGGCATGGGTTGAACTGTAATGTACAGAATAAATTAGCCAAAACAATTTGCTATCTTGGACTGATTGAGCAGCATGGAACTCTTAAGACCTTGGATGATTGAATCAAAACTTTGAATGAAAGAAGACTGAAAAAGACCCTGAAATGACAGTCAATGAGACTGCCAATCTCCTCCTCTGACTTTATAGCACTCTGTCCTCTGGATGGTCTTCTGAAGTAGACCTGGGAAGGTCTCGCCACTCTGAGTAACATAAAACATCATGTAACAAGGCACAGGTTAATTATGAATGATGCAAGAAAGCAAAAAATTGCATTGCTCAAAATATGAGGATTGATAAGCGACCCAGAAGGTGGACTGAAAATGAGCAGTATGGGACTGAAGCCGAGACACAAGCTCACCCTTCCACAGAAAGCAGCAGCTCCACCATTAATTTAGCTTTGGCTTTCACTGGGGTTGCATGTTTCTGTTCACTGGCCCTGGAAAAAAAAAAAAGCTTGTATTTGTGCATTTGTATTTGGGATTGTACATATCCAGCAATTAATTAGTACAACATGCCAAATGAACTTAAAATAAAAATATAAAACAATATTTTTATGTAAAAATGTGCTTTCTCACATTTGTGTGATGATGTTAACCCCAAAATTAAAACCTTTGCATTCCCCATTATACTTGGCCTCAGCTCTCCAAAGGATTGGGTTTCAGGTTCAAAGCTCTATAATCCAAAATGAATGGAATAAATTTACGAAAATTGCTTTGTAGTATTTTAAAAAGGAATAAATATTAATAACAAAAATCTATGTTCGAAGTGAAAAGGTTAGCTTGGTCAAAAGCCACAAAAAAAATGAGCACCACCTAGTGTTCTCATTTTTTAGTGATTCTACTTAGTAATGTACTTGAATCTGTCTTTTTCAGGGACAGTGAAGACACCCCTTTGATGCCAAAGTTCAGCTCTCTACAGCTCATTTCCAGAACTCCGTTTTTCCCACAGTGCTCTGCATGGCGCGCACCGTGGGCATAAAGTGATAATTTCAGGTCACTCACTCACTCACTCAACCACTCATGGATGGTTTGCACGGCTCATGCGCAAAGTTTCCGTCGTCGCCTAATGGCAGACGGCAGTGGCGAGATCTAGCTCAACAATTTAGTAATGCAAATGTGAGCTATTAATTGTCATCGCATAGCTAGTTATAGCATAGCATAGCTTAGCCAAATAATAATGGCTTTAATAATAAACAGCGATACTAAAACATGAATATTATTAAATATCTGTAGTCCCATATGATCCAACTTTCTTCCCAGCCATATCACCCCAGTTAGCTAGCGTCGCACTAGGTAAGGTTAGATAACTATACCTTGCTACAGCCAGCTGTGTGATCTGGGAAGTTGTGGGAACTTACAAATACAATAAGTAACGTTACTCCGGCACAAATATCATACTGTCCTAACGTTGGATGTCATGTCACGCCAGTAACCTAGCCCAGGGGTTCCCAAACCGGTCCTGGGGACCCCCTGTGTATGCTGGTTTTCGTTGCAACCACAGTTGCAATCCCAGAATTTTAACAAGCTGTTAATTTTTCTTAATTAGGTGCTTGTCATGTTAAGAGGAATTATTTACCCTCTTAAGCCACATTATATCAGAAATAGCTATGGATGCCATGTAGAATAAACACCCCATTATCCAATGCTGCAATGAATATCTTCATAACGTTGCCTTCCACTGACCCTTCTTCTGGAATACGAACGCTAGCATAAATGACAAATCATATGAACTTATACCACCTACATGCTATGCTATGACTGAAATCTTATAGACTACTACTCTGTATGCCAACAGTGTATGTACAGTGAGCACCATAATTCATTGGACAGTGAAATATTTTTTGTTATTTTGCTTCTGTACTCTAGAACCTTGAGTTTGACAATGACAATGAGGTTGAAGTGCAGACTGTCAGCTTTAATTTGAAGGTATTTTCATCCATATTGGATGAACCGTTTAGAAATGAAAGAAGCTTTTGTACATAGCCCCCCCCCCCCCCCATTTTCAGGCATCAAAAAATATTGGACAGTTTAACATAATGTAGAATAATCATTTTTAATATTTGGTCGCATGTGCTCTGCATGCAATAACTTCCTGATGTCTGTGACCCAACAACATCAAAAGACTCTTGATATCTTATTTTCTGCCACTCTTACAAGTGATACTATAACGTCTCTGCATTTGAATGGATCTCTATGGGAATTGGGGGGTGGGACTAGATTTAGCTGTAAATTATGCTGGAACAGTATGGAATACATGGTTGGCGAAATGGCTGTACGTCACCAAGGGTCTGAGGTATCAAACAAGCCTCAAACCATCACTCTGCTGCCAGATATGCAGTAGATATGGATGGATCACTTTAAGGGTTGTTTCTCCTGACAAGTTTTCCTATTTAACTCTATGGAAAAATAAGTCAGGAGAAGAAACCTGAAGTTATCAAATTATCCATCTATATCTACTGCATATCTGGCAGCAGAGTGATGGTCTAAGGCTAGAAGTGTCATTTTGAGACCGTTTTAGCTGCCCTACAGAAGTGGAGAGCGACAAATACCCTATTCTGGATCATCACCCCAGGGGAGCACAGAGCAACTAACAAACATATTTCGCCCCCATTTGGACTCATATCATGGCAGGTACAACTACACAACCCAAAGTTCTACTAAAGTTCAGTTACACAGAGCGCAGTGTTCATGCTCCCTTTTACACAGAGCCTAGTGTTCATGCTCCCTTTTACACCGAGCCTAGTGTTCACACTCCCTTTTACACAGAGCCTAGTGTTCATGCTCCCTTTTACACAGAGCCTAGTGTTCATGCTCCCTTTTACACAGAGCCTAGTGTTCATGCTCCCTTTTACACCGAGCCTAGTGTTCACACTCCCTTTTACACAGAGCCTAGTGTTCATGCTCCCTTTTACACAGAGCCTAGTGTCCATGCTCCCTTTTACACAGAGCCTAGTGTTCATGCTCCCTTTTACACAGAGCCTAGTGTCCATGCTCCCTTTTACACAGAGCCTAGTGTTCATGCTCCCTTTTACACAGAGCCTAGTGTTCATGCTCCCTTTTACACAGAGCCTAGTGTCCATGCTCCCTTTTACACAGAGCCTAGTGTCCATGCTCCCTTTTACACAGAGCCTAGTGTTCACACTCCCTTTTACACCGAGCCTAGTGTTCACACTCCCTTTTACACAGAGCCTAGTGTTCATGCTCCCTTTTACACAGAGCCTAGTGTTCATGCTCCCTTTTACACAGAGCCTAGTGTTCATGCTCCCTTTTACACAGAGCCTAGTGTTTATGCTCCCTTTTACACAGAGCCTAGTGTTCACACTCCCTTTAACACATAGCCTAGTGTTCATGCTCCCTTTTACACAGAGCCTAGTGTTCATGCTCCCTTTTACACAGAGCCTAGTGTTCACACTCCCTTTTACAACCGAGCCTAGTGTTCACACTCCCTTTTACACAGAGCCTAGTGTTCACACTCCCCTTTTACACAGAGCCTAGTGTTCATGCTCCCTTTTACACCGAGCCTAGTGTTCATGCTCCCTTTTACACAGAGCCTAGTGTTCATGCTCCCTTTTACACAGAGCCTAGTGTTCATGCTCCCTTTTACACAGAGCCTAGTGTTCATGCTCCCTTTTACACAGAGCCTAGTGTTCATGCTCCCTTTTACACCGAGCCTAGTGTTCATGCTCCCTTTTACACAGAGCCTAGTGTTCATGCTCCCTTTTACACAGAGCCTAGTGTTCACACTCCCTTTTACACAGAGCCTAGTGTTCATGCTCCCTTTTACACAGAGCCTAGTGTTCATGCTCCCTTTTACACCGAGCCTAGTGTTCACACTCCCTTTTACACAGAGCCTAGTGTTCATGCTCCCTTTTACACAGAGCCTAGTGCTCATGCTCCCTTTTACACAGAGCCTAGTGTTCACACTCCCTTTTACACAGAGCCTAGTGTTCATGCTCCCTTTTACACAGAGCCTAGTGTTCACACTCCCTTTTACACAGAGCCTAGTGTTCATGCTCCCTTTTACACAGAGCCTAGTGTTCACACTCCCTTTTACACAGAGCCTAGTGTTCATGCTCCCTTTTACACAGAGCCTAGTGTTCACACTCCCTTTTACACCGAGCCTAGTGTTCACACTCCCTTTTACACAGAGCCTAGTGTTCACACTCCCTTTTACACCAAGCCTAGTGTTCACACTCCCTTTTACACCGAGCCTAGTGTTCACACTCCCTTTTACACAGAGCCTAGTGTTCATGCTCCCTTTTACACAGAGCCTAGTGTTCATGCTCCCTTTTACACAGAGCCTAGTGTTCATGCTCCCTTTTACACAGAGCCTAGTGTTCATGCTCCCTTTTACACAGAGCCTAGTGTTCATGCTCCCTTTTACACCGAGCCTAGTGTTCACACTCCCTTTTACACAGAGCCTAGTGTTCATGCTCCCTTTTACACAGAGCCTAGTGTTCATGCTCCCCTTTTACACAGAGCCTAGTGTTCATGCTCCCTTTTACACAGAGCCTACTGTTCACACTCCCTTTTACACAGAGCCTAGTGTTCATGCTCCCTTTTACACAGAGCCTAGTGTTAACACTCCCTTTTACACAGAGCCTAGTGTTCACACTCCCTTTTACACAGAGCCTAGTGTTCACACTCCCTTTTACACAGAGCATAGTGTTCATGCTCCCTTTTACACAGAGCCTAGTGTTCACACTCCCTTTTACACCGAGCCTAGTGTTCACACTCCCTTTTACACCGAGCCTAGTGTTCACACTCCCTTTTACACAGAGCCTAGTGTTCATGCTCCCTTTTACACAGAGCCTAGTGTTCACACTCCCTTTTACACCAAGCCTAGTGTTCACACTCCCTTTTAACACCGAGCCTAGTGTTCACACTCCCTTTTACACAGAGCCTAGTGTTCATGCTCCCTTTTACACAGAGCCTAGTGTTCATGCTCCCTTTTACACAGAGCCTAGTGTTCACACTCCCTTTTACACAGAGCCTAGTGTTCATGCTCCCTTTTACACAGAGCCTAGTGTTCATGCTCCCTTTTACACAGAGCCTAGTGTGCATGCTCCCTTTTACACAGAGCCTAGTGTTCACACTCCCTTTTACACAGAGCCTAGTGTTCATGCTCCCTTTTACACAGAGCCTAGTGTTCACACTCCCTTTTACACAGAGCCTAGTGTTCATGCTCCCTTTTACACAGAGCCTAGTGTTCACACTCCCTTTTACACCGAGCCTAGTGTTCACACTCCCTTTTACACCGAGCCTAGTGTTCACACTCCCTTTTACACAGAGCCTAGTGTTCATGCTCCCTTTTACACCGAGCCTAGTGTTCACACTCCCTTTTACACAGAGCCTAGTGTTCATGCTCCCTTTTACACAGAGCCTAGTGTTCATGCTCCCTTTTACACAGAGCCTAGTGTTCATGCTCCCTTTTACACAGAGCCTAGTGTTCACACTCCCTTTTACACAGAGCCTAGTGTTCATGCGCCCTTTTACACAGAGCCTAGTGTTCATGCTCCCTTTTACACCGAGCCTAGTGTTCATGCTCCCTTTTACACAGAGCCTAGTGTTCATGCTCCCTTCTACACAGAGCCTAGTGTTCATGCTCCCTTTTACACAGAGCCTAGTGTTCATGCTCCCTTTTACACAGAGCCTAGTGTTCACACTCCCTTTTACACAGAGCCTAGTGTTCATGCTCCCTTTTACACAGAGCCTAGTGTTCATGCTCCCTTTTACACAGAGCCTAGTGTTCATACTCCCTTTTACACAGAGCCTAGTGTTCATGCTCCCTTTTACACCGAGCCTAGTGTTCATGCTCCCTTTTACACAGAGCCTAGTGTCCATGCTCCCTTTTACACAGAGCCTAGTGTTCACACTCCCTTTTACACAGCCTAGTGTTCATGCTCCCTTTTACACAGAGCCTAGTGTTCATGCTCCCTTTTACACCGAGCCTAGTGTTCATGCTCCCTTTTACACCGAGCCTAGTGTTCACACTCCCTTTTACACAGAGCCTAGTGTTCATGCTCCCTTTTACACAGAGCCTAGTGTTCATGCTCCCTTTTACACCGAGCCTAGTGTTCATGCTCCCTTTTACACAGAGCCTAGTGTGCATGCTCCCTTTTACACCGAGCCTAGTGTTCACACTCCCTTTTACACAGAGCCTAGTGTTCATGCTCCGTTTTACACAGAGCCTAGTGTTCACACTCCCTTTTACACCGAGCCTAGTGTTTCACACTCCCTTTTACACCGAGCCTAGTGTTCACACTCCCTTTTACACAGAGCCTAGTGTTCATGCTCCCTTTTACACAGAGCCTAGTGTTCACACTCCCTTTTACACAGAGCCTAGTGTTCATGCTCCCTTTTACACAGAGCCTAGTGTTCACACTCCCTTTTACACGAGCCTAGTGTTCACACTCCCTTTTACACCGAGCCTAGTGTTCACACTCCCTTTTACACAGAGCCTAGTGTTCATGCTCCCTTTTACACAGAGCCTAGTGTTCACACTCCCTTTTACACCGAGCCTAGTGTTCACACTCCCTTTTACACAGAGCCTAGTGTTTCAT